>VDFB02058242.1:708486538-708930158 GCA_007258455.2 Sequoia sempervirens | reverse complement strand
AGAGGTCTACGGCTCTACATGAGTCACCCTATGGACCGGCGCCTCCAATTGGGAGGAAGAGCACAGGACAGCCATAGATGGGACCGGCGCCTCTAGTTGGGAGGAAGAGTACAGGACAACCCATGTAGGACTATGCGATGACACTCTCCCCTAGTTGCCCATCTGTTGTGTTCTTGTGTTCCTCTGGAAGTGGGTTATGGGAGTTGATTTAGATTGTTGTTTGAATTGATTTAAATTGATTTAAGATTATTGTTTCGATACCTCTTTAGCATACATTGTATGATCTCATTTATATTTTATTTACGATCTTGCATCTTTATGACATTGTGATATGGTATTATTGGTTGCTCATTTTATTTGGTGTATTGTGAGATGGATCTATGTTGGTACTTTTTGTATGGTTGTACTTTTTGTTGTCATTCTTGGTCGGAGTTACTTCTCTTTCACCTCTTAGCACAGAGGTGGTCGGGTGGAACGTGCTTTGCACACCGTTGGGTTCCCCATCAGCGTTCGTGGCTTCAGTTTCATCCAGTTGAAGATTTATTCCAGTTGATCTCCTTGTAATTTGATAAACTTGTATATTGTATTCATCCCACATGTTTGGGATTCATGATGTAACTTTAAGGACGATGTAACATTTGAAAGATGATGTAATGTAATTATCTACTTTGTAATTTTAATTGGTTATAAAATTTCTCATGGGTTTATCTTGTGATAGAATTTATGTATTTATTTATATAATGTTGTCATTTATAGTTTCTTGTTTGATATCTTATGAGATGATGTTTAGTAATGTTTATTTTTTGATGTAACCTCGTGGGGCCCCAAAGGACATGGTTGATTATGTTGTTTGTATGAAGTATATGAGTATGTATATGATCATTTAATATTGATATGATGATTATTTATCTTTCTTTTAAAAAAAAAAAAATATTTGCGTTCTTTTGTTGTTCGTTCTTTGGGGCTTGCACGGCAGGCGTTACAACTTGGTATCAGAGCCAAGGTTGCAGACGCTGGGGTCTATGGGTAGTTATGTCCACTAGGTAACCTTTGCGTGTTGGCTCTTGAGCTCATGTGTACCTTTGTCTTGTTGTGCAGAAGCATGCCTAGAGGTAGAGGTAGAGGTAGAGGTAGAGGCCGAGGAAGAGGCCGAGGTGGTGGCCGTGGGGCCAATCAACTGAATCCTTCACCACCAAGTTATCACGGTCCTAAGTCTGAGGAGCAGCAGAATTCTCAGAACAATCTGTCAGGTGGTGGACCGAATCCGGAATAGCCAGGGTTGGATGGACAGTTGCAGCATCTGTTGGGTGAGCTTCTTGATAGATTGGGTCCTAGACCTAATGGGGATCAGCCAGTTGAGAGAGAAAGAGAAAGGTCTCCAAGGCACAGGGGAGCTTCAGTTGATCAGGATGCTTTATTAGCTGGTCATATGAGGGATTTAATGAGAGCTCATCCACCTACCTTCGATGGCTCTGGAGGAGGGTTGGAAGCCGAGACCTGGTTAATTGATTTGGGCCAATGTTTCACAATGCACCCTTACGGTAGTAATACCAAGGCTCGATGTGCTGTTATGCATTTGTGGGGTTTCGCGTCCACTTGGTGGCAGCTTGAGGAACAAAAGTTGCATATGAATATTAGTATAGTCACTTGGGAATTCTTCTTGGAAAGGTTCAGGGCTCGCTTCCTCTCAGATCATTGGAGGTAGCGCAGGGCAGATGAATTTCACGATCTTAAGCAAATGGAAATGTCAGTGGAGCAGTATGAACGTCGCTTCTATGAGCTAAAGCAGTATATAGGGATTAGCCATGATGAAGGGATGTTGGTTCAGCACTTTGTTCGAGGTTTGAACGCACGCATCAATGGTGGTGTAAGGGTCTTTGAACCTAAGACCATGGAAGTTGCTGTCGAGAAGGCTCGTTTGGTAGAGGAAAACTTGGCCATGGCTTTGGGTGGTCATGTAGGAGTACAGATTGGTAGTGTGCCCGCTCCTAGAGCTGTTTCGCAAGGGGGTCAGACTCAGTCAGCAAGACCTTCTAAGAGTCATTTTGGGCCTTCAAGAGGGGGTCAGCAGTAGCAGTCTCAATCGAAGCACAAGAATGCTACTTCCCAGCAAGGTGGTCAATTTTAGTTTCGCAAGGATCAGAACCGAAACTGTACAAGTTCGAGACAGCTTGCACTGAGTTTTTAGTCTGCACCTAGTCATGGGAGTTTCCAGCAATCGAATGCTCCATCCGAGGGAAGAGGTTTTGGTCAAGGTTCTGGATGTTTCTTGTGTGGGCAGCAAGGGCATATTGCTAGTATGTGTCCTCAGAAGAGTGCTTCAGAGTTTAGTCAGAAACCAGCGCTGTCTGAGCCGATAGTAGGAGATGCAGGGAGATCTCACCGAGTCTTCGCAACAGTGGATAATTGGCAAGCGAATCATCAGAGCACCGTCATTGAAACTACAGGTTCATTACATAAGTTTAACATTTCAGTACTATTTGATTCTGGTGCATCTGATTCTTTTATCTCTCCTTTAGTTGTTGAGCGATGTAAACTGGGGGCAATAAAGCAAAGTGAAAAGTGGCAGGTTGAGTTAGCTTCGGGATCTAAGGTGGAGGTCGAGAAGCTTGTGCAAGGTTGTAGGTTAGAGTTAGGGGCAATGTCGACTAAGGTGGATCTCAGAATTCTTCCACTTGGTTCTTATGATGTAGTCTTGGGCATGGATTGGCTAAGCTCACATCGTGCTTTGATTGATTGCCACCGTAAGGCAGTGCGGTGTGTGGATGATTCTGGTAAAGTGGTGGAAATTATGGGTGTTCAAAGGCCTATCTCTTTGAGAATGATTTCAGCTATCCAGTTAAAAAGGTGTTTTCGTCAGGGTTGTCAGCTCTTTGCTGTATCGGTTAATGACCTTGAGTCGGAGGATAGTCGGGAGGTGTCTTTGAATGATTACCCTCTTCTTGCAGAATTTTTTGATGTCTTCCCTAGTGAGATACCAGGTATGCCTCCTAAGTGAGAGGTGGATTTTAGGATTGATTTGGTGCCTGGGGCTAAGCCTATTTCTCGGGCTCCTTACAGGATGACCACTCAGGAGCTCCAAGAGCTTCGTCTACAGTTAGAAGAATTGTTAGCTAAGGGGTTTATCCACCCTAGTGTCTCTCCGTGGGGAGCACCAGTGATTTTTGTCAAAAAGAAGGATGGGTCTCTTCACCTTTGTATCGATTACCGACAATTGAACAAGGTAACAGTAAAGAATCGTTATCCCCTTCCCAGGATTGATGATCTCTTTGATTAGATAAAAGGGGCAAAGGTATTTTCCAAGATCGACCTTAAATTAGGGTATCATCAGTTGCGGATAGCAGAGGCCGATATTCATAAAATTGCATTTCGTACGCGATATCGTCATTACGAGTTTACAGTGATGCCATTCAGGTTGACAAATGCACCTTCAGTCTTTATGAGTCTAATGAATGGGGTATTTCAAACTTTCTTGGATAGGTTCATCCTCGTGTTTCTTGATGATATTTTGATTTATTCTAAGTCTATGGAGGAGCATGAGGTGCACCTAAAGCAGGTTTTGCAGTGCTTAAGGGACAATCAGTTGTATGCCAATTTGGAAAAGTGTGACTTTTATAAGACTGAAGTTCAGTATTTGGGCCATGTGATTTCTGAAGAGGGAATTTCTGTTGATCCTACTAAAATCCAGGCTATCATGGATTGGCCCGTGCCCACTAATGTCTCAGAAATTCGCAGTTTCATGGGACTAGCAGGGTATTATCGGCGGTACGTTCAGGGCTTCTCGAGGATTGCGCATCCTATCACTTCACTTCAGCGGAAGGGAAAGAAATTTCTTTGGTCAGAGCAGTGTCAGTTGGCGTTCCAAACCCTTAAGGAGAAATTGACTAGTGCTCCAATTTTGGCAGTGCCGGATCCTTTAGGTGATTTTGTGGTTTGTACTAATGCTTCATTGGAAGGTCTTGGAGCTGTGTTGATGTAGGATGGGAGAGTGATTTCCTATGAATCTCGCAAGTTAAAAGATCATTAACACAATTATCCCACACATGACCTTGAATTGGCTGCAGTGGTTCATGCTCTTGTGAGATGGAGGCACTTTTTGTTAGGGCATTGGTTTGAGTTACATACAGATCATCAAAGTTTGCAATACATCTTCACTCAGCTGAATTTGAATGCAAGGCAGAGGAGGTGGATGGAATTTTTGTGTGAGTACGATTTTGAGGTTAAGTATATTCAAGGTAAGGAAAATGTGGTGGCTGACGCTCTAAGTCAGCATAGGCAAGAGGTTTCTGCAATGTCTCTAGAGGTGGATTTGAAGAGTCAGATTCTTCCAGCCCTTCCTTGAGATAGTTGGTATTCAGAGGTGAAAGCGGAGGTAGAATCAGGTAGAGCTTTGGAGGGGAAATTTTCTGGTTATTCGCTAGATTCGGATGGTGCTTTTCATTTCTCTGGACGGTTGTATGTACCTTCTTCAGAGGGTCTTCGTACATTGATTTTGACAGAAGGTCATCGAGCGCCTTACGCAGCTCATCCTGGAGTTAAGAAAATGTATGCGGATCTTCGTTCGCTCTATTTTTGGTTAGGAATGAAGAGGGATATCGCCGATTTTGTGGCTCGATGTCTTGAATGTCAGAGAGTGAAGGCTGAACATCATCATCCAGGAAGATTGCTACAGCCTCACCTTGTTCCGGAGTGGAAATGGGATGTTATTTCCATGGATTTCATTGTTGGGTTGCCTATGTCATCTAGACGGCATGATGCTATTATGGTCACAGTGGACAGATTGACTAAGGTAGCTCATTTTTCTCCTATTCGATCATCATATACAACATCTTATGTGGCTAAGGTGTTCATGAATGATATAGTTAGATTGCATAGGATACCACAGAGGATCATTTCTGACAGAGATCTGGTATTCATGTCTGCATTGTGGACATCTTTGCAGCAGTCTTTGGGAACGAAATTGAACTTCAGTTCTGCTTATCATCTTGAGACTGATGAACAAACTGATAGAGTTAACCAGGTGCTTGAGGATATGCTTCGTATGTATGTCATGGATCAGCAATCACGTTGGGAGGACTATTTGTATTTGGTTGAGTTTGCATATAACAATGGGTACCATAGCTCTATTGTTATGGCTCCTTTTCAGGCTTTGTATGGTCGTCCTTGTCGTACTCCTCTAAGTTGGGATCGATTGGAGGATAGGGTACTTCTTGGGCCCGAGATGCTTAGAGATATGGAGCAGCAGGTGTCTCGCATTCAGGAGCATCTTGTAGCTGCTCAGGATAGATAGAAGAAGTATGCTGACGCTCATAGAGTTGATCGGCAGTTTGCAGTTGGTGATCAGGTTTTCCTTCGAGTGCATCCGCGGAAGAGCCCAATTCGTTACGGAAAGGGTTCAAAGCTTGCACCTCGTTTTGTTGGACCCTTTGAGGTGTTGGAGCAGATTGGACCTGTTGCTTACCGTTTAGATTTGCCACCCATTTTGTCACGGATCCACGATGTATTTCATGTTTCTATTCTTAGACCATATTTTCCTAATGTTACTCATGTTTTGGATTGGAATGCTCTTCAGGTCGAGGACAGGCAGCTAGCACTCGAGCCCGTGGCCGTGCTTCAGTGTCGGTGACTTACCCTTAGAGGCAGAGAGATTGATCAGGTGCGGGTTCAGTGGGACCCAAATGATGAGGCTTCAGCTACTTGGGAGGATGCCTCTCATATCAGGGATTCTTATCCTTATCTTTTCATTGGCTTCCAGGAGTAAGCCGAATTTTAGGGGGGGAGGATGTAATACCCCTCATGCTACTATTTGATTTTGACATTCACTGTGGTTTTGTTTGGCACATTGTGATTTTGGTTGATACTGTTGCTATTATGTGTGGTAGCTTAGACTATTACTATACTCTTATGATGCCATGGATATTGTGATGACATTTTATTATGATCATTTGATGGAGTTATTTGGAATGCAGTAGACTATAGTATAGTAATTTATGATGTGGTGTAAAATTATAATGCTTTATATGATGATATGTTTTGGGTGAGGGGACAGGTAGCATCACTCGTTTGCGAGCGCCCTGCTACGCTGTGAATCCTCCTCACAATGCTTTGATTTTATGTATATTGTATATCACCTTGTTGGATGCAGGCTTTGCAGGAATAAGACTCGATTCCACCTATTTCGGTAGGTCTGGGTGAGCATTGAACCAACCCAATGGCAGGAAGTTGAATATTTGAGGTGACATGAAAAGTAACTCCATACCAAGATGTCAACAGTCTTGTATCTTCATGGTTTGTGCATATTGGTCACATTCATTTGCGTAGTTACATTGGTCTTTGTATGATTTTATGATTTGTCTAAAGTGGTGGATGGTCTTATGTGGTAAATTAAATAATTAAGTAATTGATAAAATAAAAACATAAAATAATAATTAAATATGGCAATGAATAAATATTAGAAATAATAAAAAAAACATTACATTTATTTTGAGTCTCTCAATGGTTGATTTTAATAAGTAATTATTTAATAAAGAATTGTGGAGATGATGAATATTTATATATTTGTTTAAATAAAAGTTCATGTTGTATTTTATTTAGTTTTAATTAAATGCATGAAAATGAAAATGTAATATGGGAAAAGCATCAAAAGGGAATTAAGGTTGAATATTATTTGGTTTTATTTCTTGAAATGTGCCCTCTGGTATTCACGGGAAGAGGAAATTGAAAGGATTCATGGGAATGGATTTTAAGGGGAAGTTTCTTTGTTTGAGGGGATGGTTTTTGGAATGCTGGAGAAATTTTATTTCCAATCATTTTTCTGCCCTTAGTTCTTTTCTATTTTTGGAGAAATTGGTGAAGAGGAAGGAAGATTTGGATCTGTTGCTGGAAGATTTGCAGCAAAGGAATTAGTACAGCAAGAGGATCAAAGCTTCTTCAATTTTCTGCAAGCGAAGGACGCCAGGTTCCTTCTTTTAATTTATTTATCTTCTGTTAAAATAGGAATTTGTGTTTGTAAATGAAATTTGTATTCAGGGTTGAAAATTAGATAATGATAGGAAGAAAATTTATTGGGGTTACAGTTTAATCAAAGGAAATTGGGGATTGTTATTTGATTGATGAAATTTTTGGGGTTTCTGGGTTGTGGTTGTTTATTTTAAAAAAAAAGGGTTTTTATTGCAATCTGGGAATTGAACAGCATTCTGTTATTTCATCTTGTTTTAAAAAAAAAATTATTATTGTTTTTGAAAACAATTACCTTTCCTCGAATTGCTGGTTCATATATATATACCTTATAAAACATTTTATTTCAAACATGCACAGTGAATTGCATGTGTACAGTAATTCTCTGTTACTGTAATATTCGAACCTCTGTGAATATATATACATATATTTATATATATATATATATATTAGATATATATATATATATACATATATATAAATATATATATATATATATTTTAAACAAATGAAAACTTTGAATGGAAATTCGAATTTATTGAAAACCTGTGTTATTTCTTTCCATCGCACTATTCATGCAGTTTATTTTTGATTTTATATTTATATATTTATAAAGGCTATGTGGGGGGACGGCCTCGGCGTACCCACCACACTGCCTTTGGTGGTGGTACGGTACCGTGGTCCTGGACGTCCCGGCAGTCTTCGGACTGCCGTGTGCAGTCCGTAGCCCCCACGGCCGGCGGGGTTTGCTATGCGTTTGTTTTGGGATTAAATCCCCATTTAAATTTTAATGTTTGTATATAATTTTTAATATGCGATTTCTATATATTAAAATTTCTGTGTGGATTTTTATTTAGATATATATATATATATGTATATATATATGTATATATATATATATGTATGTAGATATATATTTATATATATATATAGATTAATTTATTTATTCTGGTTGCAGTATTATTTAATTAATTTCACTGTTATTTAAAAAGAATATATATATATACTGTTTCATTTCTGTTTAATAGATATTCTGGTAATTTAACTGTTAGTTAAACAAATGTGTAAATATATTATGTTCTGTTCTGATTAAAATTATATTTTCTGTAATTTATCTGTTATCTAGAAAATAGATGTTCACATTTAGATTCTGTTTCTTTTCTATTTAAAAATAAAGCAGAAATTTTTACAATGAAAATATTAGTAAAATAGAAAGAAATCTGTCTTATTGATTTGTTAAATTACAACTTGGAAAGGATATTGTTGGCAAAGAAAAATCCATTACGAAAATAAAACAGCATTGTTTATTTATTTTTAGTATGACTGTATTTTAGGAATGAAATTTATTTTGTAATCTACTTTGGAATTAAATAGGTTATCTCTTTTAATTATTTATTCTTGAAATTTAATCTTGTTGCATTGTTGGGTTTGGGACACTGTTAATTCCTTGATGTGGGAACCCGTTTGTGTTAACACTTTAGTCTTCCAGAGGATGATGATTTTGTTGAGTTTTATACTTTTTCACCTTGATTTCTGATGAGTTATGTTTTATTAATGGGGTGTACCGAATTATGAGATTTTGTTATGGTATTTTTATTTGCGAGATGGTTTATGCCTCGTGTATTGCTTTTGTTGTCATATTTTGATGATTATGATTGGCATGGTACAACCCCTATTTTTGGTGGGTCTCTAGGGAGAGTGGCTCCTCGTGGGGGCCGGCGCCCCGTTTAAGGGGAAGGGCTCAGGATAACCCACGAGTGAGTTAGTAAACAAGTGATAACCTAATAATTAACTTAGGAGGGTTGGGTAGTAACATCATTACAAGATTTAAAATATGGATGCCTCGTCTTCATTAGTGCTCCCGCAGGCTAATGGAAGGCTGAGAAGGCCGTGGTCGGCAAGGTCGTAACCTCATCCCCTCGAGAGGTTTATGGCTCCGCATTAGTCACCCTATGGACCGGCGCCTCCAGTTGGGAGGAAGAGCACAGGACAGCCATAGATGGGACCGGCGCCTCCAGTTGGGAGGAAGAGCACAGGACAGCCCATGTAGGACTATGCGATGACACTCTCCCCTAGTTGCCCATGTGTTTGTGTTATTGTGTTCCTCTGGAAGTGGGTTATGGGAGTTGATTTAGATTGTTGTTTGAATTGATTTAAATTGATTTAAGAATATTGTTTTGATACATCTTTAGCATGCGTTGTATATATTTTATTTACGATCTTGCATCTTTACGACATTGTGATATGGTGTTATTGGTTGCTCATTTTAATTGGCATATTGTGGGATGAATCTATGATTGGTACTTTTTGTATGGTTGTACTTTTATTGTCATTCTTGGTCGGAGTTACTTCTCTGTCACCTCTTAGCACAGGGGTGGTCGAGTGGAACGTGCTCCACACACCATTGGGTTCCCCATCAGCGTTCGTGGCTTCAGTCTCATCCAGTTGAAGATTTATTCCAACTGATCTCCTTGTATTTTGATAAACTTGTATATTGTATTCATCCCACATGTTTGGGATTCATGATGTAACTTGATGGATGATGTAACATTTGAAAGATGATGTAATGTAGTTATCTACTTTGTAATTTTTGGCTATGAAATGTCTCATGGGTTTATCTTGTGATAGAATTTATGTATGTATTTATCTAATGTTGTCATTTATAGTTCCTTTTTGATATCTTATGAGATGATGATTAGTAATGTCTATTTTTGATGTAACCTCGTGGGGCCCCAAAGGACATGGTTGATTATGTTGTTTGTATGAAGTATATGAGTATGTATATGATCATTTAATATTGATATGATGATTATTTATCTTTCTTTTTTAAAAAAAAAAAAAAAAAAATTGTGTTCTTTTGTTGTTTGTTCTTTGGGGCTTGCACGGCGGGCGTTACAGAAAAGTAGGTTTTAGCATTTTTTTTTAGTTTATTTAGCATTTTTTGTATTTTATATAGGTATAATAGGAGAATTGATAAGTTTTATAGGTAGAAGAAAAAATGAAATGAAACCCTATAGAAATGAAAAAATCATCCTTGAATCGTATCTAAAGAACAAAATTTAGCTTTTAAAACCTAAATTATTCAATGAAACAAAAAAAATTGCATTTGAACCCTAAATTGAAAGAAAACAAAAAAAAAGCATTGAAAACCCTAATTTGAAATGAAACAAAAAATTGCATTGAAAACCTTGATTTTTCTTGAAACTCTAAATTCAATTCAAACAAAAAAAATTGCCAATTTACCTTAAATTGAAATCAAACAATTTTTTTTGCATTCAAATGAAAACCTTGATTTCAAGTTCAAGAATTTAATTGATAATGGAAAAAAATGATTTGCATTGCTTAAATGTTTTAAATTGAATGTATTTGCATTGTAAATTACAGTCCTTGATATTGACAATGAAATAAGATTTGATAAATATTATACATTTAAATGTGTACTCATCAAGAGACACAATCAATTAAATGTTATGAATATAGATATAATTAGAATAGAAAACAATATGTTACAAACATCTTAGAATTAAAAAATATTGAGTATGTTCATAAGGCAGGCATGCCATAAGTGTGATCATCCATGTTTCTCTCATTAAGCATCATAATAAGGGAAATCACTAAAAGGTAAAGTACGATCATAGGTGATAAGAGAATTATCAAAGCTAGGCACACCAATAGTTATAGTATAATGAACATCATCATTACTAAAGCTATCCATATTAAGAGATGAAATCTTTATGAAACTCATGGTTAAGTTAAAGAATCTACAATAGAAGGGAAAATAATAAAAAGTTCCATGGAAGATGTCAAATCATATCCGTTATCAAAGAGTGAATTAATGGAACATGTGCCACTATTCTTATGGTAAAAGGTTAGGATTTTATCAAATATTCATGGATCAAATAAAAAATAATATAAAAACATCAAAAAAATTGATGTAAGAATGAATGGAGACAAGGAAAAAAATTTAGGTTGACTGGAATCCATGATATAAAAAATTACAAGTCACTATATATAAAGGAGGGAAATTAAATGAGTTTCAAATCTAAAGTTATATGAGAAATATCAAGAAAAATGGATTTGAAATTAGAGACACATGGATAATTTGAAAACACTATGTTAATTAAGGAATTATAGGTGAAGGGGAGGATTACTTATGGGACTAGTGGATTGTTACAATTGATAAATTTTCAATGTTTGTTTACAAATTTAGTTAGAAAATTCCTAAATCCTTGTACAATCCATTTACCATTGTCACTTAATTAGATAATATGTGCATTCATTTCTATTTTATGTTTTAGCTCTCTTAGTATAGCCTTGTTTCCATTTCTTGTTTGCATGTGTTTTCTCTTGTCTTTCAACAATCTTAACTCTCATTCTAGTCAATTAGTTGTTAATTAGGCTTCTAGTTTAGTCTAAAATCTCAATTTGCACTAGTTACCTAGACACTAAAAGAATCTAAACATTTTTCTTTTCTTTCTTTTAGGTTTTTTCAATTCCAAACAATCCAAAATAAAATAAGATTCAACATTAACTAATTTTATTATACATTTTATATCATAAAATTCATTTAAGTGGGAAATATTAATGAAAAACATGTTAAATAAAATAATCTTATATTCAATTAAAAAAATATCAAGTTAAAGTATATGTATTATACTCAATCTTAATAATACATAATTATGTGTTTCTATGACGTAATTAGTCGGTCTATATTCATAAAATCAAAAAAATTCATAAACTAGTCAGTCTATTACCCTAAATCATAAACTGATGTATTAAGGGGTCCTAATACATGAAATTTCTTAAGGGGATCAAAGAAGTTCTCAAAACTTGGTGAAGTTTCGCAAGTAAACCAAATTTAACAATAATAAGATCATGTAAAGTTATAATATGAATGAGATTTCATGATCTAGGTTGGTCGGTCAAAACAAGAGCTATCTCAATCAACTGTTCCACATGAAAATGTTGTTCACTAGCTTGCAAGTCCATTATTCCAAGGTCCACCCAAACTTCACCCTAAGTTCCCTAAACCCTAAACCATGAACTCTAAAATCTAAACTCTAAACCCTAAAGGATTCATTTTGTCCTAGGACCTTAAAATGAAATTTGGTTGCTTTAGGAAACTCCACCAAATTTTATTCCCTTAAGCCATTGCATTTTGTCCTAGGACCTTACTACATATATCCTCGTAAGCCATCCTATCACCCTAAACCATAAACCGATGTCTTAAGGGGTCCTAATATGACATTTCTTAAGGGGATCAAAGAAGTTCTCAAAATTTGGTGAAGCTTCCCAAGGAAACCAAATTTAACAATAATAAGATCATGCAAGGTTATAATATGAATGAAATTTCATGATCTAGGTTGGTCAGGAAAAAAAAAATCTATCTCAATCAATTGTTCCAGAAGAAAATTTTGTTCACTAACTTGCAAGTTCATTATTCCAAGGGCCACCCAAACTTCACCCTAAGTTCCCTAAACCCTAAACACTAAAGCATTCATTTCATCCTAGGACCTTAAAATGAAATTTGGTTGCCTTAGGAAACTCCACCAAATTTTATTCCCTTAAGCCATGTCATTTTTTCCTAGGACCTTACTACATAGATCCCCTTAAGTCATCATATTACCCTAAACCCTAAACTCTAAACTCTAAACCCTAAACCCTAAACCCTAAAGCCATCATTTTTTCCTAGGCCCTTGATGAAATTTGGTTGCCTTGGGAAACTTCACCAAATTTTATTCACTTGAGCCATGTCATTTTGTCCTAGGACCTCACTAGACATAGATCCCCTTAAGTCATCCTATCACCCTAAACCGTAAATCGATGTCTTAAGGGGATCAAATAAGTTCTCAAAATTCGGTGAAGTTGCCAAGGAAACCAAATTTAACAATAATAAGATCATACAATATTATAATATTAATGAGATTTCATGATCTAGGTTGATCGATTTATAGTTTAGGGTGATAGGATGGCTTAAGGGGATCTATTTCTAGTAAGGTTCTAGGACAAAATGACATGGTTCAAGTGAATAAAATTTGGTGAAGTTGCCTAGGACCTTAATGAAATTTGGTTGCCTTGGGAATCTTCACCAAATTTGATTCACTTAATCCATGCCATTTTGTACTAGGACCTTACTACATAGATCCCCTTAAGCCATCCTATTACCCGAAAACCTAAATCCTAAACTCTAAACCGTAAACCCTAAAGCATTCATAAATTGTCCTATATTAATAGTTAATTGTTTTTTCATTCAAGTAACATGCCTTAGACATAAATGATCCTTACACATTTTATCATTTGTATTCAATTAGGCCATTTATATCGAATGATTTAAGGGTATTTCCAAAACATGTATCTTACATTTTGAAATTACAAATCTAATGTTGGTTCACTTATATCTTAGAGATCACATGGATCGATTCAATAATATCTGTAATCCACCTCCATGCCATCCATCTCCACCACCTTCACTTCCACCTCCACCCACTCCACCTCATAACCCCCCACCTCCACCACCTAAAATTGATGGTGCTCACTTGCAAGCATGAATCAATGCCAATGTTAGAACCATTCAAGATCGAATCAACATTATTCAAAATGAAGAATGTATTGCACCACCTTTAACAATGTTTGCATCTAGGATGCAAAATGTTGTTGATGTTGTTACGGCTATGGATGGGATATTATATGAGCATAGAAAATGGCTAGAGGAGATGAGAACTTCTGATTCTGAAAAGGAAAAACACAAAGAAATGAAGAGATGCAGTAGAGAGCCCCAACAGTTTATAAATTAAGACAATAATCTTTTAGTTATGAATTTATGAGTTTGGTTCGATGGATATTTTGTGTGATGAATTTATGAATTTGGTTGGATGGATATTTTTAGTGATGTGAATTTATGATTTTGGTTGGATGGATAATTTTAGTGAAATGAATTTATGAATTTGGTTGAATTTATGAACTTATAATGATGAATTTATAATAGTATATATTTTATGACTATCTACTAGATCATGATTTCTCATGTTGGAAAAATGTAATATATATATATATATATATATATATATCTGTGTGTGTGTGTGTTAGACATAAAATGAGCTTTTTGTGAATTTTTCAAGATTATTTTTTAGTATATACATGTATTAAAATTGCATAGTTCTAGATCTTAAATTTTGAAATTTGTATGTATGTACATAGTTTAGTTGAATGATGTATGCATGCAAATTATGCATTGTATTTTTTTTTTTAAATGTATGTACATGTTAAATTTTGAAATTTGTATGCACATGCTCAAGTTCAATCAATGTGTGTATGTGTATGTATATGTATGCATATCCTATTTAAACAAATTTGCATGTATGTTTCAAATTTAATTATTTCTTGTAATTTTGTAAGTTTTATTAATTTTGTATAATTTAATGTAGGTGCACTTAGATTTGATATCATGGATCAATTTAACATTGATGATATCATCAATCTAGCACCTCAACCACCTCCACCTCCACCCCCTCCACCACTCGCTGGATCGGATAAGGCTCGCTTGTGAGCACTTATAAATGATCAAGTGACATCCATTCAAAATCAAGCATTGATTCCACCACACATGAGATGTTTTTCATCTGCAATGAAAAAATTTGTAGATGCCATTAGGACTATTGATTCTAATTTAGATAGGAATTGACGGGCTGATGCAAGAAGTTTGGTACATAAAAAGCTCAAAAAGTGGAAGCGTTTTTGCTGTTTTTCAGAATTTGTCACACTTGGACTGAAAATTTGAGGAACTTACACAATGAATTTTTAAAAAATTCAGTAATATGAAATTTATTATTTTGAATATAGTTTCCAAATATGTAAATTATTCAAATACCCAAATTATAGAAATTAAATTTTGATAGGGATCTATAAAAACCACTTTTTAAAAGTCCCTATTTTTTCACCATACCAAGCACGTGTATGGACACCACTTTTTGAACCAAATAAAATTATTTTGATAATTCCTTTTTGGAAATGAGAGCTAACAACATGAAGATTTATGTGGATTTTTTTTGTAATTTTTGGTTGAATATTTTTTTTTATTGAATTTTTATTGGCCTTAATTGTTGTTTTCAAAAATCAACGTGTACAGACAACATAATTGGACCTAAAATAAACATTTTTTGAATCTTTTGTTTTCATTGTGTGGAGAATTGTCTGAAGTTTGATGCCATATAA
Source organism: Sequoia sempervirens (assembly GCA_007258455.2). Classification (NCBI taxonomy): domain Eukaryota; kingdom Viridiplantae; phylum Streptophyta; class Pinopsida; order Cupressales; family Cupressaceae; genus Sequoia; species Sequoia sempervirens. Next base: position 708,914,990 of record VDFB02058242.1, on the reverse strand, counting down.
TATTTTTACAAGAAACTTAACCAAAAAAAAGTTATTAAAAAACAAAAAAAGGCCTGATATTTCAAGTTTAAGGACTGGTTTGCTTAGAAATTAATTAAAAAATAGAATAAATGATCCAATATTAATAAAAATTATATATTTAGAAATCAGACATCATGTTCTCTAATGGGTTTTGATTTTATAGATTGATTCAAAAAAAAAAGTCCACTAGCCATATTGCCAAAGTTGGACATTCTTCTTCAATCTGCCTTAGTTTTTTAGTTGCAGGTCAAAGTCTAGGGCCTAGACTGCCAAGCCTTTCCCAAGCCCAAAACCAAGGCTGCATGTGAGTTGGGAATTCAATTTTTAAATAACGCATACACGTTTTTTAAAAATGCATACACGTTACAAAACACATATGTGTTCTTTACCTCGATGAGAAAGAGAGGAGATGAGACAATTTTATGCAGACGGTCTCTCAGATAAACAAATTTTAGACCTAAAAATAACAAAATACCATCTAGCCCATTATTTTATTGACCTTGTTACTCAGAAGCTGATTTCCCCCAATAAATCTAGAATATCCATGAGGTGGTGTATACATCTACAGATGAGTGCACATTTTTGGGATGAAGGGTATATGGTATTTGACAGTCCATCACACGCTAATCTGGAGGTCCCATTACATTTTTTGAGGAAACTGTAGGTGGAGTTTTTTATGGGGAAAAAGCCCAATTTTATTTTGATTTTAAATCATTTTAGGGTGTTGGTGGCGGCATGCCACAACACAGGTTAGGGGCAAGCGTTGATCCCCAATGCCTCATGCATGCACAACCCCTTGTTGCTCCTCTTGGTCCTACCATTCCCACACCTATGCATCAACGTGCGGTGGTATCAACATTAGGGTCCCTTAGTATGCTCGCATGAGACCTTGATCAACATGCTTTTGCAATAGTAGGTAGGGATCATAGAGACGACGATGATGGAGTGTTTTATGGAGTTGGTCCTAGTACCACTCTAGGAGTGTCGAGACCACATGCATGTACTAGTTTCCATCAGTTATGCTATGGACCTGATCAGGCCACACCTAATTTGGGTAGACGTGAAGATTCTAGTGGTTCATTTGGTTACCTCGGTTCATTTGTAGAATTTCTTACAGCAAACCATCACCCTGAGGACACTGTGACACAGCTATAAATATGCATCTACATGTTAAATTTATAAGAATTTTAATGAATGTATATATAAAAGAAAATTTTGCAATACATTTTAACAATCAAATTATTTCGTGTATAAATGACACTAACGATGGGGAAATCATTCGCTCTGCGAGTACATACATCAACACCAATCCTAGTCGGCAACCTTTATGGGGTATTTTGATTTCAACTTTATAAATTATATATGAAATAATTTTTAACTTGAATTTTAAATTTATAATTGAATCATGAACATATGTTTTAAATATTTATGTTGGTTTAGGGGATTCAATCGACTTCCACATCAATTCCACCTGAGGGGTTGTTGAGCACTCCATTGTCGAGCGTTGTAGATTAGGGGTAGGTACATTTATCTTATAAATTGTTTAACTTACATTAGTATAGTTACAATTATGAATTTTCAATTCACTATATATCAAATGTGCATGTACACTTGTAAATATTATAAGCGTTAAATGTCTATATGTATGTCTAGGTTGATACGACAATGAGAATGGGCATCAAACAAACATTATATGTTGCGGCAACTCGTGAGGCCTTTGAATTTTGGGTTGTTTTAAAACAAAATTTCTACACAAAATGTGCAAACTTGAATATATATATTTTAACCTAATTCAAGTATACATGCTTTAAATTTGATGAAGTGTAGGACTTTGTTAGTGTGAATTTCTACCATGACTCAGTCATAGTTGTACACCTCTAGAAGGACATGCAAAGCAGGCTCCAAATATCATGGTAATTTATTTTTTTTATTATATTTAAAGTCAATTACAAATTATATATTTTGAATAACTTCAATTTTAAATTTTAAATTGAATATATATATATATATAATATGAGCTAATACATGTTTTAGATTCTTTTTCTTTTATAGCATGAGACACATCTTGTAGTTGAGCATGTACAAACAAGTCCTGGAGTAGAGGGTGCACAACCTCAAAATACAAAACAATTTAAATATCATAAATTATAAATTAAATTGAATTAAATCATTTTTAATTGTAGACTTACATATAATTTCAACTTTCTTTGTCTTGTTTATGTAGATTGATTCAAATAATTTAGAGGTTGGTCCAGGTGCACTAGAGCATGCAGACCCAGATATGATGGTAATTTAATTTTATGATGAATTATAAATTAAATTGTCATTAAATCATTTTTCATCATCTTACATTTGATTTCATCTTTCTCTTGTATAGAGTGTTTCAGGTCATCCACATAGTCTCCATGGTGTGAAGAGGTGCCTTGATTATAAAGACGATACATGACTTAAACATGATTTTATGGGTTATATATTTGATTATTTCATGGACTATATATTTGGTTTCTCATGTACTCTGTTGGACTTTATATTTCATGGGTCAAGTACTTTTTTAGACATTAGTTCATGGGTTGTACTCTGATGGAATTTATTTCATGCGCTTAATATATTGGTTTCATACACTTACCATATTGTGAATTATGGACTTTATTATTGTTCAATTTTAATTTACATGGTGCATGTACATTTATGAATTTTATGTTCATAGTCAAGACATTAATATAGGACATTAATGTGAAATTAAATATAAATATGAAATTAAAGTTGAAATTAATAGGACATTTTAATATTTATACTTTGCAAACTTAGTGATCCCATACATGATATACATGATATGTACATTCAATAATTAGCGATAATTAGTCAATGAACTTATTCAATTCATGTCAATCAATAATTAGTCAATAAATCATAATTTACAAACAAAAGCAATCCATTTATGTACCACAAGGGATGAAATTTTAAGAAATAAACAATACCATACAAGATTAGAGAACAAAAGCATTAATAAATTCTATAAACTAAACATAAATACCAATCAAAATGCAATGAGTTTTGCCAAAAAAGTTGTTCTATAAGTATACACCATATTTCCTAGTTCTTTTACAACATTAAATTAAAGAACTTAATTATCCAAAAATAGGCTAAAATTTTGAAATTAAATCATGTAGTCCCATATTTACAAATCATGCAGAGTTCTAGAGAAAACTTAAGAACATAAAATTCCTCTTAACCTCATTTTCCACAAAAAGCACTAATTTATAAGTTGTCAAAACAAATAATAGCATCCAACACTAATCTATAGGTTGTCTTAAGGGGATCAAAGGAGAGTATAATTAAGTATAAATATTAAGTGATGTAAACAAAGTATTATACTTTAGGGTGAGTCATCATAACAAATGATACAATTAAGTATAATATTTAGGATATGTTCTAATATGACATATCTTAAGGGGTTATCTTAAGGGGTCCTTATACAACGTCTTCAAGGGATCAAATAAGAGTATAATTAAGTATAAATATTAGGTGATATAAACTAGTATTGTACTTTAGGGTGACTCATCATAACAAATGATATAATTAAGCATAATATTTAGGATATGTGCTAATACGACACATCTTAAGGGGATCAAAGAAGAGTATATAATTGATTTAACAATAATTTATACATGATATTTAGTGATTATACAATCAAAAATAAAGTTTCAAAGTAGGAAAACATGCACATTTAACAAACAAAATATATAGAATATTGATTTTGATACATAAAAATGCATAAAGTACATAATTGTGTATGTACATGTATTTGTAATTTGTACAAAATCTTTAATTGTGTGTGTAAGTATGTATGCACATATATGTCATCTCAAAAAAATGTTTACAAAATTTGGCTATTCCATCTCAAGAACATCCCAAACTCGTGCCCGAAATGTACTAGGTCTTCATGTCATCTTCATGCCACCTAATATCAAAAAGGTACAAGCAATATCAATGAAATCATCAAAACATACATATTTTAATTTATATAAAACTATCTATATGTACACTGTAAATCAAGTACTTGTATTTAAAAGTATTCCACACATGTGTGTAGGTTGAATCCAAGAATCCTATCCTTTTCTTTTCAATGTATGAGATCAATGTGATGATGGATTAAAGATACAAAAAAGGATAATAAATCATTTTTAACTATTAATGTACAAGTAATATCAATATATAATAAAAACATGTATTTAAATACAATTTAACTAATAATTATCTATTTTTACCAAGTATTCCATGTTGTCTAGGTTGAATATGCATAGACTCTCTTTTTTGTGATTATGGCTTAAAGATATATAAAAGGACAATTTAAATCAATTTCAACTATTAACAGACTTGACCAGTATCAAAACATGTATTTAATCTATTTAAAAGGACAATATAAAACTAAAACTATATTTACCTATATTTACTTATTCCATTGTACCATCTGCATCCTCTCTTTTTTGCAATGCATCTATGATTGTCTCATGCTCTTCCATAGAAAATGTCCATAACACTTTATTTGTAGGTCTTCCATGATACCGATCCAGTTTTATATTTGTTGCCACCACCAAATGTGAATAGTGTATAATCTTTTTATGTGTTTCATAATCTTTGAATGCAGGTAGACCATTCTTCCTTATCAGGTATTTTTGTAGCCAAGTGCCAACAACCACCACCGATCCTCTTAGAAAACATGAAAACCATCATCAAATAAGTTCTCAATTTTTTCTTAAAGGGATCAAAGACTTGTTCTAAAAATTTGCTTTAGGGGATCAAAAACTTGTTATCAAGATTTGCTTAAGGGGATGTCTTAAGGGGATCACTGTACCTGTTGGATAATGATAGCCATCATCATCTTCTCGAGGTGATATTAACTTATGCTTAGTCTCCCCACAACAAGCCAACCAATATTAAATTTCCTCTTCATTCCCCTTAGGTGCAACAACATCATACACATGTCCTACAAACAAAATTTGATTTAATAACTTGTGTGTATCCATATAAATAATTTAGTATTACAAAATAACTTAATTTTAAAGTGAAATAAAATGAAATAAATTGAATTAAATTACCTTCTTGTACAAGGTTTGAAACACAATCATAGTCTTCAGATGCAAACACTTGATCATTTTCTTCAATAGTTTTTTTCATACTGATCGTGTGCTTGTGCAGGTGTCAATGATATTTTCACCCACTCGTCAACCCATTCTATATTTTCACATGCTTCCCAATTTCTTGAGATACAAAACTGACAAAAACATGCAAGCTCCCTTGTCTAGATAGTCCATGTGCTTGTTGTTGAACTCCTAAATGAATGCCATTTAGTATATCCAATGATTGTCTCATAGTCAACTCTAGGTAGAATGTTCTCTTCTTCAACCAACCAAAAGAATCAATGAATTGTAGAGTACTCACCCAAACCAGGTGCATATAATCTTGTATTGCACCAATCCACAATCCCACATGCATCTTTAAATTTTATTGCATCCTCAAATTTTAATTGTTCTCTAGAAATAATTCTTTTGACAAACACACCAACTCCATCATGTTCTCCTTTACCATGCTTAGCTTCAAAAATACTCCATATGTGTTGGACATTAAGTTCCTTGCGAACCCTACTTAACCAATAGAACATTCAAGCATTCTTGAACTACATCGTACAATTATCTGACCATATGAGGTGTTTTGTCATCTGGATTCTTCTTTCTCTTAAATTTCTATAAAATATATTGAAACAGTATTGAGAAAACTTTGACGAGTGTAACCGATTGTTACTAAAATAAAAATGATACTCCCTCAAAACTTTTCTATCATCCTCTATGCTATCATCTGTATGTCGATAAACAATATGGACAAACATAGCTACTTACACTGAATTATAATACTATGATTGAATTTCCTCCTGCAGAGATAGAGTATAATTTTCTATAAAATCAACCACTAAAAGTATAGTACCAATTGGAAATGTGTTTCTACATGTGTGAAATTGGCCATCAAGCTATCGAGCATGTTGAGACTGCATAGCATATTTTGGTATAATCTTATTCTTAAATTCTAATATGAATGCATGTACACTAACTTTTTCTGTAACTAAATCACAACGCTTTACACTTTTTCCATCTTTTAGAGAATAGTTAACATTCTTAAATTTTTTAACATCAACTAATTGTTTTCCAAAATCATTATTAAAACTTTCGTACATGCAAACTCTAAAGAATGAAAGATTTCCACAACTACTGCATTGTCCAGTAATACAAGAACTTGAATAAAATAATTTTTCATTAGATCTTTCACAAAATAAACTTGATATAAACTCCCTTATTGTTTCAGGTGGCATATTAATACCACAATCATGCATAATCATGTTAGTATGCAAAGCATAATGTATATATAGAAAAACATCATAAAAATAATGAAATTGATCATGTGTTTTACAACAACAAGAAATTTGTTCTTGTGCTCTCTAACTCCCCTATTGGGGTAGGGTTTTTGGGGTTGTTGGTGTTTTTTATCAGGGGACTAATGGTGTCCTACACCATTAAGCTAGTTATATTTTTTGGCTCTATGATATCATCCATAAGCAGCTGGTTTTTTTATGCTTGGCAGATGTAGGCAAAAATTTTTGTGTATCTAAGCGTTTCTAGTCCCAGGTAAAACCAGGTTGTAAAAGGGTTACTGGACCTTGCTTGTTTTTAAGTTGTAGCATGTGTAGTCATGTTAATCTTTTAGAGGTTGTTGTAGGGATATTGTTGGTTTATGGTTTATATTACTTGTAGCTTGCTTTTCTATGATAGATTGGTAGTTCCCTTCAAAACTGTTTTGTACTACATTTTGGGCCCCATCAAAACTCATTTTTAATCCCTAATCAAAAACAAGATATTTGTTCTTTATTAGTTTTTACATACCATGGTTTACATTTTTCAAAAGACCTTTGACTTATTTTAATATTACCAAGTAACACTAAATCACCACAATTTTTTTTATAAAATTCAGTTTGTGTTGTATCTAATAGGTGTTTTGGATGAGGATCACAAACTTTAGACCCCACTCTTAATTTTAAAGCATATCTAGCATTAGATGATACCCTAGTATTATCATGCTAATATTTTTCAATCAAAGATTTAATTTCAACATTCAATTTCATATCAGATCTCGAGAGTTGACCACTAAAACTACAACATTGGTTGATAGGATCATTTTCTATACTTTCTCTTCTTTTTTCCACTCTTAGCAATGTTTTAGGATGTATTTTTAAAACTTCACTAACATTTCTTACCATTATTTTATTCAAAGTTGATTTATTAACTATAGCAATTGTTATAGCTCTTCATGTTGCATTCTTATCTTTAGATCTACTAATTTTTCCAATAGATTGAATGGCACTAGCAATAGTAGACATAACATGTTTTACTGATTGATCTTTTCTTCTTTGTTTAACAAAAATGCCTAACTTTTTCATTATTTTTCTCATTTTTTGCATTCTCATTAATTGCATCATTAGTTGACATTTAACTAAAAAAATTTTACAATAAATTTTTTGATTGTATAATCTATTAGCATGTGTTCTTATTTGTCTCCAAGAAATCTTAGGAGGAAGATTATCCAAAACATCACTTTCAATTTTTAAAAAAATATATTCAAAACTATTTTCATTTTCATTCTCATCTTCATTTTCATTTTCATCTTCATCTTCATTTTCATTTTCATTTTCATTTTCATTTTCATTTTCATTTTCATTTTCAATAACTAAATAGTTATCATTTTCATTTTCATTTTCAACAACAAAACAGTTTTCATTTTCATTTTCAATAAAAGTATTTTCATATTCATTTTCATTAAGAGGATTTTCATTTTCATTTTCATTTTCAATAAAAGTATTTTCATTTTCATTTTCAACAACAATTTGACTCAACTCTATGAATATTATCAATGTCAACATTGTGATATCCAGCCTCTTCTAAATCTCTAATAAACACCATTTCCATGAGGCTCAAAGGTGGATTTGAAGATGTACCAGGACTTGTTCCTATTGAAACATTCTCCATAGCATTGGAAGGGATATTTGAAGACATACCAGGAGTATTTTTTATATTTGTATTAGTTTCCACATTCACCTCTTGCAAGTTTGCATCGTCTACATCCATGGTCTCCTCAATGTTTTTATCTTCAATAATTGTGGAATTGGATGCTTCACCGTCATTCATTGATCGAATTCTCATTCTTCTTTCTCTTTGTCTTTATTTCTCCTTCTCTCTCTTTTCTTGAATTTCTTTAGGGGTCAATACCTTCCTATCTTTCCTCTTATTCTGACATTGTGATCCCATGATTGAAAATTCTTGAAGTATACACAAATGAACATGTCAAAAACTTGAGAGTCTTCCTTGTTTTTTCCTCCTTCAAACAAGGAGCAATTGTTCACAAAATTCCTCTTCCTCCTTCAAACAAGTAGCAATTGAACAAATTTTCTCTTCCTCTTTCAAACAAGTAGCAATTGAACAAGAATCCTCTTCCTTCTTCAAACAAGTATCAATTAAACAAAATTCCTCTACCTCCTTCAAACAAGTAGAAATTGCACAAAATTTCTCTTCCTCCTCCAAACAAATAGCTCAATCAAACAAAATTTCTCATCCTCCTTTGAAAACATTTATAGGAATTCAACAAAATTTCTCTTTCTCCAAACAAATAGAAAATAAATAAAATCCCTAGATTCCTCCTTTGAAAACAAATAGAAAATGCACAAAATTTCTCTTCCTTCTTCAAACAAGTAGCTCAATTAAACAAAAAATTCCATCCTTCTTTGAAAGAAAATAGAAAATAAAAAACATTTCTCTTCCTCCTTCAAACAAATAGCAAATAAATAAAATTCATCTTCCTCCTTTGAAAAGAAATATCAATTCAACAAAATTATTTTGTCATAGCATCCCAATGATGCCTCTCAAAATTGAAAAAAATCCCAACTTGAAGGGCTTCAACAAGACAAAAGGTGATAGAAAATAGGGAATATGTCACAGTCGGCAGTACAAAATGATTCTCAGACCTGACATGCGCCTTTTTTTACAGTAAAATAAAAAATAATGGTAAAAACTAGCTCATGAAATTGTTTAGTAAACAAGATCCTGAGTTTAAAAAATCAAGATCTCGTTTATTAAATAGGATCCTGTTCCATTTTCCAATGGCTTCGCTAATAAATTTTCAATGGGTGAATTATAAACGGGATCCCATTTTTTAAAATTTCAAATGTAGGTCAGGTTTTTGCTTTGTTGACAGGTTCGGGAAAAGGTTTGGGGATCCAAACCTAAGCCCTAGACTTGGTTTGACCTGCAAGATGAAGGTCCTAGCAATGTCACAAAAAAATACTGACTTTGAGCATACATCTGAAGACTTTTTTGCAGTTTTTTTGATGAAATTAAAACCCATTAGAGATTAGACAATGTAGATTCCAAATATGTATTTTTTTTAAAAATTGGATTATTTTTTTATTTTTTATTTAATTTCTAATTAAATAGGTCCATAAACTTGAATTATTATGGTTTTTTAGTATTTTAATAATTTTTTTATCAACATAACATTTTCATGAACAAATTGCACGAAAGAGTACTTCAGAAAATTCTTTTCAATTTTTTTTAAAAAAAAAATCATAAGTTTAGGTCATCTTATGTGTGATGTACATGACGATTTTTTAAAACACCAAATATGGCTAATAAAAATTAACAAAAAAAAAAATCAATAAAAAATTAAAAAAAAATATGGAAAGTGTGCTTCAGTGAGTTACAAATCTTTTCCCAAAAGGATTTAGAAAAACATGATTATGTAGGTCAAAATATGGATGACGTACATGTGCATGGTATGGTAAAAAAATGACTTAAATAGTGGTTTTTAGAAACACCTATTGAAAATCAATTTGTATCATTTAGGTATTGAAATAAATTACATATTTGGAAACTGCACTCCAAGTACTACATTTTATGAGTAGTGACTTTTTTCAAGATTCCATCTCTAAGTGCTTCAAATTTTAAGGTCAAATGTGTTGAATTTTGAAAATCGAGGAAAACACTTCCACTAAATGGCCAAAAAGTGGACTTAACTTCTTGCTAGCACCCTTGTTCCCTTCAACCCATACTTATTTCAATCTCATGTATGTGCTTTTCATCTTCTAATGGTGGTTGAATGTTGAATATATTTGTCCTAGCTCTCCATTCATAAATCCATCTCATATATGGTTATCTTTGATTTTATAAGAGTTACATAAATTCATTCTTGTTGTACCATATTTCCTATATAATGTTCAATGATGACTTTCCTCTATCGATTGTGCAATACTTTTGTATTTTTTCTTAAGTCCAGGTTATTAAAATCCATCCTAACAAAACGTATTGTTTCTTGTATCATTATGAGCATTAACAATCTCTATATTGTATATCTATCTTGACAAGTACCATTGATCATTTAAGCCATCTGTAGCATGCATATACATCTATACAAAAAAACATATGTGCACATATCTAGATATCTATTTCTTGGATATACACACACACGGAAAAAAAATCTGCAAATATATGTATATCTAAAGTAAGTCGCACACAACATACGTATATGTCTACATTTAAACTTGTTCCTACATGCAAGTATATATATATATATCACATAGAAATAGCTATATGTTTGTTTTATACCTTTTAATGTATGTGTGCACTTGTATGCAGATATGTATCTATTTCTCTGTGTCTCTATATTTATAAATACATTCAAGTATATATATGTACTTGCATGTATTAACAAGTTTACATATGGGTAAATATGTATGTTCTCTACATCTAACTTCACATGCATATATATATCTATTGATATTTTGTTTAGTAAGTGTATATATATGCACTCCATGCCCTCCATGCATACTTAGATATCTCTTGCTTGCATATATATATATATATATATATATATATATATATATATATATATATATATATATATAGATATAGATATAGATATATATACATAGAAAAAGTGTATGCACATATGTGTGTATACGAAATTAGATGCACCCAACATAGATATGTATCTACATTTAAACTTATATATGTGCTTACATCTATTGCCAAGTTTCGGTGTGGATATCTATGTGTTATGTTGGTGCAGGAGCACCTAGGCCAAACCCCAATGTGATTTGCACAAATTTTGGTTTGCAAAAGTTTTGGCTTGTACTGACCCTAGCCAAGTCAGCATGTTGTGTTTGTTTTGGATCTTAGAAGGTCTTGCATTTTGTGTGGGAAGAGCTAGTCACTAGGACTAGAACTTTCATTAGTTTTCATTAGTATTAAATGTTGCTTCATTAAACTTAGGACTGCATAGGTTAAACATTATGTATGTGTTAAAGTCACATCCACTTTGTTAGAGAAAGATGCTGAAAGACAGTTAAGTAGCTATTAGTTCAAGTTTGAAGAGCTAACATTCCTAAAATGAATGATAATGGCAGAGTGGTGTGATTGCATGATAACTTGTTAGTTTGCATGCACCTACTTGTTTTTGACAATCCCTTGAAATCAGGGAAAAATCTCGAGCCACTGCCCTTAAACTATGCAAAATGACATCAAAGTGGAAGTAGGGGCCCATGGAAACAGTTAGAAAGATCATTGTAATAAAGATTTTGTTGGGAATAGAAGACATCGTGGAGTTCTAGTAATTTTCTGTATTTTCTGTGTTTTATAGAAAACACAGTGTGTTTTCAGAATAGTAATGTAAATGATCTGTTTTGCATTCATTTGGCGTTGGATCAGAGTCTAATGAATATATCCTAACATCTTTAATTTTGTATAGGGTTCATAGGTTAAGAACATAGGCATTGTAGTTAGCTTTGCAGTGCAAGGGGGTAGGAAAACTGTATTTTCTGTGTTACACCCGAGTATTTTAGAAACAGTCATTAATAAGCACTGAAATCCCGTCTCCTCACTGTTTTTTTATGTTTTTTGAATGGCATAAAGTGTATTTCCTTCTGTAGTTAAGAGGCTTTGAGTTAGTTTAGGGATTTGTGATCATTATTTAGGGTTGTAGGGATTTTTATTGGTTTGAATAGACTAGTTTAATTTCTCATGGCTCTCCCATAATCTCTATCCACGGGGTTTTCCTGAAAATAGTGGAATATGGGAGAGAATCCTACTTATTGTATATATTTAGAGTTAGTAGTGTCAAGGAATCGAGCAATGATGGTAATTTCCAAACCCTAGGCGAGCTAGGTATGCATGGTTAGGAGTTTGGAAAGGTAAATTTGTGGACTTAGGCAGGGGATGTGAGTACAGTACGGAATCCGATTCCAGGTAGGATTTGGCATGATATTTGACTGTCAAAAGGTCTAAAGCTTTAATAAAACTTTTGGTAGGAGTTTTGAGGCAAAGAACAGTAAAAACCTAGTAAAAAGGGGCAATTAGGCCTCCAGTCCAAGAAGTTTGGAACCACCTGTACGGACCAGTTGGCGACCTGAAACTTTTTCAAGATTTAAAACCCTGAAAAGGGTGTCCAAAATTGCTTTTTTTTGGTAGGTTGTTTGGAAGAAGTGAGAGAAAAAGACTAAAAACCGACTGGTAAGGGCTACAAGGGCACTAGGCCTCATCAATGCAAAATTCTGAAATTGGGTAGATTGAGGATATAAGAACCTTCAAGATGCATTCATTTGAATGTGAAAGGTGAGGAAACAAAGCTTCTAACTCCCCTGCAAAGAGTTCAAGTCAGTTGGTGATGTTAGCACATAGATCCTTCTAGGTGTTGTGGAGAAAAGTTACAAGTTCAAGAGGTGTTTGTCCTCCAAGGTTAAAGCACAAGGATTGAAACTCTTGGAATAGAGTTGAAGCAAGGTTTAGTTAATGATCTAAGCCAAAACAAAGCCTAGAAAGTGGCAGGTTTGTGGTGGAAGGCAGAGTAAAGTCTTCTTGTTGTTTAGTGCAAGCAAACCTTGGTATTATCATACACCATATTGGTATCAGAGCAAGAGTTGGATTCCAGGCTTGTGATTAATGAGCCAATCCACTGAGTCAGTAGGAGAGAATACACCAGAGGAAGGAACCATGGTGACAAATGCAGAGCTAGCAAAGAAGGTAGAAGAGCAAGAGGAAGATAACCGGTTGCTCAGAGAGAGGATATCTCAGATGGAGAAACTCCTAGATGAAGTCCATGAAACAACAGACACTGTGAAGGACAAGATAAAGAAGAAGGAAGAGCAGGAAGCCAAGGAAAAAGAGGTGGAATTGGAGGAGGAAGCTCCAAAGCCTGATCCTGTTCTTGCAGAGGAACCATTCTTGAAGGAATTGTAGGCCTTGAGTGGTAAAGCATTGGCTGGTGTGCCACTTTTCAGTGGACAAATGGATCCAGATTTAGTAGTAGATTGGATTGAGAGTATTGAGAATCACTTTGAATGTGATGGCATTACAGAGGCTCAAAAGGTAAAGGTAGCCAAATCAAGGTTGAGAGGAGCAGCTCTCACATGGTGGAAATTTGTGCAATCAGAAAGAGAGAAAGAAGGCAAAGGTCCCATAGTTTCATGGAGAGGAATGGTGACCAAGATAAGACAAACTTATCTCCCAGATGATTATGAAGTCCAGTTGCATAGGAGAAGACACAATCTGAGGCAAAAGGACATGGATGTCCAAACATATACAGAGGAATTTCAAAAACTGTGCCTTAGGTCAAAGGTGGTTGAAGATGAGAGTATCAAGTTAGCAAGGTACCTTAATGGACTCAAGTGGTCTATCCAGGAAGATATGAGCTTGGTAAACTTCAAATCAGTATGCCAATGTTATCAAATGGCTTTGAAAATAGAAGAGAAAGGCAAAAAGAAGCAAGAACAAAACCCCAAAGGTAGAGGTAAAGGCAAAGACAACAGAGGACAAAGAGGAAGCTATAGTGGAAGAAGCTCAGAATCAAGAGCTCAAGGAGAAGTCAGATTTTCTGATCAGCAAGAAGGAAGCTCCAGTAGAGGTGGTAGAGGAAGAGGTTTCAGCCCTAGAGGAAGAAGTGGTGGACAAGGAAGGGGTAGTTACTTCACCAACATGAAATGCTATCATTGCAACCAGTTGGGACACCCAGCATATAGATGTCCTGAGAAAGGAAGCACTTCTCATGGAGGAGATAAGAGGACCAATCTGATTCAAGATGAAGCAGCTGCAGCAAATAAGCAATCAGAAATACCCTTGAACTCAGAGGAAGGTGAGAATCTCATGATGAGAAGGACATTGATCAAAGAACCAGTCAAAGAAGAGCCAAGCCAAAGAAGATCTTTGTTTAGGATAAAGTGCAAGATGATGGGGAAAGTGTGTAAGGTAATCATAGACTCAGGTTCAACTAACAATATTGTGTCAGAAGAGGCAGTCAGCAAACTGAAATTGACAAGGATATCTCACAGTAATCCTTACAAGGTTACATGGCTCAACAAGGGTCAGCATGTCTTGGTGAATGAACAAGCATGGGTGGAGTTTTCAATTGGCAAGTACAGGGACAAAGTATTATGTGATGTGTTACCTATGGATGCATGCCACTTGCTCCTAGGTAGGCCATGGCAATTTGACCGTCAAGCTGTGCATGATGGAGCCAAGAATTCATACACCTTCAAGAAGGACAATGTCACATACAAGATACAATCTTTGTTGGAGGACACTGAGGTGCAGACAGTAGGTTCTAAGCTACTGATAACTGGTGAAAAAGAGTTCTTAAAGGTCTTAGAAGAAGGAGAAGGCATTGGCTATGCAATCATGATCAAGCCAAGAGAAGCAAGCAAAGAGAAGGCAGCTGAAAAGCAAGAGTTACCCAAGGAGATTCAAGAATTGTTGTAGACCTATGAGAACATAGTAAGTAGTGGTCAACCAGCAACTTTACCCCCTAAAAGAGCCATAAGTCATAGGATAGACTTGATACCAGGAGCCACCCTTCCAAACAAAGCAGCCTACAAGATGACACCTCAACAGAATGAGGAGATAGCCAGGCAGATTCAAGAATTGCTTGATCAAGGTCTCATTAGGAAAAGCATTAGTCCTTGTGCAGTACCCACCGTCTTAGCACCCAAGAAAGGAGGAGAATGGAGGCTTTGTACTGATTCCAGGGCAATCAATAAGATAACCATCAGGTATAGGTTTCCCATTCCTAGGATTGAAGACCTCATGGATTGTCTAGGTGAAGCTAGGTACTATACCAAGATAGATTTAAAGAGTGGATACCACCAAATTAGAATACATGAGGGTGATGAGTGGAAAATAGCCTTCAAAACCAATGAGGGTCTCTATGAGTGGCTAGTAATGCCATTTGGTTTGTCTAATGCCCCCTCCACATTCATGAGACTCATGAATGAAATCCTCAAGGACTACATTGGCAAATTTGTAGTAGTGTATCTTGATGATATACTGATTTATAGCAGAACTAGAGAAGAGCACCTCCAGCATATTGAGCTGATTTTCAAGAAGCTACAGGAGGAGAAGCTGAAGATTAACCTGGAAAAGTGTGAGTTCATCAAAACGGAGCTGGTGTACCTTGGTTTTGTGCTTTCACATGGCAACTTGAAGATGGACAGCAGCAAGGTAGAAGCCATTCTAAATTGGCCTACTCCTAAGATAGCAACTGAGGTAAGAAGCTTCCATGGTCTTGCTCAGTACTATAGGAAATTCATCAAGCAATTTAGTGCAATTTGTGCTCCTATGTTGGATACAATTAAAGGAGGCATGAAAACTAAGTTTGTGTGGAATGAACAAGCTAACAAGAGTTTTGAGTTGCTGAAGGAAAAGGTAGCTACTCAACCTGTTTTGGTGTTGCCAAGTTTTGAGAAACTATTTACAATTGAGTGTGATGCCAGTAATGTAGCAATTGGAGTTGTTCTTAGCCAAGAGGGCAGACCGGTGGCTTTTCATTCAGAGAAGCTAAGTGAAGCCAAGAAGAAGTACTCTTCTTATGACCTTGAAATGTATGCATTGGTCCAAGCACTAAGGAAGTGGAGGCACTATTTGCTTCCCAAGGAGTTTATTGTATACTCAGACAATCAAGCACTCAGTTTTCTGAATTCACAAGAAAAGTTGAGTCACAGGCACATGAAATGGGTGGAGTATTTGCAAGCCTACACCTTCAACATCAAGCACAAGAAAGGATCTCTCAATAAAGTTGCTGATGCATTGAGCAGGAGAGTTCTTACCATCCAAGAAATCCAATTGAAGAGCATGGGAATAGATCATTTCAAAGATCTATATGCAGATGATGAAGACTTTGCAGAAATATATAAGGTATGCCTTGAGTTTAAGAACCATTTTCATAGCAAGTATGTTGAATACACATTGCAAAGTGATTTGTTGTTTAAAGGCAATCAGCTTTGTGTTCCTAGAGGTTCTATTAGGGAGAATTTAATTCAAGAGAAACATAATGGTGCATTGAGTGGTCATTTTGGGATCACCAAAACTCAAGAGCTTGTTCAAAGGTTTTATTTTTGGCCTAAGATGAACTTAGATGTTAGAAAATATGTAGAGAGTTGTGTAGTGTGTCAAAAGGAAAAAGGCACTTCTTCAAATGCAGGCTTATACCAGCCACTACCAATCCCTTCTAGGCCATGGGAATGCTTAAGCATGGACTTTGTAGTTGGTTTACCCAAGACAAGGCAAGGAATGGACAGTGTTTATGTTGTAGTTGATAGATTCAGCAAAATGGCTCACTTTATACCCTGCAAAACAACTAATGATGCCAGTCAAATAGCCTCACTTTTCTTCAAGGAAATAGTTAGGATTCATGGTTTGCCAATCAGCATTGTATCAGACAGGGATACCAAGTTCATGAGTCATTTTTGGAAGACTCTTTGGCAGAGAATGGGCACCAATTTGTCCTTTGGATCTGCATACCATCTCCAAACTGATGGTCAGACTGAAGTTGTGAATAGGACACTTGGAAACCTTCTTAGATGCTTGACCAAGGAGTATGGTCAACAATGGGATTAGATTATTGGGCAGGCTGAGTATGCATACAATGATACAGTAAACAGGTCAACAGGGAAGAGTCCCTTTGAAATTGTGTATGGTTTACACCCTAGAGGAGTTTATGAGCTGAGAGAGCTGAAGGATGGAGTCAAAGGAAGTGGTTATGCAGATGATTTTGCTTGTGCAATGCAGGAGATTCATGAGACAGTCAGAAAGACCTTGGCAGAAAATACCATGAAGCATAAGGCTAAGGTGGATGAGCATAGAAGAGAAGTCCAATTTAATGTTGGTGACTTAGTCATGGTACATTTGAACAAGGCCAGGTGCAGAAGGGAGTCCCTCACAAGCTGCAAATGAAGAGGATAGGTCCTTGTCCTATCTTGGAGAAGTATGGCAACAATGCTTTCAAAGTGCAATTGCCTGATGACAGTGGACTATCCCCTGTTTTTAATGTTGCAGATCTGATGCATTACAAAGGACCACCCCAGGATTTGGATCAGACACTCCATGAAGTCAATCAAGATGTTGAAGAACTCAAACTGCCCCCTGTCACAGTCAAACAAGCTGATCAAATCTTAGACACAAGGGTCTACCAAAAGACTAGGAACAAGGAATATAAAGAACATCTGATAAAAAGGCATGGACAACCTGATACAGATGTAGTATGGATCAGGGAGGAAGAATTCAAGAAGTTAGGTATTGATCCTAACTTACTCAATCCAAGGATGGATTGAATTTTTTGTTTTGGGGAGGATGGTGCAGGAGCACCTAGGCCAAACCCCAATGTGATTTGCACAAATTTTGGTTTGCAAAAGTTTTGGCTTGTACTGACCCTGGCCAAGTCAGCATGTTGTGTTTGTTTTGGACCTTAGAAGGTCTTGCATTTTTTGTGGGAAGATCTAGTCACTAGGACTAGAACTTTCATTAGTTTTCATTAGTATTAAATGTTGCTTCATTAAACTTAGGACTGCATAGGTTAAACATTATGTATGTGTTAAAGTCACATCCACTTTGTTAGAGAAAGATGCTGAAAGACAGTTAAGTAGCTATTGGTTCAATTTTGAAGAGCTAACATTCCTAAAATGAAGGATAATGGCAGAGTGGTGTGATTGCATGATAACTTGTTAGTTTGCATGCACCTACTTGTTTTTGACAATCCCTTGAAATCAGGGAAAAATCTCGAGCCACTGCCCTTAAACTATGCAAAATGGCATCAAAGTGGAAGTAGGGGCCCGTGGAAACAGTTAGAAAGATCATTGTAATAAATATTTTGTTGGGAATAGAAGACAGCGCGGAGTTCTAGTAATTTTCTGTATTTTCTGTGTTTTACAGAAAACACAGTGTGTTTTCAGAACAGTAATGTAAATGATCTGTTTTGCATTCATTTGGCGTTGGATCAGAGTCTAATGAATATATCCTAACATCTTTACTTTTGTATAGGGTTCATAGGTTAAGAACATAGGCATTGTAGTTAGCTTTGCAGTGCAAGGGGGTAGGAAAACTGTATTTTCTGTGTTACACCCGAGTATTTTAGAAACAGTCATTAATAAGCACTGAAATTCCCGTCTCCTCACTATTTTTTTATGTTTTTTTGAATGGCATAAAGCGTATTTCCTTCTGTAGTTAAGAGGCTTTGAGTTAGTTTAGGGATTTGTGATCATTATTTAGGGTTGTAGGGATTTTTATTGGTTTGAATAGACTAGTTTAATTTCTCATGGCTCTCCCATAATCTCTATCCACGGGGTTTTCCTGAAAATAGTGGAATATGGGAGAGAAGCCTACTTATTGTATATATTTAGAGTTAGTAGTGTCAAGGAATCGAGCAATGATGGTAATTTCCAAACCCTAGGCGAGCTAGGTATGCATGGTTAGGAGTTTGGAAAGGTAAATTTGTGGACTTAGGCAGGGGATGTGAGTACAGTACGGAATCCGTACGATTCCAGGTAGGATTTGGCATGATCTTTGACTGTCAAAAGGTCTAAAGCTTTAATAAAACTTTTGGTAGGAGTTTTGAGGCAAAGAACAGTAAAAACCTAGTAAAAAGGGGCAATTAGGCCTCCAGTCCAAGAAGTTTGGAACCACCTGTACGGACTAGTTGGCGACCGGAAACTTTTTCAAGATTTAAAACCCTGAAAAGGGTGTCCAAAACTGCTTTTTTTTTGGTAGTTTGTTTGGAAGAAGTGAGAGAAAAAGACTAAAAACCGACTGGTAAGGGCTACAAGGGCACTAGGCCTCATCAATGCAAAATTTTGAAATCGGGTAGATTGAGGATATAAGAACCTTCAAGATGCATTCATTTGAATGTGAAAGGCGAGGAAAAAAAGCTTCTAACTCCCCTGCAAAGAGTTCAAGTCAGTTGGTGATGTTAGCACTTAGATCCTTCTAGGTGTTGTGGAGAAAAGTTACAAGTTCAAGAGGTGTTTGTCCTCCAAGGTTAAAGTACAAGGATTGAAACTCTTGGAACAGAGTTGAAGCAAGGTTTAGTTAATGATATAAGCCAAAACAGAGCCTAGAAAGTGGCAGGTTCGTGGTGGAAGGCAGAGTAAAGTCTTCTTGTTGTTTAGTGCAAGCAAACCTTGGTATTATCATACACCATATGTGCAAATAACTTTTCCATAGTGGTTGCTCATAGTCCTGATAGCAACTAATGCTATAGAACAACAATCAACAATGCCTAATTGAAAATAACATAAACTATTTTATTGCTTTGCTAAGTTTTAGATGGTAGGTGTTATTGCAACCATTGCCACTACATGGAAACCATAATATTGTATAGTTATCTTCACAAGTACCGTTGATCATTTAAGCCATCTGTAGCATGCATATACATCTATACAAAAAAAATATGTGCACATATCTAGATATCTATTGCTTGGATATACACATATAGAAAAAAAAATCTGCAAATATAATTATATCTAAAGTAAGCCGCACACAACATACATATATGTCTACATTTAAACTTGTTCCTACATGTAAGTATATATATATATATATATATATATATATATATATATATATATATATATATATATATATATATATATATATATATCACTTAGAAATAGTTATATGTTTATTTTATACCTTTTGATGCAAGTATATATATGTACATTTATGTATTAACAAGTTTACGTGTAGGTAAATATGTATGTTCTTTGCATCTAACTTCATATGCATATATATTTGTCAAGATTTTGTTTAGTAAGTGTATATATATGCACTCCATTCCTTCCATGCATACTTAGATATCTCTTGCTTCCGTATATATATACACATAAAAAGTGTTTGCACATATGTGTGTATATGGAATTAGATGCCCCGAACATAGATATATATCTATATTTAAAATTATATATATATATATATATGCTTACATGTATTGACAAGTTTGGGTGTGGATATCAATGTGTGTTATGTGCAAAAAATCTTGCCATAGTGGTTGCTCACAGTCCTAATAGAATTTGATGCTATAGAACAACAATCAACAATGCCTAATTGAAAATAACATAAACTATTTTATTGCTTTGATAAATTTTAGATGGTAGGTTTTATTGAAACCATTTCCACTACATGTGAACCATACATGTAATAATATTGTCATTCCATAGAAATTTTCAAAATAATGAAAATGGTTATAATATCTATAACGCCCCGCCGTGCGAACCCCAAAGGACAATTAAACAATAATTACTGCACAATTTTATTTTATTTTTTTAAAAGTAAACATAACATATATGTAATACACATTAAATCATAACATGAATTTTCAATTAAGTAGATTCATCAACACATACATCCCTTGGGGTACACGAGGAGTCATTACGAGACCGAGATCCACACAACAACAATAAAGAATAAAATCCAAAGATATAATCCATAACAAAATAAACATTTAACAAATATATAACACATGCATGATAATCATTGATAAGAAACCATCTGAGTACATAAATACAACATACGCATAAATAACTTAACACATGGAATAACAATTGCCACGGCCAATATTCACACCGAGTTAACATTACATTACAGTACAATGTTCTAGAGGTACAATGATACAAAAGTGTTTCCAACATAAATGGAAACCATACTCAAGAATCATGATACAAATAAATAGATGAAAACTGGCTCCAAGACGGATACAATTCTGGAGTCACTGCAACAGTACCAATCCGCACCTCTCGATTCTTGACTGGGGACCCAATGGGGTGCTTAGCACGTTCCACCCGACCATGTGAGTCCGAAGACCCACCCCCTGTGCTAGGAGCTAACAAGAAAGAGACCTCAACCAAGAACATCCGAACAAGGAACCACAAGACTCAACATCATACAAAAGTATCATATAACTGAAGAATTACAATGACAAAATCAACAATATCCAAGGGTCAACATAATAACTTAAATTCATAAAACCCATCACATAGATCAAAGCAATAACTAGTAACAAGTAACCCAAGGATGATCATTAGACACTTCCAAATCAAAAAAATAACAATAACATCATATCTTAGTACCAAAAAAGTACAAGGTCATAAGTCAAATATCAATGAGATCATACAAGACCACAAAGTACACCAAAGATATATCAAGACAATAAACATAAATCAAGATAAATCCAAATATCAACAATCTAAACCAACTCCCACAACCTACTTCCAGAGGAACACAATAAAGTAAAACACATGGGCAACTAGGGGAGAGTGTCATCGCATAGTCCTACATGGGCTGTCCTGTGCTCTTCCTCCCAACTGGAGGCGCCGGTCCCATCTATGGCTGTCCTGTGCTCTTCCTCCCAACTGGAGGCGTCGGTCCATAGGGTGACTCATGCGGAGCCGTAGACCTCTCGTGAAGACGAGGTCACGACCTTGCCAACCACGGCCTTCTCAGCCTTCCATTAGTCTGCGGAAGCACTAATGAAGACAGGCATCCATTTTTAAAATCTTGCAATGATATTACTACCCAACCCACCTAAGTTAATTATTAGGTTTTCACTTATTTACCAACTCACTCGTGGGTTATCCTGTGCCCTTCCCCTTAAACGGGGCGCCAGCCCCCACGAGGAGCCACTCTCCCTAGAGACCCAACCACATAAAACCAAGAAACCAAGAACAATCAAGGGTTGTACCATCATAACTTGAACAAAGAATTACAACATAAAAGCGTGTGAGGCATTACCCATCTCGCTAATAAGTACAACATCAGAGTCTCAACAATTCTCGTACAACCCTTTCAAAATAAAGAAACCAATACACTTGCCACTTGGAAGTTCAAAAGAACGACTCTCCACAAACGAGAGTAAAGAAAAACAATATAGTTCCAACAAGAGACTTAACACTTGAAAAACTCCTCAACGAAAGGAAAAATAATGAGGAACCATTAAAATCAGCCATTAAGATCAAAATCTCGGCAAAATAGATCAATAAAGAAACAATAAGAACAAGTACTCCCTTGCCTCTGGAAGATTTCCCATTCAAAGGACTGACAACAATAACAAGACCCCAAGGAACGAGTCAACAGACATAAGGTAGTGAGTGGAAACATCCCACAAAATCATCACAATTAAATTTAATACACTTTCGACCGGTATCCAAGGGAGACCTCTATTTCTCCTCCTAGGTTACCCAACCATACTATACTCAACAATCATACAATTCAACTCAAACCTAATCAATAACTAATACAAAAGAACAATCAACCAAAGGCACAAACCTAATACGAAAATTACTCCTCTCAAATAAAGAAATCAATCCAACTCCGATGTTCTATCTAACTATCCCTATAAAAGACTTACCATCAACAATTAAAGGAGTACAAGAGAGATCAACATTTAAAAGATCATCTAATTTTACTTAAAAGAACAAGGCATCCATAACATACAAACTCTACTTTTCATTATTTCTAATTTAACTATTCCCCTTGAAACTAACCAAATTAAGAATAAACTAATCTAGATTATCCAAAAATTAACATGAGAAAACTCTCTCTCTAATCACTTTACTAACTTACTCATTAACGCATCACATTATACTCTCAACTTAACAACCTAATAAACCTAATTTATTCCTTTGCACTATAATTCACAAGTAATTGTAGCAATATTTATCCTAAGTAACCAACTACATAAAGAGTCTACAAGATATTAAAATATGGCGAGATTTTACTATAAAGGTTAAAACGTGAAAAATAAAACATATAAGAAATAATAAAGAAATACATTCCTCTATCATTTTAACAAATAAACATACTTAGATTCGTCTAAATGAATGTACAAAAAGTACGTACCTTCATGCCTTTTGTCAACTCGCCTTAGTAGCGATACACATAAGTTGTCAAGGTTAGACGGTTAAAAGAAGAAGCAAAATACAATTAACACCCATAAAATCTAATCATCCCTTAATAGAACATAATTGGCTTAGTTCCCCATTATCTAGTCTTAGCCCCATTCTTACATTTATTTAATAAGATCAAGGCCTTTTATTAATGAATTATAGATAAGTAAACCTAATAAATAAATATAGTTATCTTTTTATTATAACTTAGTCCCATTTATTAACTAATTCTTCTTCATAGAAAATGACTTAAATACAAGCATTATATCAATACAAAAGCAATACAACTTAAAGATCAACAGCATCTACTAACAATCAATCCAAAAGAATAAATAAGAATGAAGACTCAATTCAAGGAACAATTTGTGTTCATTGACTACCATAATTAGATCAACAGAGTTTACTACAATACTTAACCATGGTAAAAGATATACAATTGTATTATTTATGAGTTTAATACAAATGCGATACTCAACATTTAGAATTATAAGGAATTCAACAATCTATGCTATTTATTAAATAAATTCTTCTTTGACTACATATAAACTAAAATCAATTTTCTTTTATTCCTACTAATTTTAAAATCCATTATCTACATTCTTAATTAAATACTAGCCCACCCTAAACATTTCTCATAATTTAAGAAACAAGCATTCATATATATATATATAACACCTACTTGAATTCGCAATCATTTAATTCAAAACTCCTAAATTGAATCATAATTCCCTTAATTCTATAAGTCCATTATAAGGGAGTATTATGCACTCAATATTCTAGAAAATATATGTTAATGCAGCAACTATGGAAGAGTCCGCAGTTTATCAAGAGAGAGTAATTCTAAATTACTTAATGAAAAATTCTTCTAAATTAGATCCACTAATTTGAACAAAAGCTGAGACAGGTTGACAATAAAATCAGAGAGATTATTTAATTTCTACACCCAAGCAACTCTAAAATTTGCAACTATGAAGAAGGCAAGGTTTCAGGAAGGCTATATAAATCTGTACAATGTCTCAATTCTAAATGCTGTAACAGTGACAGACTGCCAAGTATATTAGAAAGTGAATATTAGACGTTGCAGCTATAACGGGTTGCCAAAGATATCAGGGAGATTATAAAAATTTAGATTACCAGACTATGAGAAGGAGCTCATCTAAACACTGCATCCAATAACATCAGCTTCGACTGAACAGAGGTAATTGGCCAGGCTTGAAACATTGCGCAGACCAAGAGAGTTAAATAATCTGCTCATTGGTCCTCAATTTCTTCACTTGAACAATCTGCTCAATGACGGCATTAAAGAAGACACACGAACCAAGCTTCCTCCAAGTTTGAGATGGTTACGGTTGCAAAAATGTGAGAAGCCACTTTCCTTCAGTCTTATGGATAATATTCAGGAATTTGATAATAAAACAGAGTTTAATTAAATCTATACACCCTACCATGATCAAGTGTTGCGGCTGTGACAGGTTGCCAAGTATATTAGAAAGTGAATATTGAAATTTGGAAATATCGCCACCTACTTGCATATTATCAAATCCCAAATGTTTTCCCCAAGACTAAAGAGAAGGAGTCAGGTGAAGTGCAAATACGTGACTTATGAGGAGGAGAAATAATGTTCAACCTATCTTTTGAACTTGACGCATATCTGGTTGGTGGCGAGTTCCCAGAGATATGCCAGTTTGGACAATATTTTATTTTCAAGTGCTGCAACTGCGATAGATTCTCAAAGGAATCAAGCAGGTAATTTAAACCTTTAAACTTCCTATTATGCTCCTGTGCGCGACTGAGACAGGTTTACACAGAAACCAGAGGTTATTTTAACATTTAAACTTCCTATTAAGCTCAGGTGCCGCGGTTGAGATAGGATGACAATGAAATCAGAGAGAGATTATCTTAATCTTTTAACTTCCTATAAATTTCAAATGCACGGCTAGGACAGATTGATAAAGCAATCAGAAAGATCATTAAATTTTATAGACAAAGCATTTGCAATACCAAATTTTGAATGACAATATGCAAACATGCCCTCTGATATAACTTGAAGATTCAACCTTGAATGAAATACGCAAAATATTAAGGCAAGAAAGAATGGAGGTTGTTTGGCCTAAGAGAAAACACTGCATGCATACATAAAAGAAAGAGGACCTCCAGAATAAACGAACGAGAGACACCAATTCACAGTATAGACTAGATATGAGACAAAGTAAATACATAAGCAAATACCTCGACTAGAAGATGGTACTTTTGCAGCTATTAGTCCATATGGTATCGATGGCTTTCTGGATTTCTCTCCTCTTCTGTCCTCCTGCCTCCTCACGAACTAGATTCTTGTTTGTACGAGATCTTCTCCATCCCCCGTATCCCTCTTCCCAAAAGCTAGATATACTTTATTTATTTTTCATATTCTACAGTTCAGTTCTTTTCGACTTCCAATTGCTTGCTAGGTGAAGTTTCTTTCCAGCTTCTCTTGCCTTTTACACTTCCCAAAAATCTTATCATGATTTATTTAATTAATAAACTATTCACTTTCCATTTTCCAATTGCCTTCCTTTTTATTATTTTCTTTTTCGGATTATTTTGTTCATTATTATTATTAAATCAATTTATCTAATAATACCACTTGTGCTTTTAACAAATTAGTTTAAATTTGATCATTTGTTCTAAATTATTTGATTTGATTTAATTGATTATTATTTTAATTCCTAATTATATTTCAAATAACCTTGCAATTTCACTTATGATCTAATTAATTATTTAAACATGACTACTAACATATTATATTTTCCACAAAATCAAATAACACAGTAATCAATGAAGCACACACAATTACTCACACAAAAGTTTAGAACAACCGACACGGAGGGGTATTACAATATCAAATACCCAAAGTTGAACTTGCTTATCAAAATTGATGTTGCTTAGAGCAATAAAACAAATGCTTGACAAAGGAGGAAATGGTCTATTACATTGTGATACACATACACCAAAAAAAAAATGTGCACATATACATGTACATCTAAACTAAGATGCACACAACATACATATATATCTACATTTATACTTTTTGATACATGTAACTACATTTTGACTTACATATATATGTTCTCACATGTATTGAAAAGTATAGGTGTGGATATCTATGTATGTTGTGCAGCTGAAGCTATAGACCAATAGTGAAGAATGCCTTATTGAAAATAACATAAACTGCTCAATTACCTTGGTAATTTTTAAATGATAGATATTATTGCAACCATTACTAGTATATGGAACCCATACATGAAACAATGTTGTTGTGCCAAGCTGTTCCAAGTGATGCTTATTTCCTGTGCTCAAGAAACATACATATATATCTACATTTAGACTTATCTATATATGTTCTCACATGTATTGACAAGTTTTGGTGTGGATATCTATGTATGTTGTTTCTAAAAACCCTTGTCATAGTGGTGGCTCACAGTGTTGAATAGCAGCTCAAACTACAAAACAATAGTCAACAATGACTTATTGAAAATAACATAAATTGTTCAATTGCTTTGGTAAGTTTAGAATGCTAAATATTATTGTGACTATTGGCACTATATGGAAACCATACATAAAACAATATTTTCATGGTAGGATGTTCCAAGTGACATTTATTTCCTCTACTTTCATGGTGATTTATGTATTATCAAGTCCACCCATGGATATATGTGTGTGTTGTCTACATATAACTTTAGATGCATATATATCTATATAGATTTTTCTTTGTAAGCTACGTATATATAGACTATTTTATCGCTTTGCAACCATCACCACTACATGGAAATCATAAATGAAATAGTATTTTTGAAGTTATCGAACAACAATCAATAATGTGTGGGTATCAACACCTTCCTATGCTTATTCTTTTGGAAGCATATATATGCATTGCATGCATTGGATGCATATATAGGAATCTATTGCTTGGATATATATACACAAAAAAAGTATGTGTAGAAATGTATGTATGTGGAATTACATGTAGACAATATACATATATACCGATATATATGTATTTGAGGTTAGATGCACCTTTTTGGTTATTACTTCGTTGAGCCTCAAAAAGGAATTCTTAGAATAATAGGCTATATATTAAGTGTAATATGAAACATTCATCTAACCATTGAACACATTTGGAAAAATATTTGTAGAGTATTTCAAAAACAGTTTATGTTCTCAAAAAACAACCAACCAAATGATGTGTTATGGAAAATAACATAAACTATTTTATTCCATTGCAACCATCGCCACAACACAGAAACCATAAATGAAACAATATTGGTTTCAATAGTGACCTAGACAAAAAATCCCACAAAATGAAAGAATTCACAGTTACAAATCCATGCAAAAAAAAAAATGGGTTTCATGTTGGATATGAATATTGTCTATCAGAGAGGGAAAAAACCACAAAGTAGAAGAATTCACAATAACAAACCCATGCAAAAAAAAATATAAATGGGTTGCATGTTGGATATGAATATTGTCTATATCTATGAATTTTTTCTACATCTAATTTCATGGGTATGTGCAGGATCATCATGGAAAAAATGGGCCCTTAAGTGGCAAAAAATTCAGAAAAATCAGAGTTACGCAACTTGACATAAAAATTTGAATAAGTTATCTATATTATTTCAAAAATATATAAAAATAGAATCTGTAGCAAATTGAATGTAGTTTCTAAACTGCTAGGTTTATTTAAAAAAAACTATCGGTGAAAATTTGAAATTTCAATGCAAGTACTTAAATTCGGGGAAAAAAAAGTAGGTGTCTGTCTAACCACCCTAACCACAATAAAATGATAATATTTTTTTATAATATTTTAGATATAAGTAGAGGACTTATGTCCTGATGTGATGCATATTTTTTATAATTTTTTTCCAAGTAAATAATTAATTATGAATTTTTATTAATTTTTAAAAATATAAAACTCATATGTCGACCACCTTAAATTGGTCAAAACTTCATAATTTTTTTTTAATCCTATTGTATGTGAAGCATAGAATGTTATGCATGTTTTGGATTCAAAAAATGTGATACCGTTTGAAAGTTATAGATGTTTTTCAATTAGCCTATCAATGAGGACTTTAGTCATAATTCAAATAGAAAATGAATAATAATTATTTATTAAATTCAAAGTAAAGCATAATTTGTATTGGTGGAAAGTTGAGAATCTCCTTTAAAAACCCTTTTCATTTCATCAATTTTGGGTTAAAAAATTTGTTAGCCACATGGGCCATCATATTAGTTACATATTGCCACTTTTTGGCCCATCATGATCCTGCACATACCCTCACATACATAGATATTTGTACGTAGGAAAAGTAAAATGAAAGAAAAAAAAAGAGGGATTTCTCTTGATCCTATGTGGGAAAAATTTGACTAAGAATTTCATTAGCCTTCCATATTTTTAAAAATATCAGCGTGTGGCCTCGGTTAGGAAAAAGGTGGCAAATTTAAACCCAAAAAAATGCATTTGGCATGTCAATAGAGAAGGCCAGCAAAACTGAACATTGGTTGGTAGGGCTTGGCACTTCAACATTAATTGATGTATGGATTTTGTATAGTGGAAATGGTTGTAATAACACCTTCCATTTAAAACTTGAGAAAACATAGTGAAGCAATAAAATAGTTTGTGCAATTTTCAATAAGGAATTGTTGGGTGTCATTCTTTGGCTTTACTTGCTATGAGAGCTCTGAGCTACCATAGTGACTTTCATATTATTTTCCCTATGTGCAGATATGTATGTATGTGATATTAGATGCAAACAACATTCATATATACTCCATATATTTATTATTTTGGGATTACCAATTTAATTCACTTTTATGATTGGGAGCTGCTTGCTGGAAGATGTTCTTAGAATGAGAGACCAAATACTTGCAACAAAGAACCATTGTACTTCATCCTTTCTTGGCTAATTCTTAGAATGATAGGCTGTATATTGAGTGTAATATGAAACATTGATCTCACCATTTATCATAGTGTTGGATAATGTATTTTTTGCTCGGGGGTTGGTGAGAGCCTATGAGGTTCCATGACCCAATATGGTAGGGTGGAGACTAGGCCTTCTTTTGTTGTGTTTCATTTTGCTTTCCCTATGTGCAGATATGTACATATATATAAGTTTTCATCTATCTATATATGTATATTGTCTACATCTAATTCCACATACATACATTTCTACACATACTTTTTGTGTCTATATATATGCAAGCAACAAATTTCTACATATGCATCCAAACTGATATATGTGTATCTAAACTTAGATGCACCTTTTTGCTTATTACTTATTTTATCCTCAAAAATGAATTCTTAGAATGATAGGTTGTGTATACATCCAAAATTGGTCTGGAGAATATTAATTAAATATTAATTATTTAATTAATGAAATCTTTATCCTTCTATTATATAAATAAATTGCAAATTTATTTACATAGTTCCTATTTTTTTAATTCCTCTATTCTAACTCACCTTCTTCAATATTTAATTAAAATAAACAAATTATTTATAATTAATTCCCTCTCATTAAATTGGAATTTTTAAATTCTAATTTGTCACATTTCTACATATCTCTCTAGCTACCTCCCACCTCACCTTCCAACTCAGCATGTGTCACATGAAAATAATTATTCTTATTTTCATAAATTGGATGTTTACTTTCAATAATTTAACAACCTTTAGGACACATGGCTTCATCCTCCAATTGATTCCTTCTTACACTTGGCAAGATGGTTTTACTAAAATGAACCATGGCCTTGTTTTCTCCATCCTTTTCATTATTCACCATCGATTTCTCCAAACCGAATATCAATCATTCATGGCTGCCAACTCAGTCAATGCCTTGGAAAAATATATAAATTGAGGCCCATTTATAGCTTTTCAACAACGAGCAATTGCATAATCTTACTTGCAAAATTTCACTTGAGTTTTTAGAGCTTCATTTACATTTTTAGCTTAGAATTGAAATTAGTTATCAATTTTGTTTAGATCATGGCTCCTTTAGGCATTTCATAGTTTAATTCAGCATGTAGAATCAATTCTAATCTAATTAGCATTATCATAGTTTGCATTATCTTCCACTTCATATCACTTTGCGCATATTGGCTCATTTCACCATGTCAATTTATCACTCATAAAGTTGAATCTTTTAATCATATAGATGTAGGTTTATAATCTACATTATAAATGGATAGGCTAATTGTTTCTTAGATGACATATTAGGGATTTGTGTAGGAATAAGATTTGAAAGCACAAATTTCCAAGACATTTAAGATTAGAGGAGGATGCAAAGTTTTTAAAGAATTTTGTTGTTAAACTGTGTTTGATTTAGATAGATTCTTTAATATAATACTTGTCATATAATTGTGTTTGTTTTAAGATAATTCATGCATATTTTAATACACACATAAATTGGTGCCCACCATGGGGCCCAGCCCCTGTTATTTTAACATTTTTTGGAAGATTTGTTTTATAGGCTTGGACAAGTAGTTTTCTGGCACAACCACATAATTTTCTAGTGCTTACAAAATATTCTCTGGCACTTACATCGATTGTTTTGGTGCTTCAAAGCATTTATCTGGTGCTTCCAAGCCATCCTATGGTGCTTCAGGGAGTTTATGTGGCACTTTGTCCCTTTTTGTGGTGCTTTAGCCAAATTTTGTGCGCTTTTACTTAATTCTATTGTGCCTCTATTGTTTTGGCATTTTTTCTTACTATTCTGGAACTTTCATTTGTTTTAATAATTTTTCCCAAGAATGAAAACTAATGTTGGTCTTTTTGTTTTGTAGATTACATAAAACGTTGTCAAAGACCATGCTGAAACTACAGGATGCTTGCCAAAGATAATCTATGAGAAACTACTAATGAATTTGATGTAGGGGCTAGATATTAAATCTTTCCTTCTTGCTTAAATTAGGAACATAGATTAATTAACAAGGAATGAATACCATGTTTACTACCTAGTTGGAAGGGTAGGCATATGCTCCCCTCTTAACTAGGTGACCAAAAAGCTAGACCCATTCTTTGTTAATCTATGAGTGTGAGTAGGGTATACGGCGAGGGTTCTCTCTTTATCCATGCAGAATAAAGAGGATCAAACTACGGGTATACTCTCTCAATTTTTTTATCCTAGAGGGATTGCCTTGGGAAAAAATACTCACCCAAGGGAACGACTCAACCGATAACACTCTAAAGCCAATAGTATTTCTAGTTAGGATATAAATGTGGATATTGGATTAAACGCCAATATCAAGTGACTGGCTCCAATGAGAAGGGTAGAAATGGTCTCTCGCCTCGATGGGTCAAGTCCTATGAATGGAAAGTCCTTATTAGAACCCTTGTTATAGAATTGGCCAAATCCTTTATCTATTCTCTTGGTACAACAATGGTCATTGTGAAGGAATCCACATTCTCCCAGTCTTTAGTAGAGATGATCAGTCTACCATGGGAGTTTCATGGAGGCTAGAAGCTTGGTTGACCTGAGAAGAGAGTGCAATGTAAGGGGGAGCCCGTGTGGCCAAGCTTCTGAATTCATCCGCTAAAGATAAGTGTGGTTGGGGTAAACCCACGTGGAATCCAAGAGAATATAGTCTATCATAGCCCTAGGGAATGTATGTTGTGCTTGATTGTGCTTGTCAAAGTGTTTTCAAAACAAACCTCAAATAAAACTTTACACATTAGAAAAACTATGAAAATTGTGATTCAAAATACATCATTTGGAACAAACCATCCTTTGACCAAAAAATAGAAAAATCAAGTAAACTAGAAACAAACTGTTGCATCCCCCTGTTCAGCACTTCTACAGCTTTTTGTAGCGCTTTCACCAAATTTTCCAACGCATCCACCTTCTATTACAACACTTCAACCTTATTTTCCAATGCATCCAAGCCATTCTGTGGCACATCCAAGCCATTCTTTGGAACATCCAAACCATTTTGTGGTGCATTCACCTTATTATGTGGTGCATCCAAGCCATTATGTGGCGCATCCAAGCCATTCTGTGGCGCATCCAAGCCATTCTGTGGCACATCCAATCCATTTTGTGGTGCATTCACCTTATTATGTGGAACATCCAAGCCATTTTGTGGCATATCCAAGCCATTATGCAATGCATCCAAGCTATTTTGTGGTGCATCCAAGCGTTTCTATGGAACTTCTGCCTTTCAATGTTTCCACTGACTATAACCGTGCTTCCACCAAAATTCATAACTAGAGAATTAAGATTGACCTTTACCTGACATTTTGAGACCAGATTTGGAATATTTTTCAATTTAGGATCATTCCCCATAAACCAAGGAGCTTAAACATATCCTTTATCCAATGATTAGAAGATCTAAAATCCAAAAACCATCCCATAGCTCTTAGTCCAAAGGATCGTCAAAAACATCTTGCAATACTTTACGACTTTAGGGACAGATTGCTCTTCAATTTTTATAGAAAATCTTCAAAGAACTACCCCAACTTGTATTTGTTTTATTATTTCCAAAATCAAATACTTTTTCAAAGGTTTGAACATCTTATCTAGGAAGAAAAGTTTATCGCCATTTCACAATTGGAACCAAAATTGTAAAATATTTTCAAGTTCAAAATTATTCCTTAAGTGTCTTCAAATCTAAACTTGTTAAAATTGGCTTATCCAAGTGAAACACTTTACCTGAACTTTGATCAAACATCTAAAAGTTCTCATCATCATCAACACCCAAATTCAATCATCAAGTTGAGTTTCCCCATAAAGATTCATCATCCTTCATCTTGAAACAATAAACTTTAAATCAGATTTTTATCATCTTGGTTATATCAATAGAATTTGTTGTTCTATTTCAACCTAGGTATTCCTTGGGTGCTCCTAAACAATGATCAAAATTTATCAAACCTTCATCACTTGTATGCCCATTTTAACAAGATCCCAAAAGCATAAACTCAAAGAACAAGAAATTGAAACTCAAAATACCATGGCTGAAATAGATGAGGATCAATTGAATGCTTTAGCTCATCAAATGAAAAACATTCAACAAAAAATCTGGGATATGCAAAGGGAAACAACCACAAAAATATATTTTCTATTAGACATTTGTTCTTATTCCTCTAACAAAAATCTGGACATGATACCTTCTCCACCCACAACCACATCATCCAAGTTCAATGTCTTTAAATTATGGAAAAAGTTAAATGAGAATCCCAAATCAAAGTCCTAAAAACAAAAATTATATTGAACAATCTTACCATTTCATGCATCTATCTTCATCTCCCATAAGTCAAAATAAATCTCGGGATTCTCACTCAAGTTAATGATTCCATCCAACCACCTTCTTCTATCATATCTTCTACATCCAATGATTCCTATCAATCTCTCAGTCCAAACCATGCTAGCATAGACTCCTCTACACCTCAAGATCAAAACATTCTTCCCACTTCATCCAATGATACCAAAATTCCACAAGTTCTTCCAATATTTGACCAAGACCGAATCTCTCAAGAATTCTATGATGATCCCCTCCTTTCACTTTTTATCCATGTGATTCCTTTCCATATTGAGAGAAAATTATCCTTTTGAGTTCTTCTTCCACCCCATCTAATAAATTCATACCATCTAGCGATTCCATTGCATCCCAAGAGCATGATAATTCTTCCATCCTATCCAATGATGTTCTACCATTTGATGATCAAGATATGATTTCTATCGAATCTCATGATTCCCTTCCACATCAAGATCAAGATATGATTCCATTTGAGGATATCCCTTTAGTCCATGAGGATGTTCGTCCTTCTCAAGATCAAGATATGCCTTCCATACCACTTCATGATGATTCAATACATAATACGAAGCAAGCTATTCCATCTCCTACACCTCATGATCCTTTTCCAAGTCAAGATCAAAGTACCCCATCATCCCCATGTCAAGAGCCTATCACACCTATACAAGCTATCCATGAACCCCACACCTACAAATTGGGATTCTCCAACTTCATCCACTCCAGTTTACTTCCAACACCTATCCTTTCATCCATATCATATCCTCCCCAAAATGGACTTGCATCTTGTTTCACAAACAATACATATCCCATTGGTAAATAAATGTGTCAAAGTATGAACTAAAAAGGAAAAGGGTTAGGCCTTCATGAATAGGGTATCCTAGAACCTCTTTTTACTCGAGAAAACCCATATTACCATGGCCTTGGTTATACACCTAAGTTTCCTAGTTCATCAAACCTTCCATCTATCTTAGGTCCTCATCCTAATCCACCAAACCTATTCTAGTTCATCAAACCTTCCATCTATCCTAGGTCCATATCCTATTCCTCAAGAACAATAAAGGAACACATCCTTGATACCCTTTCAAAATTCTACCTACACTCACTAATCCATAATACCTCCATACCATTCATCTCAATCCACCCCTCTCATTGCTCTTGGAGGCAATTAGGGTGTCAAATTTCAAAAGCTTCCATATCAAAATCCACATGTATCAAAGGATCAACATGTCTCCTAGAAGAGGCATGCAAAAATAAAAGAAAATTTGATCCAAACTCAAAATAAAAACCACAAAGGCCACAAAGGTCCATCAAAGAAAAATGAAAAATTTCCAAGACCACAAAGGTCCATAAATCAAAAAGAAAATTCAAAAGGCCACAAAGGTCCATAAAATCAAAATGAAAAATTTCCAAGACCACAAAGGTCCATAAATCAAAGATTAATACCTCAAAGGCCACAAAGGCCCATAAAGAAGATATCAAAGTCAAAAATCATGTGGATTCCTAAAAGTCTCATAGTAGAAATAAAATCCAATTTGGCATCCAAATTTGCTAATTCAAAAGCCTCCTCCAATCTTCCATCTAAAAACCTATCACCTTCCAAATCCATTTTTCCTCCATCATTCCACCACCCTTTAAGGTGTGTGCCAATGTTGACCTTGCAACCCTTTCCATCTATCCATCAGCAAGCCTTCCCACCTCTTATCCATTATCCAACATTCATCCCCCATTATTCTCCTTTAATCCAATCCTTTGGATAATCCCTTGGTTCTTCCATCATACCTTAAATAGGAAATCATTTGAGTTGAATTCCCATTTACCATGGTTTACTAAAGGGACATTTGGTTGTGAAACTTGATGCTTAAGTCCTTCCATCTTCCTATCATCCATATCTTATCATTCCACATTTCCACCTTTGATCTTGAGAAAGTTAAGGATCTTCTTGAACATCATATATCTTATCCTATTCACTTTTTCCATATCTTTTGTACCATTTCTTTCATCTTATCCATATTCCATCATTCTTACTAGATATATCCTTTCTTCCATCCTTGGTCTTGATGAGGAATAGGGGAAAAATACTTGGCCCTTGTGTCTATATCTTATCTAATTTATCTTGATCATCCCATTCATTATATGTATCCTCACTTTCTTCCATTCCATATCTCCTAGCTTATCAAAATCCATGTCATCATGTCCCTTTTCAATCTTGAATCTTATCATGCAAATCATATTTGAGCCTAGTCGTAAAACATTATCCAATCCTCATATCTTTTGTCAATCAATCATCAATAATCATCAATCTTATCATCATCATGTCTTATGGAATAAACCATTTTTGGCATCCTAATCAATCAACCAGTATCATCCTTCGAAAAGAGATATGTTGCTTGTGTGACATGCTTTGTAGTGAATCATTCATTTTGATCTATCATGTATCCATGGTTGCATTACCTCTTTTGTGGGGAAACTTGTTCCTTCAATCAGTCATATCATATCATTCCATCTTAAAAGTCCTAAAAAAATCCAAAAACATCAAAAAAAGTCCTTAAAAAAAATCCAAAAACATCATAAAAAGTCCTAAAAAAAATCCAAAAACATTAGAAAAAGTCCTAAAAAAGAACCCAAAAACATCAGAAAAAGTCCTAAAAAAATCCAAAAACATTAGAAAATGTCCTAAAAAATGGTCACCCTAGTGAAAACCTGGAAATAGGTGCTAGTTGTGGTAGATCAACTTTTCCATCTATTTGAGAATGTCGACCATTCACTTTCACCATCAATTTGCCTATCATCAGAAAGCATCATTTACATATCCTAGCATCATAGTCGTGTCTCACCCTAGACTGGGGGCAAAATCCTGAACTCACAAGGGGTAGTAAAATTTGAGCTTAAACCAACTGACAAACAACACAACAAATACCAGAAACACAAAGATCATAGTCCAACCCAACATTGAACATCAATCACAACCAGTAACACATCAACCATCCAAAATCAAACAACCAAATCAATCTAATCAAAAAAAACCTCAAATGGATGATGTTCCTTCTGAATCATGGCTTTATTAGTGTGGAATAAATGTTCAACTGGTGAACTTTTATTTTTGTTATCATATCTCTGGAGCACCTGGATGATGTATTGAACTAGAGGAGCCATGAAGGAGAATGATATTTTTCTTTGTTTGTTGTTTAAATCACTATTACTATGTGAATTGTCATGGGACGTGCTCTACAAAGTATCACTGATGACATTCTGGATTCACATAGGAAAATGATTAAATCTTGTTTTTTTGCGCAAGGAATGCTCGGGTGATCTTAGTCTAATTATACCTAGATGCTTTTGTTAACTTGCACTATCAAACATCATGGAAGTAGTACTCAGGTCATTATGGTTCAATTATACCGTCAATGTTTGTACTCATTTTCAACATTTCAAAGGCTCAATGATGACAATAAGCACAAAAAAATCACCAAGATGACAACATTGCATTATTAGGTTTGCATGTTTAGGCTGCATTCATACTAATTTTTGCATCTATATTTATAGATTTTACAAGGGAAGAAAAATTTACATCATCAAAGTGGCATAAATCATTAAATCCACAACTGAATAAATGTATACAACAAGTCTCAATGCATCAATCAACCTCTCAACTAAAGCAGTCAAAAGTCCCTTGTTGATCCTATACTTGGGCATATCAATCAAAGACACCAAATCATATCGCCCAATCATCATCAAAATTCACCTACACTAGATGCAAAATCATGTCTCACATCTTTAGGAAGTGTTCCCTAGACTGAAGAATTCTAAAATCCTCCTATGATCATAACATATCACAATTCAGCAATCTTATCAGTCAATCAACATTAATCAATCAATCAAATCTAATCAGCTTTGATGAGACTTTGATCAAATATCAGGAGCATATATCATTGATCCTCACCTATCATGAGGAAAATCATCAATCTATCATTGGTCCTCACCTATCATGAGGACAATCATCAATATATCATTGATCCTCACCTATCATGAGGCCAATCTATCACCATCATCAAACATCATCAAATCAAACAATTGGTTGAACATGATCATCAAACATCAAACACAATGAGGCAACATAAGGCATTAATTGATCAATTAATCAAATGGTAGCTCATTTCTTCCATATCAGGAGATAAATCATTGGACTATTATCAAATCAGGATTTATCATCATCATCATCAAAAATCCTTTATTATCACAAATTTCTCATTTTATCTCCTTAGGGGGCATACAGTCGTAATTTCTTAAAAATCACTGTCTGAGGCATTGTTAAAAATTTTAGCAGCACTGATAAATTTTTCTTTGAAGTAATAAGTAAACACATCACTTCAAAGAGGGGAAAAATGTATACATCCAAAATTGGTCTGGAGAATATTAATTAAATATTAATTATTTAATTAATGAAATATTTATCCTTCTACTATATAAATAAATTGCAAATTTATTTACATAGTTCTTATTTTCTTAATTCCTTTATTCTAACTCACCTTCTTCATGATTTAATTAAAATAAACAAATCTAAATAATTTTTTTTATTCTAATTAATTCCCTCTCATTAAATTGGAATTTTTAAATTCTAATTTGTCACATTTCTGCATATCTCTCTAACTACCTCCCACCTCACCCTCCAACTCAACATGTGTCACATGAAAATAATTATTCTTATTTTCATAAATTGGATATTTACTTTCAACAATTTAACAACCTTCAGGACACATGGCTTCATCCTCCAATTGATTCCTTCTTACACTTGGCAAGATGGTTTTACTAAAGGGAACCATGGCCTTGTTTTCTCCATCCTTTTCATTATTCATCATCTATTTCTCCAAACTGAATCTCAATCGTTCATGGCTGCCAACTCATCCAATGCCTTGGAAAAATCTATAAATTGAGGCCCATTTATAGCTTTTCAACAAGGAGCAATTGCATAATCTTACTCTGTATAATTTCACTTGATTTTTTAGAGCTTCATTTGCAGTTTTAGCTTAGCATTTAGGATTAGTTATCAATTTTGTTTAGATCATAGCTCCTTTAGGCATTTCATAGTTTAATTCAGCATGTAGAATCAATTCTAATCTCATTAGCATTAGCATAGTTTACATTATCTTCCACTTCATATCATTTTGTGCATATTGGCTCATTTCACCATGTCAATTTATCATTTCATACAGCTGAATCTTTTAATCATATAGGTGTAGGTTTATAATCTACATTATAAATGGATAGGCTACTCATTTCTTAGATGGCATCTCAAGGATTTGTGCAGGAATAAGATCTGAGAGCACAAATTTCTAGGACATTTAAGATTAGAGGAGGATGCAAAGTTTTTCAAGAATTATTTTGTTAAAATGTGTTTGATTTAGATAGATTCTTTTATATAATACTTCCCACCTAAGTGTGTTTGTTTTAATATAATTCACACATATTTTAATACATGTGCACTATCTGGGGCATCGTTAATTTTTTTAGCAACATTGATAAATTTTTCTTTGAAGCAATGCGTAAACACATCACTTCAAAGAGGGGAAAAATGTATACACTCAAAATTGGTCTAGAAAATATTAATTAAATATTTATTATTTAGTTAATGAAATCTTTATTCTTCTACTATTTAAATAAATTGCAAATTTATTTAGATAGTTCCTATTTTCTTAATTCATCTATTCTATTTCACCCTCTTCATGATTTAATTCAAATAAACAAATATAAATAATTTGTTTTATTTTAATTGATTCCCTTTCATTAAATTGGAATTTTTAAATTCTAATTTGTCACATTAAATTGGAATTTTTAAATTCTAATTTGTCACATTTCTGCATATCTCTCTAACTATAGGTCTCCCACCTCACCCTCCAACTCAACATGTGTCACATGAAAATAATTATTCTTATTTTTATAAATTTGATATTTACTCTCAATAATTTAACAACCTTCAACATACATGGCTTCATCCTTCAATTTATTCCTTCTTACACTTGGAAATATGTTTTTACTAAAGGGAACCATTTCCTTATTTTCTCCATCCTTCTCATTCTTCACAGTCAATTTCTCCATATCAAATCTCAATCATTCATGACTACCAACTCACCCGTGCCTTGGAAAAATCTATAAATTGAGGCCCATTTACAGCTTTTCAAGAAGGAGCATTTGCATAATCTTACTCTGTAGGAATTCATCCATGTTTTAAGAGCTTAGTGTGCATTTTAGTTTAGCATTTAGAGTAGTTTGTCAATTTGATTTGAATCATGGCTCCTTTAGATATTTCCTAGTTTAATTCAACATGTAGAATCATTTCATGGGTGCTACCACAATAATGTGTCTCGCTTTTGTGATGTGTTGACTTTTTCCTGAAATCAATATTTTTAGAAGAAATAATGATTTAAGTCTTGAGAGGCTCCATCTAAAGGGTTTTAATTGAAGATGGATAGATAAGAGTCCCTTGGACCAAATCCCCTTAGATAAAACCCCTATAGTATTAAATCATACCCACAATGGATTCTCCTTCATAGCTATCAAAATGCTAGCAAAAAACCACTTTTTCTTTACCTTTTGAGGGATTAAATAACATCATTTCAAAATTATATTTTTCAAGATTTTATCCCTTGAAACTAGTTTTCCAACAAGTATAGGTTTGGTATGTTTTCATTTTATCATGTATTTAATTTTCAATTTTTACTAAACATAGATTTTTCTCTAAACATTAAGCTCTTTGTTGTGCAAAGGTGGAAAAATAGTAAACCATTGTAAAAAAAATTTCAAAAAATACCCATTCCCTATATATTGATTTCCTTGTTTCACCCCAAAGAGAAAAATTGGATTTTAATATATACACAAAAATTTAGGTTGTACGACACACAAGTATGTCCAAATTATAGTTACAATGACTTCAAAAATTAGTTTAAAATAAAAATATGCAACAAAAAATTATGAAAAAATATCCTTTCCCTAGATATTGTTGTTGAGAATCTATATTCCAAAAATTAGAATTTAATCTTATATAGAAAAAAAGTTATGTTGTACGACACAAACGTTACTTTCTAAAAATGTTCTTTTCTATCTAAAACCAATTATTAAAGGAGATGTTGAAAGATTCATGATTTATTTCAAAAAAATTGAAAAAAAATAAATTAGAATCTACACACAAATTGCAAGAAATCACTAGTTTACATCATCTTCAAATTCTTTATGGTTTAGCTGCTATAGGTCTTAGAAGATGAAGATTCAATTAAAAATATTGATGTAAATGCCCATCTTGGGAAAAAAGTGAAACACAATATTGTGATTTCACCCTCATCATCATTATTACATTGTCTTATTTTTACATCATCTTGTATGCAGCCATCCATTTCACCATATCATTTCATCATTTCATACAACTAAATATTTTAATCATATAGATGTAGGTTTATAATCTACATTATAAATGGATAGACTACTTGTTTCTTAGATGACATCTTAGGGATTTGTGCAGGAATACGATTTGAGAGAAAAAATTGCTAGAACATTTAAGATTAGAGGAGGATGTAAAGTTTTTAAAGAATTTTGTTGTTAAACTGTGTTTGATTTAGATAGATTCTTTAATATAATACTTCCCATCTAAGTGTGTTTGTTTTAATATAATTCATGCATATTTTAATACAAACAGGTTTTATATTAAGTGTAATATGAAACATTAATCTAACCATTGAACACAATGGTAGATAATGTATGTTCTTGCTTGGGGAGTTTGGTGAGAGTCTATGAGGCTCGATGACCCAATATGGTAGGGTGGAGAGCAGGCCTTCTTTTGTTGTGTTTCATTTTATATTTCCTAAGGAATTCTTAGAATGGTAGGTTGTATATTAAGTGTAATATAAAACATTGACCTCACCATGGATCACAATGGTGGATAATGTATGTTCTTGCTCGGGGTTTTGGTGAGAACCTATGAGGCTCCATGACCCAATATGGTAGGATGGAGAGCATGCCTTCTTTTGTTGTGTTTCATTTTATATTTCCTATGCACATATATGTATGTTTGAGAAATTGGATACACACAATATTCATATGTATGATAGGAGCTATATATTAAGTGTAATATTAAACATTGATCTTAGCATTGATTCTAGTAGTATACAATGTATATTCTTGCTTGGGGGTTTGTTGAGACATAAGAGGCTCCATGGCGCAATATGGTGGGGTGGAGAGCAAGCCTTCTTTTGTTGTGTTTGATTTTATTTTCCCTATGTGCAAATATGTTTCTATGTGAAATTAGATGCAGCCAACATTCATATATAGTCCAGATGTAAATTCCTTTCCCACAAAAAATATTGCTACTTGGCATGGCTTGGCCCTATGTCCATTCATCCAAAATTGCCGAAACATTTGACAAAAGAATGGGTATATATGTTTCAACTGACGGTTGCAGTTTTACTATTCGAGAGCAACATTGTACATTTATTCAAACTGTTGTTAACTGAAACATGTTGTACATGTTCTTGTGTGAAGTAATTGTCTCAGGCCTAGGATTTTCAAGTTGCTTTTGTAAAAAAAGAAAAGAAAAAAAACATCCAAAACATATGTGAAATTAGATGCAGCCAACATTCATATATAGTATTACCTATTATGCATGCGAGGAATGCAATGCATATATATATACTTAAAAAAAAAATCTATTCCTTTTATGCATGTACAGATCCCTACCATTTGGACTTCTCCTCCACCTATCTGCTCATTGTTGCATGTCATTGCACGCAGGGTGAAGCCACAATAGTGGTTTACAATTGAAGTGAGGAAGGAAAACTCACAGAAAATGAATGCATGGAAAAAAAATTAATTTTAGGGGCTCGTATAGACAAAATGTGACAAGACTTTAGTTTTCATAGTCTTCAAATTCTTCATGGTTTAGCTGCTATAGGTGCCCAAATGTGAAGATTTAGTTTTAAAAAATAATTTTAGTGTCTAGTTTGGCCAAAAATTGTAAACCACTATTGTGGGATCACCCCGCAACTGCTAGTGTATGTGTGAATGTACTTTGAATTCTGATTGAGAATATATGTGCTTACACTTTGTTATCAATGAATTATGAATGAATGTTATTTCATTTAAGATTATGTAAAGAAATGCATATATAAGAAATGGATGGTTATTGAATTGGATATTCTAACTATGGAGAAATATTATGTGAAAGTATATTTTGTTCAATAGCTAACTACCGTGGGAATGTGTTAGTTGGATGCAGGTATATGTTCAATCCTCTAGGTGCGAGGGGAAGTATCAATTAGGAGAACTTGGTCGGGTAACTAGTAATGTAACCTAACTGAGCTTTATACACACACTCATAGTAGAATGGTTGAGTCAAGTTATTATGTTGGGAATTGGTAAGTCATCCTTAGTTCTATGTGGTTGCATTAGTAAGGGTCTTGATTACAATTGGGTGAATTCTTGGATGATGTTTATCTCTTTGGAGCTTATGAGTTCTTCATTATATTACTATGCTTGAATTGATGAGGTGAACACACGTGGAATGTATGTATCTACATGCATATGCATGTTGACGATAGACCATACGCATGAAGGAGCACATACATGAGATTACATGGGTAGATGTACCTTATATGCATGCTTATTAATGGGTTGTTTATGAGCATGGTGTTATCGAACAAAAAAATACATGTATGTGTATATGGATATATACATCACATGTATGTTCCTATCAATAAGGTACTAAT
Organism: Sequoia sempervirens; assembly: GCA_007258455.2. NCBI lineage: Eukaryota > Viridiplantae > Streptophyta > Pinopsida > Cupressales > Cupressaceae > Sequoia > Sequoia sempervirens. The sequence continues at coordinate 708,871,652 of VDFB02058242.1, read as the reverse complement.
TGTGCATGTGCTTGATTGTGCAATCAAATGTATATATATATATAATATATATACATATATGCATATGTATGTACATGCATATGTATGACACAAAAATTTCCATACAAATATATCAACATATGTATATATACGTATACATGTACATAGAGGAATACACATATATATATAGTCGATATTATTATTATTATATGAATGTCAACTTGATCATATCCATTTGTATATCAAATGTATATATATACTTGATTGACTGGAATATATATACATATACATATATATATATAAGACATATTGTTGATGCTATTCGTTGACATATATATATGTTTATGTAAATATACAAATATATATATGGTATTTAATAGAGGTCGATTTGTATATATGCTATGCAAAGTATTATAGGGTGATTAACACATATGTTTTACATAAGACAAAGGTCGATCTATATGCAAGTAATGTAAAGGCCGATATGGAAAGTAAACCATAGTCGATTCTATTTGGAAATACATCTCTAATATATAGTAGCAAATTACTTCAACTTGGAACACTTTATTATAAAGCCATGGAAATATTTAAGCCTACTTCATAAAGTGTTTTAAATGCATGGAAATAGGATAAAGCAAACAACAGATAACGTGATAGTCAAATCATTGTTTTAATGCTATAAAATGGGAGTCAACTCATCTTTTCTTTGTCGCAAAATGATACTACAATCAAGTTGACTTAGCATGTGTGTTGCCTACGAATAGAAGACTATTTCAAAGAAATAAACCACGCCAAATAAATAGGAATGATGGCTGAAATACAATGCAAACATATGAAAACTCTATATTATATAGAAGTTTGTTTTGGTTTCAAGATGATTGTCATCATTTGAGCATGTGCACATTTGAATTAGTCTTAAGCTATTGTCAACTGAAAGGGTCGATCTGTAGAATACTATGTTGAGTTTACACTTATATTTCTGCCACCTTATTGTTTTATGTAGTGAGTCGACCTGCATGTAGAGAGGTATCGACTAACACACCTTTTCTTTTGGTTTCAATGTCTCAAATTTTTGTATAAGTAGAGGTGATAGTTCTCTAATTTGGATGCACATTTCTACAAATCTATTCTGTTGCAAATAATCAGAGAGTTATACTTTGTGAGAGTTTGGAGATAATTTGTCGCAGTATAGTGTTATCTTGAGTAGAGGCTATATTGAAGACTTTCTTTGAGAGGTTAAAGTGAAGCTAGTAAGATGATATTGGAAGTCTATACATCAAGTCAGTCAATTGGATCAAGTGTATTACAAGAATGAGGATATAGTTTTCTCTTAATTATCTTTATTTATGAAAGAATGAATTGTGTATGCTTTGTTTGGCCTGCTTGAGAATACTTGCATTAGGAAATTATAGCATTTTCTTTGGAAAGGAAAATAAGTTGTTATATGCTTTTCTGTGAAAGTTCTTGTATATACTCCATAATAGGAGGGATTTTTTTTCATTAGTATAAGTATACTAGATATGATTAAACAAGGATAGCTTATGGGTTATTCATTGTTAAGTTATTTGATTAGATTAGATAGCTTGTAAAGTTACGTCTAGGATTTGGTTATCCATTGAAGGGAGGGTAACTTGTATTATGCTTTGTAGGTAGATATACCATTAAGTTTTGGGAAAATGGAATAGGTTGTCTCTAGGGTTAAAGACTACCCATTGAAGGAAATACCTATGCATAGATTATAATGGCCTTAAGTCAAATCGAGATTGAGTAGTGTGAGTAGGATGATTATCACTTGAAGTACTAGGTGAGAACACTTTAGCCAAGTAGTGTGATTAACTTTGGCTCCACTGTCAATTCATTATGATCCATTTACGCATGCTAGTCCTAGGTTGTGGGTTTACAAGTTCTAGTCATGTAGGACACAACACTAAGCTCGAAATGGTTGTCATTACAATGTTACTCCACCAATTTCTTTGTCAAAGGGTAGGGCCATCTATCATATGATAGATGTGTGGGGAACTTTATATGAGTCTGTGGTTGGAAAAAAAGTGCTTGAGTGATGCTTCTCCTCCTCAGTAGGCAACAAAAGACCAAGATTTGAAAGGAGGTTCCTAGACCATCTATATCTATTTCTTTGAAGCTTGATTGAGCTATGTATGTGCTTTATACACATTCTTTGGAATGGCATCTGGAAAATTCATCATCAGCAATTCATCGATGGAAAATTCACCGTGGAAAAATTCACCACCATAAAAATTCACCACGTGAAAAATTAATTGCATGAATTTTTGGTAGTTAATTTTCCATGGTGGTGAATTGCTCGTGGTGGTGAATTTTCTATCAATGAATTGCCGGTGGTGAGTTTACCTAGAGCCCTTTGGAATATTGTAATATGTTGATTATTATATTGGAATGGAATCAATGTTGATTATGGTTATGAAATTTATGTTCATTTTTTCTCTATAAAAGAAAGAAATTTTTTATGGCAATGGTTAAGTTACATAATTTATTTACTTGTGAGTGAAAACTTACAAAATTTTACTTCAATGAATGAATGACATGTTACATGTGGTATTACAGCCACCAAGGTTAGCTCTGGAACCTATGAGATCATCATACTTTCCATCCAACATTATCTAATGTTTGAAAATTATTGTGCCAAGATGGTGCTTCTCAGGTTAACTACAAGAAAGCCAGTAATCGGGAATGAGTGCTACCTGAAGGCCAAGAAGGAAAGGGAGGAAATTTTTCAAACAATTGAGGGTACCAAGTATGAAAATTCCATCTAGTTAAGTGACACTGAAACCTTCTATCACATTCTTTCTTAGATCAGTGATGTGAAGAGAAAGATGAAGATGGAGGCACAATACAACTATTTAACTCCAATCTCACGAGTAAATTTTGATTCCTTATCTCTTTCTAGGGATATTCCCTTGGAAGGAAGTGTCGGCCTAGCATTTATCTTTAGAGACCCTAGAGTTCTTTTGATGGTGGAAGTAATAGTAGTTTCCTCAAGTAATGAATCTGAGGGATACTCTGCACTTGACTATATAAATAGTCACTCTATGTAATCAAAAGGATATTGAGATCCTTGTGAATAATGAAACCATGTTTTTATCAAAAATATTGTGCTTACATCTTATGTGGAATTCCTTATGTGTGATTGAATGCTCATTTAAATTTTTTTCATAAGATAATGATAACATGATTAAATCTAATATGGGTGAACCTTTAGGTATAATTCATTCTTGTAAATATGGTGAGAACATGGACCAATCTTGGTAGAAGCAAAGAATTTTGGAAAGGACTAGTAGGAGTTGAAGCTATACCAGATCAAATCTTGACAAGGTTGAGAAACCTAGAGCAAGGAATAAGGGTAAATGATAGAGTTAAGAAGGAAGTTTCAAATAACGAGGATGAGGGAGAAAATTGTTCTCATGAACATGATCAAACTCATGACCAAGAGAGATAAATCACCTTCTCTATGTAATAAAACTAATGGGAAGCATATGGCTTATGAGCTTTCCAGAGATATGAAGAAAATCAATCCACCCAATTTTGAAGGAAGCACTTGCGGAGATGAAGTTGAGGCTTGGTTGGTCCAAATGGACAAATATTTTGAGGTCACCAAGCAGCATGGGGAGCATACCAATTAGTAGGAGGAGCCTCTTATTGGTGGATGAATAAGAAAATAGAACTCAATCTTAGCTCACTAAAACTAGCATGGAATGAATTTGTTGAATTTTTTCGTAGAAATTGGGAGAAGTTTACCCGTCTACTACATTATGTTCCTATGTATCAGAAGGATGAACGTGTTTGCATAATAAAGTTCATCATGGGGCTTAATAGTTAGATTGGGGGAGATGTATATTTTCATGGTCCAGCTACTATGGATCTTGTGTATGAGAAAGTAGTTAAACAAGAGTAGAATATCAAAGCTAAGTCCATTCGCTAGGAAAACATAAACCGTAAGAAGATTGTAGGAGTTCAATACAAACCAACTCCAAAGAAGGTTGAAGTTGTGTAGAAATAAGGGGAAAAAGGATCCCGTAAAAGTAAAAAAGAAACAAGAAGGGAACGTAAGAGGAATGGTTCTACTGGTGGGAATACCAATAATGTTGGAAATGCTAATAAATCTAGGGAACCTACAAGGAAGAAAGGACTGGCTACTAGATGTTTCACATGTGGAGGAGACCACTATGCCCATCAATCTCTTAATAAGGCTTTTAGGTCATGATCTTATTGTAATCCACTTCCTACCTAGCAAGCAATGTTCTAGCAAAAGATTCAAGCTGATGTGGATGATCACCACATGAAGTATCAAGTGACTCCAATAGAAACTCCAAGTATTTTTTTTGGCTTACCCATTTCTATACTTATAGATACTAGAGCAACTAAAAAATTTATTTCACCTAGAATAGCTAAGAAAATATCTAGGAAAGTTGGTTACATGGAAAAGTCTTGGGTTGTAGAATATGCAAACTAGACAAGAGCAACAATGGAACAATGTTTTTTCAAAACTAGGACTGAGCTTGCCTTTTTATAGAGGTGAACCTATATTTTGCGCCTTTAGGATCCTATGATGTTATCCTAGGTATGAATTAGCTATGGAGACATAGAGCCAAGGTAGATTTCCATGCCAAAATAATAGAATTCTTAGATGATCTTGGTAACCAAGTGATGTTACAAGGGATTCCTAGAGAGGTCAAGATATGTCAAATCTCTGCAATGAAATTGTTAAGGGCTAAGAAGAAAGGGTGCAAAATATTCATTGTCAAGGTTGAAAATCTTGAAGATTATAAAGAAGATCTTGATAACTTTAGAACATAGAGCTTCTAAGAGATGGAAGAAGGTGAAATGGAAGAAATGGGAATTTTAGATATGGAGAGATATCCTATACTACGAAAGTTTTCAGATGTGTTTCTAGATGAATTATCTGGACTATGACCAAAAATGATATTTGACTTCTCTATTGATATAGTACCAGGATCTGAGCTTGTTTCCAAGGTGCCCTATAGAATGACAACAAATAAGCTAATGGAGCTTAAGGCACAACTAGATGAATCGTTTTCTAAGGGGTTGATAAGACCAGGTGTATCACCTTGGGGAGCACCGATAATCTTTCTAAAAAAGAAGGATGGTACTTTATGTTTGTACATAGATTATCGCATGCTTAACAAAACTACGGTAAAGAACAAGCATCCATGCCACGAATTCATGATCTATTTGATCAAATGAGGGGAGTTGCTATATTTTCTAAAATTGGTTTGTGATCTAGATACCATCATTAAGGGTTAAAGATGAGGATATCTTTAAGATTGCATTCAGAACCACATATGGACATTATGAGTTTATAGTTCTACCCTTTGGTCTAACAAATTCACTCGTAGCATTTATGAATCTTATAAACAAAGTATTTAGAGATTTCCTAGATATGTTTTTCTTTGTTTTCCTAGATGATATTTTGATTTACTCAAGGAATGAGGAGGATAATTGTAGACATTTAGAGATGGTCCTACAATGAATTAGAGAACATAAGTTGTATGGAAAACTCTCCAAGTGTACTTTCTTTTAGAAGATAGTGCATTATCTTAGACATGTGATCTTAGCAGATGGTATCTTATTAGATCCAACTAAGATCAAGGTAGTACTGGAATGGCCAGTGCCCATCAATGTCTTTGAGGTAAGAATTTTTATGGGTCTGACAAGTTACTCTAGAAAGTTTTTTGCAAACTTCTCCAAGATAGCCTTTCCAATTACTTCTTTGCAGAAGAAAGGGAAGAAGTTTGAGTGGACAAAAGTGTGCTAAGTAGCATTTGATCTACTCAAAGAGAAGTTGACTATTGCATTGATTTTGAAAGTATTGGATCCTAAATGAGACTTTCTAGTTATCATAGATGATTCATGGGAGGGATTAGGAGGTGTTTTAGTGCAAGGAGGGAAAGTAATTTCTTATGAATCAAGGAATTTGAAAACATATGAGAAAAATTATACATCGCATGATTTAGAGTTAATAGTCATGGTTCAGGCATTGCAAATGTGGAGGCATTACTTGTTAGGGAAACCCTTTGAGATGAAAACTGATCATCATGGATTGAAGTATCTATTTACTCAACCTAACATGAATGTAAGATAGAGAAGGTGGTTGGAGTTAATAGTTGATTATGACTTCAATATTAGTTACATCAAAGGAAAATAAAATTATGTTGTTGATGCCTTAAGTCAAAGATGTCATATTTCATCAATAGTGATAATTCAAACTAACTTTAAAGGTCAAGTATTACATAAATGTAAAGAGGATGAGTACTATATGCAAGTTAAGCAAGAACTCACAAGCAATCCACAAGATACAAGATATGAAGGATTTTATTTTGAACCTAATGGATTACTTGGTATAAGGGGAGAATGTATGTACCTAACTCATAAGAGTTAAGAAATCTGGTATGCAAAGAAGTTCATGAGGCACCATACTATTGACACCCAGGTGTGACAAATTTTTTGGCAAATGTAAAGCAATTATATTTTTGGAAAGGAATGAAAGGAGATGTTTCTAGGTTTGTTGCTAGGTTCCTTGAGTGTCAAAGGGTGAAAGTTGAGCATCATCATCCTATAGGTTTGTTATACCCGCATGATATTTCAAAGAGAAAGTGGAAATTCATAAGTATGGATTTTGTGAAAGGATTGCCTATGTCAAGAAATAAGCACAATGCCATTCTTGTGGTTGTGGATAAGCTTACTAAGGTAGCACATTGCATACCCAGGAATCTAACTAATGGAGCTCTTGTCGTAGATCAAATTTTTTTGCAAGAAGTGTTTAGGTTGCATGGAATTCCTAAGATTATTTCAGATAGGGATGCATGAGTCACCTCAAGGTTTTGGAAAATCTTATCTTTTGCACTTGGGACTAAACTAAATATAAATTCAACTTATCATCTAGAAATGGATGGACAAGAACAAAGGGTGAATCAAGTACTGGAAGACCTACTTAGAATGTATTGCATGGATCAACAATACAATTGGGGAGACTACTTTCCTTTAGTAGAATTTTCTTACAACAACTGCTACCATTTTGCAATACAGATGGCTCATTTTGAAGCATTATATGGTCAAAAGTGTCTAACCCCTATAAATTAGGATAAACTTGAGGATAGGGTGAGTCTTGGGCCAAAAATGTTGGCTGAAATGCAAGAACAAGGATGGTTAAGAAAAGATTAGTTGAAGCTAATGATAGACAAAAAAACTATGCAAATGCAAAGTGAGTGCCCTGAACTTTTGTAGTAGGTTAAAAGGTTTTATTGAGAGTAAAAAATCATAAGAGTTCCATCAAATTTGGGAAGTCTTCCAAATTAGCTCCATGCCATGTAGGACCTTTTGAGATTCTTGAGGAAGTGAATCTTGTAGCTTATCATATTATGTTGCCACTAGCTCTTGCTAGGATGCATAACATCTTTCATGTGTCTTACCTAAAGAAGTATATACTAGGTGATAATCATGTAATTGATTGGAATGCTTTATAGGTACATGACTCTGGATTTAAGGAAACTTGCAGCCATTGTATGACAATTTTCACATAAACCAAAAGAGATAACAATGCAAACAAGTGCTCAGAATCCACATGCAAGAGAATAAACAACATACCCATCAAAGATGGCACAATTTATACCTTGGAAAAACCCAGCCTCCAAAAGCATCCAAACTCCATCATATTAATCAACCATGAAGCAAATACAAGAGTTACGATAAACACCTTTGAAGCATCAAGCCCTCCAATGCATTCCCATATGTCCAAGCATGAATCCACACATCCCATGCCATGCTTCAAAAATGCACTCTCAAGAAGACTCAATAATTATATCCAAACCACATAGCCAACCTAAACCACTATACATGTTTTTGGTTTTATAGAAACAAGCTCACACAAAATACAACTATACTAAGGTAAAACCATGTACCACAAAACCATGTGAATACAAAACCACTTTAACGCCTTATTTAATATTGGGTACTAAGACATCACATTATTTAATATTTCCCCAACATTAAATTATTATCACATGTCTCCCACACATTAAATAATAATACAATGTTACAATACAACATAAGTGGGTCCCCAAATAATTACCTAGTGTGACTAACAACAACACCAAGGTGTATCACAACTAAATAATTATTTAATTACAATAATATAATAAATCAATTTATGCAATAGTGTACAACACCATATCCTAACATTCTCCCACTTTTTGTATACATTTCATAAGGGATCAATACATGCAATATATCATCTTAGTCATACATGAAACCACATGAACCTCCAACATGCTCTTGTGCTCCATCAAGATACTTGCAATAAGAACAAAGTGACCACCATCTCAAGCAAGAACTCCTATCATCCTCCAACATGCCACCTATGTAAGGAAAGGAACATGCTAAGGTGAAGATCCACCAATCCATGAGAACAAGCATCAAATCCAAGTGATAACAAAGGTTCTTAACCAAGCTAAAGTCAATTCAAAACCCACATGATCAGAAATAGCATCCACAACACATGCTAATACATCCAACCATCCATACCTCCAAGGTATCTATACATCAGTAAACTCATGCCAAGAACATATGCAACCTGTAAACTACAATCAAGTTCCCTATATCAAATATTTGAATGAAGAATTTACATATCTAGGAACTCCTACTACATAGGTAATTTCAAAAAATATCAATTCTAAAAATAAACACTATACCAAGGTGTGATAAGTAAAGCAAAACATAAAGTAACAAGAACAATAAAAATGATCCACACATGCAACCCGAAGAGCTACATAATCTCTCACAACATGTTGCCACCATCCTCCCCAAACCATGAACATCCAAGAAGGAACCATGAAGAGAGAAACCTGTAAACAATAATATTTCCTCCTACCAACACCTCAAAAGTGTGTTGTTGTGTCAAGTATGATCTCCTAAAGAACCCCAAATGAAAATCCTCAACATCCATAACACTCAATCTCATAGATCAAGTACAACATATGAATCAATGTAATAATTCCAACATGGATGTAAGCCTCTCTACTCAAGAAGATAAAACTCATAGTAACCACCCCCAATACTAGAAATCAGCCCATAAACCATCTCCCAAAAATCCTCATCAAAGAATGATATCATAAACTCAACTACACAAGGAGATAACCATGACATATCATCCCTCAAAATGAATTCTCCAAAAATAACTATCCATAGCTCAAGATCCATATCTATGAAAGATAAAGCATATAAAATCATGTTAAAAAATCCTCAAATGACTATCCAAAACACCATGAATCAACTCAATCCAATTAGAAATCAAAGCACAAAACATAACACATTTGAAAGATATAACAGGAAAATACCTCTCAAATCATAAGCTTCTGAGTAAACCAAGAGTGGGAATGAGAATGCTCCTCCAAGATAACCAAGTCATCATGAATCACTCTAAGAATAATCTCCTCTATTGGTCCATCATGAACTCATGTCTATAACTAGGTGAAAGCTCCCAGATCTTCCTACTAAAACCTCTAAAGAGTAACCGTCTCAAGAAAATGTCTCTAATAACAAGAGAACTCCAACCATCACCTACATCTCTAAGTATCTATGAGTACTTGTAACCAATCAATCCATGCCAAACTCCAAATGCAACATAGCACCATCATGAAGTAATCAAGCAAATTATCAATGTACCCAATAACAAGAGAACCACACACGATCAATGTCAAAGCTCCAATCATGAATCGGGAACATAAACATGACATCCATGATCTAACCATCTCCTCCTAGGAGATCACATGCACCATAACATATATATAAACATACTGGTCTCAAGAGAACAAGTACCATGCCAAACTCTAAACCAGTATTAAGAGTAAACCATGACATAATAGAAAACACTCTAAACCAAGAAAACATATCCCCAATCACATGAAGATAACCATACCAAACAATGCATCCATGTCACTACCAGAAACTCCCACTGAACTGTGACATGAGCTACACATGGAATCATGACAACCATCCTCTCCATGAAGATCATCCAGGTCTACACACACTCAATTTCAATATTAGTAACATACAAGTGAAACCAAGATCTCCAAGCCAAGAAGAAACATACAACCGCCAAACCATCACAAACATATCCATCACCGCTAAATCATCACTATCAAAAGCTATCATGACATTATGATAAAAATCTCCTAATGAAGATCAACCAAGAGTTCCCTCACACAATCAAAGAACTCAAATGCAACATGAGGTCCCCAATAAGAAAGCAAAGAAAAGCATGATCCTCATACCAAGAAGATACACCTTCACAACCTGAATCAAGAACCGATCCAACACCACCAACAATGCACTGCATAAATCATCATGGCATGCCAAAGTTTATAAAGCACAAGAAACATCCATGATACCATGACCACCACCAAATGTACCAACAACTCAACCCAACCATGTCCACATATATGCATAACATAGTCAACTACATAGGTCTCACATCATGACTATACTTGGTAATAGCATCTCACCTCCTCAACATGACAACAAAACCAACAAACCAAGTGACTAAACCAAACCACCAAAACTGAAAATGCATCAACACTAAAATATCTATGGGCATAGACAACCCATGTCCAAGTCATAGGTGTAACAAGTAAGTATACACTGCCTAAAATGCTACACAACTTGTAGATACAACAATGAAACATACAAATCCAACTAAATACTGATAACCATGTCAAAAAGATAATAATATGAGATGTACAACAGAGCATACAATGAATCAAACATCAAATATCACAAATTTATGACACCCCTCTGTTTTGTTATGTTTTTCTTGATAGCTCAGATACTTTGTTAGACCTTATTTTATGTTATGGTTGTTCTATCACTGATAGTGGAGCAATGATAGACTATATGGATGTGATGATACATTATATGCATGGTGATTATGTTTAATATGCTTTATGTTTGCATAGATGCTTAGTTGTGATGGAATTGCTATATATGCTTATTATAGTTTAATTGATATATTATCTTGTTAGTTGATCATGTGACATTGCATTGGTGAACAGAACGGTATTGCATCACTCGTTTGTGAGTGCCCTGTGATTTATGTGATTCTCTCTTCACAGTGTGTATGAATTATTATATGTATACATGTACGACTTTTGCTTTTGTTGTAGGTTTGTAGGTACAGGATAATGGATTCACCTGGTTTCATAGGTCTAAGCTTGTCCAGTAATCAACAGTAATGATTGGGAGATAGTAACTAGTTAACCTTTTCAAACCTTTACCCTAGAATAGTGTGTCATCAGTCTGTATGTTGGTCATGTTCCTTATCCATGTTGGTCTTGGTATTTTATTTATTGTGCATGTTGTTATTTGTAAGGATTAAATTATGTTGTAATTAAGTATTTATTTAATATGAAGATTTTATTATAAATTAATTAATTTAATTTAAGTTATATTATTAAGTAATTTTAATTATTAAATTAATTGGGAAATAAAATAAATAATTTATTTAATTGTAAATTAGATTAAATAAATTGTTTATAATTTTAAATGCATATTTGGGAAAATCTCAGAAATATCTTGGTTTGTTATAGAAAAGATATTTGTTGTGTGAATTGGATGTTAGAAGGATTTGTTTTCTTATTGTCTTAAAATTGATTTATGGAGAGATTGATTGAAATTGGGAAAGAAGAGGAAGTTGTTTTCACAGGAAAAAGAAGAACAAAGGTTTTTTGGGGAAAGAAAAGAATTGTTTTGTGTTTTGAAGAAATTGTAGATCTTAGAAGCTTTTTGATAATTCTAGGAATCTAGTTTGTTATAGTCTTGGCTATGGATTGTTTATGTTCTCTAGGAAGTGGCAATTGTTCTAGAGGAAGCTTTGGCAACATTGGAAAATTGAGGTTACAGAGAAGCTCAACATCAATCCTCGAGGCAACAATTCTTCTGGAATAGGTTCTTTAATTTTTTTTGTGAATTTTGATTTGAAAGAGTTATTTAATTATTGTAATTCAAATTGAAAAAGATTAGAAGAGTTTTTCATTATTGTAGAAGCTTTTGTTTTTAAAAGATTGTCGTGAAAATTGAACCTCTGTAGAAAACAATTTAGATCCTCTGTGTAAATTGATCAATTGAAATAGATTGATACAAAAGGAAATTATAGATCTCTGTAGAAAATTATCATTTTGTTTTGGTTTCCCTATTTCTTTTAATTGTCTGGGAAATTGAAAATCTCTGATCTTTCCTGTAGAAAACTTCTTTTGTGAAAATTTATTGCCCAACTTGAACCAGTGCTTGGATTAATTTATATATAAATAAACATATATATACATATATATTGAAATATATATGTACATATACATATATATATTATATATAAATATTTTATTTTATTTAAAGCACTGTAAATTCCTTTTAGGAATTTCTATTTTGAAAAAAAATTGTAAGAAATCGTCGTACGACGAATTTATAACAGTGATGAAATTAAATAAATTTAATTTTTTATTTTGGAGGCGCTGGAGATTAAACCCCATTGCCACGTCCATATTATGGTGGGGACGGGCTTGATGTGGCAGTACCCTCCACACATGTGTGGGGAAGGCACTGACACATACAACGTCGTCTCCCCTAATAAACTCCGACGCAACCAGTTTGAGCATTGTGATTTTCGTACGATGGTTTCTTTAATGGTTATTTTATTATATATAATATATTTATATATGTATATATATGTTATATATATAATATATCATATGCTTATTATTTATAATATTTATTTTATATATTATGTATATATATTTTAAATTGTATTGTAATTATTTTTAAATGGAATTTGGGAAAAATATAATTAACTTTATAATTAAATAATATATTTATATGCATATATAAAATTACATTTAATTATATATATATACATATTAAATATATTTATTTAATGTGAGAGTAATACAATAAATATTTGCAAGCACGATTAATTAAATTGAAATGATTGATTATTTTATAGATGAATTTGAGTTAATCTTATGAGTAGTTGTGAACTGAAAGTAATCATTTAGTTTAAATTCATTGTTGACCTATAAATAGGAATTATGTTTAAATGGTGTATTTGAGATATGCGATATTGATTGTTTTGGATTTAGGAAATCCGAATAGTAGTGCTTTTGATTATGTGAGATTGTTTAATTTAATTTCTAGTATTTATGTAATTGGGCACTGCGGGGAATATTTGTTGTAGAGAAAATATAAGTCTTCCAGATTATAATTGTGACAGGGTTGCTATTTCTATTAGCCATCTTGAGATTTCCTTGGGTAGTGCATGTAGTTGGATTCAGTATTGGACATCCATAGGGATGTGTTATCTCTTGTGTTATGTTATTATTAGATTGTGCATTTTCTACCCTTGGGTGTAGAATGAGTTATTATGTTGTTGATAGGGGAGTGGCTTTCAACGGGGGTTGGGACACAAAGTGGTCCTAGGATAACTCATGTGGAAGTCAGTGTAATCAGTGAAAATTAAATAACCTACATTAGGGGAATGGATAGTTAACATATTTAACTTGATAATTAGCCTCGCCCATTGGCTCAAGGGCTTGTGCTAGACTTGAGATGAGTTGGGAAGGCCTAGAATGGTAAGATCATTATCTTGTCTTCTTAAAAGATAATCGATTTCGAACTAGTGTGCATGTGGGGCTGGAGTTCGTAAGAGGTTACTAGGATAACCCAAGATGGGGGTTGGGACCTAGGAAGATCTGCTAAGGATAACCAATGCAACCTTTGTGATGACACTCCTCCTATGACAACAGTCAGTTTTTTATTGTATAGTGATTGTTCTTGATTCAGTGATTTTGGAAGCAATGTGACCTTTTGTTTGTGTTTACTAGTACTGTGTTATCTTGTATATTTCCTATGTCTAGAGGTAATAGGTTTGTCTTGGTTACCTTTTACTATCTCCTAGCATGGGGGTTGGGCCTATGGGTACCATATGGTTGGGTGGAATGCACGTTACACTATTGATCTTTCTCTTCATGTTCGTGATGGTGAGATCTTCTTGTTCGAGGAGCTCATGTGGTTCTATGGATTTGTACTTCTCTTTCTCATTGTAATAGTGGACATTATATATTGTATTCCTTATTTGTAATCAAGGAGGAACCCTTGTGATGTAATTGTAACATTATGTATGATCTATTCATTGTTGGGTTAAATGGTATATATGGTGTTATGTGGTGTTGTATCTTTGGAAATATGCTCATTATATTTCTATTTGTTAGACTTATTTTGCAATGGATTAATGCTTTGATGTATGTTGTATCATGAGTTATTTCCATATACTATGTTTAAGAATAATTTTGTAAGTTTTGAAATTCACATGTAAACTTGTTGCATGGCCTAGAGGATGTATGTGTTAGATTAGTTTACTTCACTCATCATTGTTACTTCTTCTTAAGAAAAAAAAATTAGTTGTGCTTCTGCAGTTTTGCATCATCCTCAGTGTTAGAGAAAGTAATGAACTATACAAGTAATGTTCCATAGCTAAAAGTGCATTTATTTTTCTTGATATCATTCAAATTTTCCAACAATTGTTGTCGAAGCAACTCACATAGATCATATTTTGTCCTCTTCTCAACCATTTATAATACTAAACCAATTGTGGAGATGTAGATATCATAATCACCAAAAATCAAATGTGCAATAACCAGACTTGCATACTGGACAATCGGATTAGTAGTTCTAGTACCCATGTTTTTCATTAATCCTTTTCCTTTGTCAGAATTATGTTTAGGAGTAGGTTCAATGGATAATAACCCAGTAAAATTTCTAATTGCTTCTTTGGATATCATATGTGGATCGCCAAGCCACACAAATTTATCATGAAATTTTCTAAGAGCCAGTCTGATACATCTCTCTTCATTTCTAAAGTTCGGAAAACAATTCCACACATCCAAATTCATTTATGTAAGTACATTGTATTTCAATTTCAAGGTAGAATCTTCTATGCTTAATTCTTCATACCATAATATGCAAGCTTTTCCATAGGTGGGTTCTTCCAATTTTTGAAAATGCACCCAAGGGGTCTAGTTTGAGGGTTTTAATAGAATGCATTTTAAGCCATGGTTCCAGTCTCACTGAATTGTATACTACTTGAGATATATCCATCACATTTATCCAAATTTAATTAACAATTTAGAGGGAATATATAGCAACAATGACTTACCTCTTGTCTACATATTAATGCCAAGCATCGAGTTTCTGCAGTATGGAAACACTCTAGTTTCTTGAAACTTCCTCTGCCCACTTCTTTTCTTCCACAAATGTATTTCATTGAATGAGTTGTCTTTAACATACCTAAATGTATTTCTTTGATCTCAAATGATTCAATAATAAATGCTTTAGAACGCAAGTAGATTTCCTCAAAATTAGTGTATACTTCCATCTTTTCAAGTTCTATAGAATTAATTCTTCACACATGTTCGCTTGTAAATTCCTTTCACATGAAATCTAAGTTCATTACTTTAATAAATGCATTTATGTCACAACATGACATCATATATCGAAAAGAGGGATATTAAATTTTTTGATTATTGCTCCCCCTTAGCCACTGGTTGGTTTTAATTTCTGATGGGATTGTTTGCATCAGAGGTTGACATAGATAAAGTTGATGATTTTGATTTTCCTTGCTCTTCAGATTCTCCTTCCTTTCTCCAGGTCCTTTTCATTTCCTTCTTAACCTCTTCTAAATCAATCTTAATGATTGGTTCATATCTCTTTTTCATATAGTCACTAAATTCATACTTTTGCTTATGTAGTCTTTGGCGAGGTGTCCCAGATTACTACAATTATGACAACCAACACTCTTCCATCCAAATTATCCTTTATTCAATCTATTTTTATGTTGGTTAGCCTTGTTTCCAATTGAGTAGCAGTGATAACAGTAGCCATTGAATGGATAAATTATCTTGTTCAACTTCTGACTTATGCATTCCATAGTTTTATGTCCAATTCTCTTACAAAAATATTGACTGGAGAATGATAAAGTATTTTGACTCATTCCATCATTCTTTTTTATTTTACTGTCACAACATTTTTCCCTATGTCCAAACCTATTGCAAGAATAATAGAAACCATTAAAATATGAGTACCTTTGAGCATTAGGTTATCTGATAGGAATCCTTTCGGTATTTCTTCTTAGATTCTTGAATTTTCTACCATCGCTTTGAGTCTTCATGTTAGGGGGATGATTTTCTTTCGAGCTTTTTCCTTCTTCAAATCCCAAACCACTTTTATCCTTAGAGGGTTTATGTCCTACAATCAATTCATCCAGCATTGTCAAGCTTGTCATAAATTTATCATCATGTCTTCTTGCTTTTTCTAGATCTGATTTCAGAACTACTACTTCTTGTTCAAGATTTGCGCATTCGTCCATCTTCCTTTGAATTTCAACATTCTAATACTCTTCATTTTTTCTCTTTTCTTCTAGTTGTTCTTTTAGTTCAGTGATGTTCTCATCTACTTTCTTTAATTGATCACTTACTTCTATGTATCTTTCCTTCAGCTTATTAATGCACATGTTTGCTTCTTTTAGGCTATCCCTCAAATCTTCATTTTGTTCTATATTTTTAGTAGGGATCTCTTCTGGAGGAATAAGAATTTTTTTATCTCCCATGTATTCAAATTTCAGGACCTTCCTCAAGTTAGACATTTCAGAGGAACCAAGCTCTGATACCAATTGTTGATTACCCAAAATACTAAGAGGGGAGGTGAATTAGTATTCCACTAAACCATTCAACTATAAACCACCCAATTATCAAAGCACATATAACTATAAGCAAGAATGGAGACATTGAAAAGATCATAACACCATAAGACACATCAACATCATATTTTTACGTGGAAAACCAAAAATGGTGAAAACCACAATGAGGATTAGCTCACAATATAATATATCTGAATATAGAATATTACAAGTGCTCACTAATAGGATACACTGGACATCCTTAAAGGCTCACTACCTGAAATAATTTACAAAATAGAGTATAAATCACTACCAAGAGATGAAATGAGATGGAATGCACCTTCCTTGTCCTGTTGAGAAAATGTGTCTCAAACTCATTGGTATAACCCTGGTTCTATCACCAATCAACTAAGAAATTCATAAGTGTTACCTTCTTGCTTGTACCATTGTACCACTAGGTGATTGTGAGAGAGGCACGGTAGTGTAGTGTACTGCCATACGGTGGGAGTCTTCTATCAGTCTAACAGTGGTGTACTATACTGCCATACCATGGAATTCTTCTAGCTGACTAGCGGTAGCATGATATACTGCCACCCCGTGGGATCCTTTTGGTTGTCTAACGATAGCGTGAGATATCACCATATTGTGGGAGTCTTTTGGTTGTCGAGCAATAGTGTAGTGTATGGTGAACGAGCACATACTTGGTTGACTATTGAGGTGTATGCTGATCAGTGGAGGTCGTTGCTAACTTGGAGGTGGTCGTTCGATGATTGGGAAGTTTGATAGTTGCTCAACAGGGAAAAACTGAATTGAACCGTCTATACAAAGAACATTTCAATTATGGTTGTTGCTATACATTGCAACATATTGTAACTATGATTGGTTGGACGGTCAAATGATCAGTTAGTGTTTTTTCTTTGTATGTTGTATATGCATTATAATAGAGAGACATAATGTAGTGTGATTAGAATTTGTTTTGTACAAGGTTGATCAGGGAAATGTTACTACTATGAGATTGATTATCTGAAAGGAGAGTCTATAACTTGTATGTAATTCAATTATTGTAATACAAGATATTTTTCTTTGGTGTGGTGGGTTTTTCTCTCGTAAGGGTTTTCCCACATAAATCTGGTGTTCAATTGTGTATGTGTTAATTTCTCTATTCTGTTATTCCTATCATGTGCATCTTAATGAACTGTAGTTGCAAAATTTAAAGACATATCTACATTCTTCTCTGAGATTTGACATTAGGAGAGTTTTTCCACACCTTAAGCTTTCCTTACAAGTGGTATCAGAGCCTGGCCAGTTGTGTTATCCTTGTGGGTAGGTTGGGTTTTTTGTGTCAATCCTGTTTAGTGGGAGTTTTTTGTAGAAATCTGGTAATCTCAATTGCAAATTAAGATGGAAAGCACATGAGGAAAGATTTAAATTGAAAAATTCAATGGTAGCAATTTTGAGTTGTGGAAACTCAAAATGGAAGACCTGTTGGTGGATCGCGATCTTTGGCTTGTTGTGTCTGGAATGAAACCTTCTGGCATGAAGCAAGAAGATTGAGACCTCGTAGATAGAAAAGAAAAAGGGTTGATAAGAATTTTTTTGGCAGACTTTGTTCTCCTAAACATTCACGAAGAGAAATCTGCATCTTCTTTGTGGAAGAAGCTTGGAGACATTTATCAAGGCAAGTCCTTGGTGAATAAGTTTTTCTTAAGGAATATTTTATACTCTTTGAAGATGGAGGAAGGGGCATCTATGGTTGATCATCTAAATACGTTTAACACATTGATTTCTTAGTTAACATTTATGAGTGTGAAATTTGATGATGACGATCATTGTATGTTTTTATTGTGTCCTTTGCTCGATTCTTGGGATCATTTAGTGATGGCGATTGGGAGCACAAAAACCACTTTCAAGATGGAAGATGTGGTTGCTTCTTTGTTTTCAGAAGAAATGAGAAGGAAATCTTTTGAGATGGCGAAGGAGGCTCTTATTGTTCAAGGAAGATCAAAAGAAAAAGGCAAGAAGGATAAAAAGTCCAACTCAAAATTAGAAGGGAGATCAAAGTATCCTAGAAAAAGGTTCAAGGTGAAGTGCTAGAATTATGGGGAGCCTGGTCATGTCCAAAAGGATTGCAAAGAGGAGAAAAAGAAGAAGAAGAAGAACTCTTCCGATAATGATTCTTCTTAGAGTGAGAAAGATGCCTTTATTGCAACCTTGGCAACTCAGGCATCAGATGATGTTTGGTTGATTGATTTTGGAGCATCTTTCCACATGACATCTCATAGAGACTGGTTCACAAAGTATGAAAATTATGATGGTGGAAAGGTGTATTTAGCAAGCGATTCATCTCTGGAAATTGTTGGTCGTGGAAGAGTCAGAATTCAGTTTCTCAATGGAAAAATTAAGGGAATTGATGGCATAATACATATACCAGGTTTGGCTCAAAATTTACTTTCTATAAGTAAGCTAAACGATGTTGGAGTGCAAGTCTCAGTCTCAAGCAATGGTTGTAAAATGACTAGAGGTTTGATGGTGTTGGCTAGGGGTGCCTAAATAGGTACTCTATATAAGTTGGACACACTTGTTGTTCAATGTAATAGTGTCTCTACAAAGTCACAAAAGGTTGTTCATGTAGAAAAGGAGACTGAAGTCCCTATAGGGGCTAATTCTTTGGAGGTTAAATTTCCAACAGAGAATACTATGCTCTGGCATCAAAGGCTCAGTCACACTGGTGAAAAAGGTTTAAAATCCTTGAAAACTAAAAACCTGGTTGAGGGGCTTGATGATTGTAATTTGGAATTTGAATTATGTGAACATTGTATATATGGTAAACATCATCATATTACTTTTTACCCTAGTCCTCACAAATCTTCTAGTGTTCTAGATTAAATTCATTCTGATGTTTTTGGTCTAGTAAATGTTCCTTCATTGTCTAATTCAAAATATTTTGTATCTTTTATTGATGATTATTCGAGGAGGGCATTTGTATATTTTTTGAAAAATAAATCAGAAGTGTTCAATTGGTTTAAAGAGTTTAAGAACTTGATAGAAAAGTAGACTAGAAGAAAAATTAAATTCTTAAGGACTGATAATAGTGGTGAATTTTTTTGGAGATTTTGAAAGGTATTGCAAAGACCATGGAATTAAGAGGCATAAAACAACACCTTACACTCTGTAGCAAAATGGAGTTGCTGAAAGGTTGAACATGACACTGATGGAGAATGCAAGAAGTATGTTGAGCAACGGTGGTCTGAAGCAGAAGTTTAGGGCTGAGGATGTCGCTACAACATGTTACTTGTTGAATCAGTCTCCTTCGTCAGCAATTATTGACAAAATGCCTATGGAAGCTTGATCTGGTAGGAAGCCCTCTTTGAGACATATTCGTTTCTTTGGATGTGAAGCATATGTTTATGTGTTGAATGAGAAAAGATATAAATTGGAGAACAAAGTTGTTAAATGTACCTTCATTGGTTACAACATTGGTGTGAAAGGATACAAGCTTTGGAATCTTGTGACTGAAAAGGTTGTATATAGCAGAAGTGTAATCTTTCATAAGCTGAAACTTTCTTCAGTGGATCTGCAGTCAAGGTTGAAAGAAAATAAAGAGGAAAATGATGTTGTTGAAATGCCTCTAACTCCTAAAAAAGAGGAACAACACATTGATAGCATGCCTAAAACTAAGGAGATTTTGAGCAGCTCTGAGAGTTCTGAAGAACCACAACCTCAGCCTCAGCCTGTGAGGAGGTCTACACATGAGAAGAAGCAACCTAATAGGTATGGGTTCTCTATGTTAGATTCTACTTGTGTCTATGTTTTGATTACTAATATTGATGAGCCTAGGACTATAAAAGAGGCATTTGAAATTTCTAATTTAGATTCCTAGTTTGAAGCCATGAATGAAGAAATGGAATCATTAAATAAAAATGATAGTTGGGATATGGTTCCATTGCCTGAAGGTAGAAAGCCTATGGGCTGCAAATGGGTATTTAAAAAGAAAATTGGTTTAGATGGTAGTGTTGAAAAGTATAAAGTGAGGTTGGTTGCAAAGGGATATTCGCAGGTAGAGGGAATTGATTATGGGGAATTTTTTTCTTTGGTAGTGAAGCTGACATCTATCAAATTTATTTTGACACTTTTAGGAACACATGACTTGGAGATTGAGTAGATGGATGTGAAGACAACGTTTCTTCATGGTGATCTTGAAGAAGAAATTTATATGTCCCAGCCTGAGCACTTTTTGGAAAAAGGTAAAGAAAATCTAGTTTACAAGTTAAAGAAATCTATGTATGGTTTAAAATAGTTGCCTAGAATGTGGTACCAAAAATTTGACATGTTTTTTTTGTCACTAGGTTTTGTAAGATTAAAATCAAATCATTGTGTGTACTTCAAAAATGAAAATGATCAGGTTCTTATTATTGCACTCTATGTTGATGATATGTTGTTCATAGGGAATAGTAAGTCTATGATTTATGATCTAAAATCCAAATTGTATGCAAAGTTTGAAATGAAGGTTCTTGGTGCAAGTAGGTATATTCTAGGAATGGAAATAACTAGGGAGAGAAAGAGAAAAAAGCTTTGGATTAGCTAGAGTAAGTATATTAACACTGTTCTGGAGAGATTTAGTATGATTGATTACAAGCAGCTAGTTGTTCTAGTTTTGCAAGGAACAAAGCTATATGTTGAAGATTGTCCAAAATCTCCTTCTGAGATGGAGGACATGACTAGAGTGCCTTATGCTAGTGCAGCTAGAAATTTAATGTATGCAATGGTCTGTACAATGCCAGACATTGCCCAAGAAATGGGTGTACTTAGTCATTTTATGGAAAATCCAGGAAGGACACATTAGGATGCTATGAAGAGAGTGTTTAGACATCTGAAGGGCACTTCAGAATATGCTTTGTGTTACCATGACAATTTAGTTGAATCATAGAGGACTCTCAACATTCGTGGGTATGTGGACTCTGATTGGGCAAGGGACATTGACAGTAGAAAGTCCACTAGTGGATATATTTTCATGACAAATGGTGGTGCAGTTAGTTTGATGAGTAAGCGACAGGTTGTAGCCGCTTTATCTACTACAAATCTTGAGTACATGGAAGCAACTCATGCCTGTAAGGAATCCATTTGGCTTAGGATATTGTGTTATGATATGGGTTTTGATGCAGGGAAGATTATTATTTTCTATGACAATTAGAGTGCCATTTTTCTAGCGAAAAATCCAACTTTCCATGCTAGGACTAAACATATTGATGTGTAGTACCACTTTGTACGTGACATGGTGGAGGATGGAAAATTTTGTTTGGAAAAGGTGGATATTCTGAAGAATGTTGTTGATGCATTGACAAAGCCAGTGAGCACAGATAAGTTCAGATGGTGTGCAAATTTGATGAGCCTTGGGATCCATAATTTTCACTAACTTGATGTATTGAAAAGGGTTTAGTGAGTCCTTCATCAAGTGGGAGATTTTTGAGAAAATGTGTCTCAAACTCACTGGTATAACCCTAGTTATGTCACCAATCAGCTAATACATTTATAAGCGTTACCTTCTTTCTTGTATCATTGTACCGCTAGGTGATTGTTAGAGAGGCACAGTAGTGTGGTGTATTGCCATACCATAGGATTCTTCTATCATTCTAGTGGTGGTGCAATGTACCGCCATATTGCGGAAGTCTTCAAGCTAACTAGCGGTAGCATGGTATACTGCCACATTGCATGATTTTTTTGGTTGTCTAGCAGTATCGTGGGATACCACCATATGACATGAGTCTTTTGGTTGTCGAGTGGTAGCACGATGTATGGTGAATGAGTGCAGACTTGGTTGACTACTGAGGTGTATGCCAACTAGTGGAGGTTGTTGCTGACTTGGAGGTGGTCGTTTGATGACTAGGAAGTTTGACAGTTGCTCAACAAAGGAAAACTAAATTAAATCATTTGTACAAAGAACGTTTCGATAATGGTTGTTTCTATACATTGTAATGTATTGTAACTGTGATTGGTTGGATGGTCGAATGATCAGTTAGTGTTCTTCTTTGTATGTTGCATATGCATTGTAATAGAGAGACATAACATAGTGTGATCAGAATTCATTTTGTACAAGGTTCATCAGGGAAATGTTGCTACTATGAGATTGATTATCTAAAAGGAGAGTCTATAACTTGTATGTAATTCAATTACTATAATACAAGATATTTTTCTTTGGTGTGGTGGGTTTTTCTCCCATAAGGGTTTTCTCACATAAATCTGGTGTTCAATTGTGTATGTATTAATTTCTCTATTCTGTTATTCCTATCATGTGCATCTTAATGAATTGTAGTTGCAAAATTTAAAGACATATCTACATTCTTCTCAAAGGTTTGGAATTAGGATAGTTTTTTCCACACCTTAAGCTTTCCTTACATATCCAAGAGTTTAGTTCTAGTGAAGCTCAATATATGAAACAGTTCTTTGTAAGTGTATACAACACATCTATATGTTTATACATACAACTTCACACATCAACATCTATTGATCCTCCTCCTCTCTCTCTCTTTTTCCTCTCACTTTGATCTTAAAAGATTTCACATATATATTGTCTATAATCAAGTATATCAATTAGGTCAACCTAATTGGAGCAACCTTATTTTAAATCAAGACCATGTTTTTTGACCTTAACCTTAGAAACACATTCATCTTCACATGACATTAGTCGGCATGGACCTATTACACATCCATATAAAATTTGTAGCATAAATTAAAACTCCTTAACCCCAATTCACAATTATGTCAACTATAGTTAGACCTAAAACATAAAAGCTCCAAATGTATATGCATTTCATTGAACATGTAACACAAAATCTTGTTAACACATTGAATTCTTCTTTATACAATACGAATCATCATATCTTAAACACCGTAAAACAAAATAATTAATCTTGAGAAAATGTAGAATATCCCACATCAATGCACAGTGCAAAAACTCACTATAAACTTTAGAGAAAAACACTGTTATTTATATCTTCTAAATGTGTTTACATATTATCAAAAAAAATCAATGTAAAATGCATATTGTAGTCAAAATCCTATGTACAAATTCTTGTAGAGATATCTTTCTTTGAGGTGAAATCCTAACCGAAACATCAACATACTAAACTAGTATATAAGCATAACACTATTTTCCAAACTACTAGTAACTACATATTTCCAACCTTACGGCCTAGTCAACTGAATTCTTGTCAATGGATGTAATAGATGTCAGGATAAACCATAATGTCAACTTCTGAAAGAATCATACAAATTAAGGTAATCTAGACCAAAATACCGGATCAACAGACTTCCATTATCGAAGCAAGTAATGTATAACACTAACAAACATCCAAATTCCATTGTTGACATCAATGACAACCTTCTAATTTCCAACAACCTATGTGTGTAGAAGTATTGTGACTCAAAAAAAAATGGTTTGGTAGGATTGAGTCCCAAAAAGTCCATATCAAACTCAACACATAATTTAAAAAACAAATTATAATGGTATCTCAATATTTCCATATAGTTTATGGTTAAATACCATCCACCAATAACTACAAAAATAGTTGAAACCCTAGCATTCCTACACCATTTGATTGAAAAATAATTTAAAAAGGATGGGGAGATTAATAGAAGGGTCAGTGAAATGTGGTGATAATATTACTTTTTTAATATGAAAATAATTTATTTTTGTATGGTAAACCATCTAAATAAAAATAACTCCTTCCTCCCTAAAAAATGGAATCTATGCACTTTTTATTAAATCTATCAATGTAAGTGTAGAAGTAGTAAACCTACATAAGTGGGGGTAATAAGAGGATGGGTATAAAAAAAGTTATTTTTCTTTGTAACATTTTTTTAAAATTATCTCCACTCTCAAACATTATTCCTTTATTTGAGGTAGGTTTTGAGGGTGATTCTCAGGCATGTTTTGAGGTGGGCAGTTGTGAGGCAAGTTTTGAGATGGGTACTTTTGAGGAAATTTTTAAGGTAAGGGTTTTGAGGTAGCATTGAGATGGTAGATTTTGAGATTGGGTTTTAGATTGAGCAATAAATTTTTATTCAATAAAAGGTTATATACATTTGTATAATCCATGATATCAATTATAATTATAGAATTTTTAAAATAAATACTTTTCTTTAAAAGAAATATTTTATATACAAATTTTACCATAGTTAAAATTTATTAATAATATATACGAATAGATACCTTTTAAGTTTAGGGTATATGGAACTTCAAATTTTTTAATTTAAGGTTTATTTATTAGATTTTATGGTGGTTTTAGGGATTAGGGTAACCTAAATCATTTATGGATTGGGGTTTACAATTTATAATTTTAAAGACTAAGGCAATCCTAATCCCTAAAACCATAAATTATAAAACCTAATCTATAAAAGGTAAATTGTAAAACTTGATCCCTAAATTATAAACCATAAAAAATGGACCATAATCTTTAAATATATTTTATTTTTAAAAATTTTATTTACATACAAATTTTAGCATTTTTTATAATATATTTGAATAAATATGATTTAGAATTTACTATTTTAGGGACTCAGTTAAATTCCTAAAATTGTAACTAAATCCCTAAATCAATACTCCCTAAACCTTAAACCTATGAACCCTAAACTCTAGTATGAAAATCCTAAATCCTTAAAATGAGAAAACTAAACTAATCTATAAACCCTAATCTCTAAACAATATTTTTAAACCTTGATATATATTGAGGAAAACCCTAAAAGCTAAAAAAATACCCTAAACAATGATGACCTACCTCAACAATTCCTATCTTTCAACCATGAAGAGAGGAGGCAAAGTTTGGGGATAATTGTTATGTATAAATGTGGATATCCATTCATCTTTGTTAGATTTTTCTTTCTAAGCTATTCAAAATAGTGAATAAATATCCATAGATACAATTTTTTTCTCAAACTAGATAGCCATCCATAAATGAATATCTATTTGTTTCACATTTCTACACATAATAAACACCCACATAGTATTAGATCTCCAAACTTAACTAAGAGAAAAATCAATAAATCTATTGCTCTTGTTCATCATTTATGTCCATATCACTACACAAAAATGACAATGTCTTCTACCATAATGATCTTCCTTGTTAGGTATGTGACCTCACCAAATAGAGAGTCATAATACATTATGTTTGTATAGCTCTTAAATAATATTTAAAATATAAATTTACAAATGCATATCAAAATAAATTTAACTATGACAAAAGAAATCATAAATACAAAATAACATTTCACATCAAGTATCGAAATATAAAAAAACTCTAAAGACATAATTAAATAATAGTTGTTCACTCTTTTATTAAAATTATTAAAATCCCAAAATAATAATTATTTAAAATAGTCAAATAGTGTACTACACTTACAACTTGCAAGTTGAGGGGAGAAGAGCTAGCTAATGGAGATAATTGACTTGATAAAATCTTTGGGCAAGTGAACAATTGATGATGGATACGTTTGAGGTGTGTGATGAGTATATGCTTGAGAAGTGGTGTGTGCAAAAATAGAGTGACAAGGTACTTGTAGTAGAGGTCAATTAGGTTATAGGTACCCATGGAAGTCTTAGCTAGCTTGTAGATGCTTGGTTGTGCTCAAGGGCTCCTTGCCTATTTCCTAATTCTATTTCATTTCATTAAGAATTCATTTAATTTTGCATGTTTCTATCCATTTGGGGTCATTTGACGTTTATGATGAAGAAAATTCAAGTGTTTAGGTGGGAAAATGATATTTTGAATATGGGGGATGTAGTTGTAATCCTTCTAGGAGGACATGAGCACCACATGTGTTTGGGATGAGGAAATGGTCAATAATGAAGTACAAAAGGATGCAAAAAAATTTGCCTAATTTTAGACTTAAAGAAAAAGCATCACTCAAATAATTAAAAATAATCATAATACATATTTAAAAAATTGTTAAATTAAATACAAAAGAAACACACAAATATAAAATACACTTTTCAATTTTATCATATTTTTAAATTGAACATTATTTATTACATATTATAGATAATAGATATCTAATTTGTTCAAATGAATTTTATTTTATCTATTTTTTAAATTTTGATTGAAATGAAAGGTTATATTTTCTTTCGACTAAGCTTTGTATCACATTTGCATGTTTATTAGTGCATAAATGCTCCAAGCCAACCCAAATCAACCAAAATAACATATTGAACTTTCATTGAAATTTGGTATATATCTTTTGAATCTTCTTCGATCAACCCAATGTGTGGGGTAAATTCAACCTTTTAAACTACACGGGTGTATAGCTCTCCATTAATCCAAAGGCCTTTCGTGTTAGGTTTCGCTTCACGAGGAATTTTACGTCCACATGATTTTATGTGAACATCCATCACTTTCATGAATCCCTTTGTTATAAAGGGTTATAGCATTTAAGGCCCCATATAAAGGCTGCTAAAAACTTTCACTATTCTGAAATCAAATGTTCCTACAATGATACTGATGTGTAAGATTTTAAGATTACTTTATTTTTAATTATTTTTATACAAACTTAATATGTTCAGTCAGCATAACAAGCGGTATAAATTTTGTTTTATCATAATTTTCAATTTTAAAAAGGAAAGACAATTAGTTATAGGTATAAATGCAGGCAGTTTTAAATTTTTTAAAAAGAGAGACAATCTGTTATAGTTGTAAATGCAGATGGTAACTAATTTGGCGCGCTCAACGAGAGCAATAAACAATGTGGAAAAGGGCCACCGACCTACTAACAACTTTTCCAAACTAGCGCCATTGGCCGGTAAATGAATTTGTATTAAAACTGAGTGAGAGAGTAGTCACAGTTTAAGCCCTGTAACCATCGTGCCTTTACAACGAACATCTGTTGTACAGCAAGACAAACCTCTTTTTGTTTTCAGTCTGAGCAACAACATAATTTGTTACTACAATCATCTGTGAGATTAGCAGAATGGAAGCTTTTGTCAAGTCCGTTCAAATATTTTTGGACATCATGACTGTGCTTTGCCTAATACTGTACTACAATTTATAATGCTCAGTATAGATTATATGTGAGCTCTGTCGGCCTCTTATCATGTCAATGAGAGTTGAACATTTAGTCTCCTAAGCCATATGGAATGGAGAATCATATTGAACATATCGTAACGTTTGGGAGGCTGATTGAGTGTAAAATGTTTCTGGAGTTGAATGACTCTTTTTTGCATCTGGTAATATCTATTTACAGAGATGGACTGCAGTATTGTCTTGAGATTTGGTATTTGAGAAAGTGGAACTTGAACAGAAAAGGCGGGCCAATTGAGGACGTCGCTGAAGGGAAGCACATAATGGTCAGAAATTATGACGGGCACACAGCCACTGTAAATGGCTTCCACAATCCGAGGGCTGGCCACCTCGTATCCGCTTGGGCACAAGCAATACTTGGCAGCCTTCATCATATCATAATATGATAAGCCCTTTGGCAGATATTCGTGCACTTGTATATCTTTGTCTCTGCCTTTCCAGTGCTGAATCAGCAAAGGTCTCACCCTTCCATGATTTCCCCCTGCGAAGAAGGCAAGAACAGATCTTGCCTGAGCAGACTGGCCTCCCATCGTAATTTTCATTGAGCCTTTCAACATCACCTCTGGGAGTGTTGCATCTTTTGAGGGATTAAATCCCTCTGATGTGTTCGCATTGCACAGAACACGAATGGAGTTTTTGTAAAGATGTGGATTTGCCATAGATGTCTCTGGCGCCTGCATGCAAACCCCAAAACAGACAATTAGTTGTTTTCAACTAATTGTTTCCATCATTTTCGTGACAGACAATTTTTTTCGATGATTAAATGCATCACTAAAGTATTATCAACCTCAAACTCTCGGTAATTTTGAAAATTTAAGTCTCTAATTACTAACAAAATAATCACAGAAGATTGCCCCGGATCCATAGGCGGGCACACTGTCTGTTTATAATAATTTCACATATTAATTTTGATTCGAGGTACTATTGCAATTGTTCCAATTACTGTCTGACAAGCTAATTATATTTGTTCTCTTTTGGTTTGACTTCAAATTTTTTGAACTTCATAAATATTGAAGCGATTCAGAACATCAAAAATAAAAATAAGATTCGGAGAAAAAAATGGATTGCATACCCAGTCATGGCAGGACAAGATGAAATGATCGGCTCCAAGGCTACGGTTCCAGAAGGGGTACTTGTTGGCAATCACATCGATGTAATCACTCACAAACCGTTTCATGGGCGTTAAATCATAGGTTTTTGGTTCGTAAATATGGCTCACCATCATTACTATGCTGAAGGGAAGGAAATAAACGTGAGCTTCCTCGGGATTCGATGTGAGGATGGAGTTCCCCAGTTCAAGCTCGTCAATGAACCTACCTTCTATGGAATATATGTCCTTACACGGTCCAAGGTGCACTAAAGGCGGTTCTCCCTCTCTGTATACAAATATCTTGAATATTTTCTCCATTTGAGCATAACTCCTGAAAGCAAACACAGTAAAAGGATTACTTCTTCACAAAACCCTGCCTATCTATAAAGAAACTAAATTAATAGAAATTGTGTCAATAAAGTAAGAGGCATGGAAGAATAAAAATTGTAAGAAAGTATCCAAGGAAAATTTGAGGATGAAAGACATGCATGTTGCATTGCGAGGCGATTGCAGAAACCCTCGTTAAAGGGAAGAAGATAGCCTGTAATTGACATAACTTGCCGAGTTCAGGTTAAGACGGTAAGAGGGAAAACTTTTCACCAGGACCAAATCCATCCGTTTGTAGTGACAGTTTTGCATGGTAACTGCTTCTATTTCCTCTCCCTTAAATCCGGATGGCTGTAATTGAAAATATTCTCATCTAAAATAAGAGTAAGGCAGGGGATTCGAATTCATACCGCTGGAAAATGACGGCGTTTCTGTAAACGCCGCCGCGGGGAACGTAAACTGATGTCTGGTGCGTGGCATCTCCATTATGGAAGTGGCCAGCTTTCAGTATGGCAGCCCTTGCCTGACTTAGCTCTACTTCCACCTTCGAAATCACGCGTCTCTTCGCCTGCAATAAAATTTAAACAAATTCCTTGCAATCTTTTAACTATTCAACTCAAGGCTCCATTTTCTCTCGACTGTATAAATGCACACAAAGCTTACATTTACTCACCCGAATTTCTTTAACAGAATTGTTATCCGATGGCTTTCCAGGCTGTTTTGCCGCATTAGCCTCCGTTACATTCTGATAAGTTTTGTTAATGACAGTCTGGTGAATTTGGTCAGAAGCATTCGATCCTGTAACGGTAAAGGGCGAATGAAACGCACGGGGGGAAGAAATCAGATTAGGATGATACAAATCCAACAGCAAAAAACTGCAGAGGAAACCAAGAGCAAATGTGAGAGCGAAAGTAAAGCTGCAGTACCCCGCCATTGTTTCTGCAACTTTTCTCTCACAAGTAAATGAAAGAAATACTAATCAGATCGTAACTGAAACGTCAAAAGATCGTAACTGAAACGTAAAAGCACAGCATCAAAAAGTGTACATTTAAACGTGTCACTGTCCATTGAAAGTATTTTGACTCGTGTAACGATCTCATCCAGAAAATTAACCTTTTGTTTAAAAAATTCAATGAAATTGTCGATATTGAAGGATTTAAGTAGAACTCATTTTCTTTTGAATTAGCGGAACAGAAAGAAGAAGAAATACACAAGTGTGGAATTAATCTGTTTCCTCCTCTTTACATGGCCATGTAACGGAATGTACCTGGTTTTAAGTTTAGTCGTGTAGTTTTTCAAATTTATTTGCTAAAATGGAGGCAAAAGAGGGGAAACGCCTAGGCATAAATGAGAGGATAACGTGTCTTATACATATACTTATTTTTCAATGAATAATTTTGAAATAATTGAGCATTTAAGGGATTGGATCACATTATTTGGGATAATTTAATGAAGGACATAATCTTATTATTTGTTGATGAATGTATAATCCAGTTTTTTCTATAGAAAAAAATTGCAGGTATGAAGTTTTGACTATTAATTGCTCAAAATCCAATTTTATGGATGATAAGCCTTTTAGAATGGTTATGTATAAGTGACAACATATTATATAATTAAAAGTACTATTATTTTTTCGAGCATTAAATTATTATAGTTATATTAAGATTCAATTACATAGTTATGAGGATTAACGTTAGTCTTGATAGATATGTTTGACTTAATTGTTCATGAGATCAAGGTATGATTGGTCTTTAGCAATTTTTCCTCTTACCATAATATTTCAAAATATTTTAAAAAATACTTTTATTTTTCTATAGTTATCTTGCCCTCATTCACTATTTGATGATTTCACTTATGTTAAATCTTTTGCGATACTTAGAAAATCATGTTTGAGCAACTTCCACATTGTAATTTAAGTTAAGGGTTTTTAATTTTCCATGATATAACTATATTTACATCTTGTGGTGCACATGCAAGGTTGCTTTTCATTTTCTTAATGTAAGGTCTCTAGAGTCTACTCATCATCACCATAAGATGTGATTATTTAAGGCTTACAAAACAATCTATCATTTCTCTTTAATTGTCTTGTTGAGACCTCAAAGAAACATCTTACCAAGCTTAGCAAAGCCTAAACCATCCTTCCAAGCTTAAGAAAGCCTTAAGGGGAAGAGGTTCAACATCTTGTTGTGCACATGTAAGGTTGCTTTTCATTTTCTTAATGCAAGGTCTCTAGAGTCTACTCATCGTTGCCAGAAGATGTGATTAGTTAAGGCTTACAGTATGATCCTTTATTTCTTTTTAATTACCTTGTTGAAACCTCAAGGAAACATCCTACCAAGCTTAGAAAAGCCTTGAGGAGAAGAGATTCCCTCTCTTATCATTTTATTTCAAACCATTCATTCTATATGAGTGAGTCTTTATTCATTACCTTGTATAGCATAAACAACTAAAATATTGATAAGTAAGAGGTAGTTTTCATAGCATGTCAAATTATGATATTACTATCAAGATTCAGTGATGTAGTTTTAAAGTGAAACTCATTGACCCATATTTCATGAGTAGTGGTTCACAAGAATCCATCTCTCATGATAATGAATGGTCCAACTCAAGCATGCTTAATCATGGAGTCTTCCCCAAGGTTAAGCCTGCTTAGCTTGTAATGCCATTTTCAAAACCTTCAACAAGTGTTGTGCCTTATGAACCATTCATTATATATCCCCTTTACCTCATCAATTGATAAGTAAGAGGTATTTTCCACAGTGTGTCAAATTACGATATTACTCTCAGGATTCAACTAGAAGTAGTTTTTGAGTCAAACTCATTGATCCGGTGAAACATTGGGCCTTCTTGGGTAGTCACCCATCCCAAGACTACTCCAAATTTTATTTAGCATGATTAGTTATGTCGTTTTCCCCAAGGGTAAGCCCACTTAACCTACAATCCCATTTGTAAAACCTTATACAAGTGTTGTTCCTTATTAACCATTCATTAAAGAGCCCCTTTAGCTCATCAATTAATAAGTAGGAGGTACCTTCCACAATGTGTCAAATTATGATACTACTATCAAGACTCAATCATGTAGTTTTTGAGTAAAATTCATTGACCCATGTTTCATGAGTAGTGGTTCACAAGAACTCGTCTCTCATGATCTAATGAATGGTCCACTTAGCACTCATTGCATCTAGTTGATGCTCATCGAGGTGAAACATTGGGCCTTCTTAAGAGGTCACCCATCCCACTACTACTCCAACTCAAATGGACTGAACAATGAAGCTTTCCCCAAGGTTAAGCCCTCTTAGCTTGCAACCACATTTCCAAGCCTTCAACAAGTATTGTGCCTTATGAACCATTTATTAAAGAGACCCTTTAGCTTATTTAATGATAATTAAGAGGTTTTTCCACAACATATCAAATTATCATATTACTCTTAGGATTCAATCATGTAGTTTTTCAAGTCAAACTCATTGAACCATGTTTAATGAGTAGTAGTTCAAAAGAATCCATCTCTCATGATAATTAATGGTAAACTAGAAATCCTTGCATCTAGAAGATGCTCATAGAGGTGAACCATTAGGCCTTCACAGTACATCACCCATCCTAGTACTACTCCAACTCTAACACTCTAAACCATGGAGTTTTCCCCAAGGTTAAGCCAACTTAGCTTGCAACCCCATTTGCAAAACCTTGAGAAAATGGTGTGCCTTATGATCCATTCATTATAGATCCCCTTTAGCTCATAAATCAATAAGTAAGAGGTAATTCCCATAGCATGTTAAATTATAATATTACTATCATAATTCAATCATGTATTTTTTCAAGACAAACTCATTGACCCATGTTTCATGAGTAGTGGTTCACAACAACCCATCTCTCATGATAATGACTAGCCCAATTAGAACTCATTGTATCTAGGTGATGCTCACAAAGGTGAAGCATTGGACCTTCCCAAGAGGTCACCCATCCTATTACTACTACAACTCAAGTGTGCTTAACCATGAATTTTCCCCAAGGTTAAGCCCACTTAGCTTGCAACCACAATTGCAAAACCTTCAACAAGTGTCATGCCTTATGAACCATTCATTATAGATCACCTTTAGTGAATCAATAGATAAGTAAGAGGTATTTTCTACAATGTTTCAAACTATAATTTATTGCCTTCAAGATTCAACCATGTAGTTTTTTGGGTCAAACTCATTGAAATATGTTTCATGAGTAGTGGTTCACAAAAACCCATCTCTCATGATAATGAATGGTCCTCTTAGCACTCATTACAGCTAGATTATGCTCACAAAGGTGAAGCATTAGGCCTTCCTAGGAGGTCACCCATCCTAGTACAACCCCAACTCAAGTATGCTTAACTATGGATTTTTCCCCAAGGTTAAGCCCACTTAGCTTACAACCCCATTATAAAAACCTTCAACAAGTGGTGTTCCTTATAGACCATTCATTATAGGTTCCCTTTCGATCACTAATTGATAAGTGGGAGGTGTTTTCCATTGTATATCAAATTATGATATTGATATTAGAACTCAATCATGAAGTTTTTTGAGTCAAACTCATTGTCTCATGTTTCATGAGCAGTGGTTCACAAGAACCCATCTTCATGAGTATTGGTTCACAAGAAACCATCTCTTACATGATAATGGATAGTCCACTTAGCACTCATTTCATCTAGGTAATACTCACAAAGGTGGAGTATTGGACCTTCCTAGGAGGTCACCCATCCTAGTACTACTCCAACTCAAGCATGCTTAACCATGGATTTTTCCCCAAGGTTAAGCCCATTTAGCTTGCAACACCATTTTCAAAACCTTTAGAAAGTGTTGTGCCTTATGAATCGTTCATTATAGAGCCCCTTTACCTCATCAATTGATAAGTAAGAGGTATTTTCCATATTGTTTTAAATTATGATATTGCTATTAGGATTCAACCATGTAGTTTCTCTCAAGTCAAACTTATTGACCCATGTGTTCATGAGTAGTGATTCACAAGAATCCATTTATCATGATAGTGAATAGTCTAGTTAGCACTCATTTCATCAAGGTGATTCTCACAAAGGTGAAGCATTGGGCCTTCTTGGGGGGTCACCCATCCTAGTACTACTCCAACTCAAGCGTGCTTAACCATGGATTTTTCCCCAAGGTTAATCTCATTTAGCTTGCAACCCCATTTAAAAAACCTTCAAAAATTGTTGTTCCTCATTTATTATAGAGCCCCTTTATGCCATCAATTGATAAGTAAGAGGAATTTTCCATAGTGTGTCAAGTTATGATATTGCTATCAATATTCAACTATGTATTTTTTTGAGTCAAACTCATTGACCCATGTTTCATGAGTAGTGGCTCACAAGAACCCATCTCTAATGATACTGAATAGTCCACTTATTACTCATTACATATAGGTGATGCTCATAGAGGTGAAAATTTGAGCTTTCTTGGGAGGTCACCCACCCTAATACTACTCTAACTTAAGTGTGATTAAGAATGGAGTTTTCCCCAAAGTTAGCTTGCAACCCCATTTGTAAAACCTTCAAAAAGTGTTGTTCCTTGTTAACCATTCATTATAGAGCCTCTTTAGCTCTTGTCAATTGATAAGTAGGAGGTATTTTCCACAATGTGTTAAATTATGATATTGCTATCAAGATTCAGTCGTGTAGTTTTTTTGGTCAAATTCGTTCACCCATGTTTCATGAGTAGTGGTTCACAAGAACCCATCTCTCCTGATAATGAATGGTACACTTAGAACTCATTTCATCTGGGTGATTCTCATCAAGGTGAAACATTGGGCCTTCTTAAGAGGTCACCCATTCTAGTACTACTCCAACTCAAACACACTTAACCATGGAGTTTTCCCCAAGGTTAAGCTCACTTAGCTTGCAACCACATTTCCAAAACCTTCAAAAAGTGTTCTGTATTATAAACCATTCATTATAGAGCCCCTTTAGCTCATTAGTTGATAAATAAGAGGTATTTTCCATTCCATGTCAAATTATGATATTGCTATCATAATTCAACTATATAGATTTTTGAGTCAAACTCATTGACTCATTTTTCATGAGTAGTGGTTCAAAAGAACCCATCTCTGATGATAATGTATGGTCCACTTACCACTCACTACATCTAGGTGATGTTCATAGATGTAAAGCATTGGGCCTTCCTAGGAGGTTACCCATCCTAGTACTACTCCAACTCAAGGACACTTAACCATGGAGTTTTTCCCAAGGTTAAGCCCACTTAGCTTGCAAACCCATTTGCAAAACCTTCAACATTTTTCTCCTTGTGATCTATTCATATTAGAGCTTGTTTACCTCATCAATTTATAAGTAGGCGGTATTTCTACAGTGTGTTAAATTATGATATTTGTATCAGGATTCAACTATGTAGTTTTTTATTCAAACTCATTGACCCATATTTCATGAGTAGTGAATTAAAAATCTAATATCTCATGATAATTAATGGTTCACTTAGCACTCATTGCATCTAGGTTAAGCATGCTTGAGTTGGATTCATTTAGTGCTAAGTGGACCATTAATTATCAAGAGAGATGGGTTCTTGTGAACCACTACTCATTAAACATGGGTCAATGAGTTCGAATTGAACAACTACATGGTTAAATCTTAATAGCAATGCCATAACTAAAATATTCCCTATTCATCCATCATCTTACCATAATTGACCATTTTCATCACCTAGGACATGTCCCCTTTACCTAAAGTTTTTATCTTGATTAAATAATTATTTTTATATATCCTCACAAAAAAATTAATAAATAAATACATATTCCACCTATTTTTTATCTCACATGTGGCTAAAATAATTAAGTAATATTATTATATAATTAGGCCTATAATCCCTCAGCCTATTCCAAGATTAAAGGGCACCTACAAGCACTTGTCCTTATGTTCCCACTATTTTCTCAACACATTAAAAAAGTAAAGGGCACCTAGGAAAACTTGACATTATGGTTCCCTTATTCTTTGAACACAACTCAAAGTTATAGCCTTCTTACATGCATGTGTCCCTTATTTCCCTCATGCTCAGAGTTTTACTTATTAAATTTGGTAAGTTGATCAAACGACTCACAATATAACTACCTTCATCTCCACCCTCCATATTCTCCTTGATCCTAGGGAATTCCTCTCAACCATTCTCCACAATTGATATCATAATCAGATCTTGACCATCCATTCCCCCTTCCAAAAGTTGTAAATTCAAGCACTCTATCTTTCATTCCAAAATTAATTATCACTTATGCAAGGTATGTGCTATCAAATTAGTAATCTTCAAATAAGAAGCATCTAAATTCCAACTAGTCAAGGAGAAAACCAAATCACAAAGGATGTTATGGTAACATTTGAAATTTATTTTAATGTTATTATCTTGTTTTGATCTTTCTTGCAAGCTCTTTCTAGAGGTTCTTCTTATTTTGAAATAGGAACTTACATGCTTGATTGTTTTTTATTGAGTTTCAAATCATAGGCATTACATATAGTCTCATTCCCCTTCTTTTGGTTTTGAGTTCCAACTCCCAGAGAGTAGAATGTTGGTTTTGAATACCAACATATCCTATTAAGTAGATAGTAGAATTGTATATTACATCAAATCAAGACCATGCATCAAAGGTTAGTTCCACATGACACATGATTGATCTATAGTCATGTAATTGACTTGTAGAAGAGCACAATTTTTCATAAAATCTGGTAGCATGTACTATGAAGATTTTTTTTATTTTTATTTTTTGTAATAATTCATTGAGTTTTGCATTGCATCAATTTTTGTATATTCATCACCATTTCTAAAGTTACATGCATAAATCCCACATATTTAATTTCCTACATTAGTATTTAATATTATTACTTTTTTGCATATAGCTCAAATTTCTTAGTTTAATTTATATTTATAAATTATATTTTTAATTAACCAAAAAACTATAAAGAAACTAAATAAATAGAAATTGTGTCAATAAAGCAACAGAGGCATGGAAGAATAAAAATTGTAAGAAAGTATCCAAGGAAAATTTGAAGATGAAAGACATGTATGTTGCATTGCGAGGGGATTGCAGAAACCCTGATTAAAGGGCAGAAGATAGCCTGTAATTGACATAACTTGCCGAGATCAGGCTAAGACGGTAAGAGGGAAAACTTCTAACCAACCAAGACCAAATCCATCCGTTTGTAGAGACAGCTTTGCATGGTAACCACTTCTATTTCCTCTCCCTTAAATCCGTATGGCTGTGAATGAAAATATTTTCTTCTAAAATAAGAGAAGCAGGGGATTCGAACTCATACCGCTCGAAAATGACGGCGTTTCTGCAAATGCCGCCGCGGGGAACGTAAGCTGAAGTCTGGTGCGTGGCATCTCCATTATGGAAGTGGCCAGCTTTCAGTATGGCAGCCCTTGCTGACTTAGCTCTACTTCCACCTTCGAAATCACGCATCTCTTCGTCTGCAATAAAATTTACACAAATTCCTTGCAATCCGTTAACTATACGACTCAAGGCTCCCTTTTTAACTGGACTGTATAAATGCATACAAAGCTTACATTTACTCACCCGAATTTCCTTAACAGAGTTGTTTATTCGATCTCTTTCCAGGCTGTTTGGCCGCATTAGCCTCCGTTACAGTCTGATAAGTTTTGTTGATGACAGCCTGGGGAATTCGGCCAGAAGTATTCAATTCTGTAACGGTAAAGGGCGAATGAAACGCACGGGGGAAAGAAATCAGATTAGGATGATACGAATCCAACAGCAAAAAACTGCAGAGGAAACCAGGAGCAAATGCGAGAGCGAAAGTAAGGCTGCAGTACTCCGCCATTGTTTCTGCAACTTTTCTCTCAACAATCTCTTAAAGAAATGAAAGAAATACTAATTAGATCGTAACTGAAATGTCGAAAAATCGCAACTGAAACGTAAAAGCACAGCGTAAGAAGTGCACATTTAAACGTGTCACTGTCCATTGAAAGTATTTTGTGTAACGATCGCATCCAGATAAATAACCTTTGTTTAAAAAAATCGATGAAATTGTCGATATTGAAAGATTTAAGTAGAACTCAGATTTTGTTTTCAATTTAGCGGAATCGAATGAAGCAGAACTATACAAGCTTGGAATTCATTCGATGCAACTGCATAAAATCTTTATTTCCTCCTCTTTACATGGTCATTGTAACGGAATGTACCTGGTTTTAAGTTTAACCGTGTAGTTTTTCAAATTTATTGGCTAAAATTGAGGCAAAAGAGGGCAAACGCCTGGGCAAAAATGAGAGGGTGACGTGTCTTTTACAGATACTCTATTTTTCATTGAATAATTTTGAAATAATTGAGCATTTAAGGGATTGGATCACATTACTTGGGATAATCTGTTTCTATAGGAAAAAATTGCTGGTATGATAAGTTTTGACTACTAATTGCTCTCCATCCAATTTTATGGTTATGCATAATTGACAACATTTTATAAAAGTAATATTGTTTTTTGAAGTGTTAAATTATGATATTTATATTAAGAATCAATTACATAGTTTTTTAGTCAATTTTATTGATTTATATTTTATGAACATTGGTTCACATCAATCCATCTCTCATGAGGATCAATGTTAGTGTTGAGAGATATGTTTGACTTAATTGTCTACGAAATTAGGGTATGATTGGTCTTTAACAATTTGTCCAATTTCTATAATATTTCAAAATGTTTAAAACATTACTTTTAGTTTTTGATGGTTATCTTGCCCTCATTCATTATTCGATGATTTCACTTATGTTAAATCTTTTGTGAGCCTATAATTATTTTGATACTTAGAAAATCATGTTTGAGAAACTTCTAACTAG
Source organism: Sequoia sempervirens (assembly GCA_007258455.2). Lineage (NCBI taxonomy): Eukaryota > Viridiplantae > Streptophyta > Pinopsida > Cupressales > Cupressaceae > Sequoia > Sequoia sempervirens. The sequence continues at coordinate 708,832,606 of VDFB02058242.1, read as the reverse complement.
TAATTTAAAGGTATTTATTTTCCATGATATAACTCTATTTACATCTTGTGGTGCACATGTAGGGTTTCTTTTCATTTTCTTAATGCAAGGTCTGTAGAGTATACTCAACATTGCCATAAGATGTGACTACTTAAGGCTTAAAATACAATCCTTTATTTCTCTTTAATTGCCTTGTTGAGAACTCAAGGAAACATCCTATTAAATTTTATCAAAGCCTTAAGGACAAGAGGTTCCCTCTCTTATCATTTTATTTCAAACCATTCATTCTATGTGAGTGAGTCTTGCTTCTTTACCTTGGATAGTGTAGATAACTAAAATATTCCCTAGTCGTCCATCACCTAACCCTAATCAACCAATTTCATCACCTAGACCTACTTCCCATCACCTAGTCCTCATCAACCAATTCCATCACCTAGGAAATGCCCCCTTTACCTAAATTTTATAACTTAATTAAATAAGCATATTATTTAATTAAACTCTTTTTCCATCTTGTAACATGTTGGTTGTTAAACAAAAGTAAATTCACTAAGTTTTAATCTCAAGTAAATATTTATGTTCAAAACTTGTAGCAATAATTTTTTTCTTCTATTTCAAAGACCATATGCACATTTGAATAACACATATTTTGAACTTTCCATTTGCATTATAATTGAATGTACATATATATTTTAATATATTTTAAACCTCAAGATAACATTTCTTGCATTACAACTTCCATAAACATGGATATAAGAAAAAATACATAGCTCCATGAGCTTCACTAGCACATAGTAACAAATAGTCCAGGAAATCCCCTACAAATCTCAGTTGCCAACTGATGAGGAGAAGCATCAGTCAGGTGATTTTTCACCAACCACGGACTCAAATGTGATCCCCCACACATCTGCCACATATGGCAAGATGGCCCTTCCTTTTGACGAAGAGATTGGTTGGTAAAACCCAATAAAAAAATAGCCTTCCTAAGCTTGTGTTGTTCCCTACAATTCTAGAACCTAATCATACGGTAGCTACAACAAGTATGAATAGTCTAAAGCTGGACACAATGAACTAATAGTGTAACAGTGGCTACTTACAATACTTTGGCCAAATTTTCATATAAAATAGTCATCCATTCACCCACTATACTAGCTCAATTTGTCAATGACCATTCATGTACTATGATTAGGAAATTCCCTCCATTGTTTAATCGTTAACCCTAGGAACAACCTATCCCTTAATAACAAGTACACATAGGAAATTCCATCCATTAGATAATTGTTAACCCCAGGAACAACCTATGTTTAAAGCATTCCTAGTAAACACAGTACCTAGCTATAATCCTTCAATGGTAACCTAATTTGAAGGTAGTCAAAGAAATCTCTATAGCTCAATTACACAAAAACAACTTGAAATAAAAACTATACAAGCTATCCTAGCTTGGTCTTTTCCTAGTATATATTACTAAGATCACATTCACTCCTTATCTATGGAGTATGTACAAACAATCACTCCTTATTATGGAGTATGTGCAAACAATGAAGTAAAGTACATAAAGAAGTAAAGCATAATAAGCTTCTTCTAATAACACATCCTTTTCCTATTCTAACAATTCAATTTCCTTTCCAATCAAAATATAAACATATAATATTTTCCAAACATAAAGCAGATAAGTGGATAGAATAACATGCCTAGTAACACTAAATCCAATGAAGCAATCTGACTTCCAAGCACAATTGACTCCAAGGTTCATCAACAATTCCCCAATCCACACTCAGAAATACTTCTCAAAACTCGTTAAAATCTCCTCACATCAACTCTAAACTCACTCAAAAAGCTCATAATGAAAACACCATAATGAAGATAAAACAATGTATCCAAATGATGTATCCCACACCCCTATTTATACAAAATCAAGAGACTTCTCAACCTATTATTAAGCTCTATAATTTGACACTTCTCAAATATAAGCTCAACTCAGCAGATTAACTTCAACTAGTGGCAGAAATATAAAACCATACTCATCTATTTAGAACAACAAATTGAGTGGAATAGAGACAACAAGAGTGTATCTCAACAAAGCAAGGTAAAAACCAACAGGTCAACTTCTAAGTATGCCAGCAAAACCAAGACTTATTCTATCTTTTACCTAGTCTTTCATTGCTAGATTGCACATAGTAAATTGGTCTACTAAACTTAATACAGATTCATATTTTGGCGCCACCTTATTCTTTCCATCATGCATTTGGTGTTGTTAAAAAGACTAAGTCAACAACTTATTCTCATTTAAAAACCTCATAAATCTTTTGACCAAGTCTACAAACTTCATGTGTTTTATAGCATATCGATCAACTCATTAATAATGCTCATTGCGATGTATTTAGCACATCATTTTTACTCTGCTAGGTATGTACATGATCATGATGGGCTAAAAAGTGGTGATATGATTGGTATGTGTAGGGTATGTGGCTGATGACTTTTTTTTTACCCAAGGTTGATGAAACAAAAAGAGTTTTTAAAGGAGAATCTCAACTTTCCACCAATATAAATTATGCTTTTACTTTGAATTTAATAAATAATTATTATTCATTTTCTATTTGAATTACGAGTAAAAGTTCGATTGATAGTCCGATTGAAAACATCTATAGTTTTCAAATGGTATCACATATTTTGAATCAAACATGTCGATTCTATACTTCGCATACTATAGGATTAAAAAAAAAAAAATAATGAAGTTTTGACCAAGTTAAGGTGGTCATAGTTGAAGTTTTATATTTTTTGTAATAAAAAATTCATAATTAATTATTTACTTGAAAAAAAATTACAAAAAAATATGCATCACATCCAGACATGAGTCCTCTACTTATATCTAAAATCTTATAAAAAAAATTATCATTTTATTGTGGTTCGGGTGATCAGACAAACACCTACTTCTTATTTTTTCCTTGAAATTTAAGTACTATTGCATTGAAATTTCAAATTTTCACCAAATAGATTTTTTTGTTAAATAAACCTGGTAGTTTAGAAACTAAACTCAATTTTCTATAGATTCTATTCTTACATATTTTTGAAATAATATAGATAAATTATTCATTTTTTTACGTTAAGTTGCTTAACTCTGATTTTTTTGAATTTTTAGCCACTTAAGGGCCTATTTCTTCCATGATGATCCTGCACATACACTACTATCATTTATGTATTACACGTAATTTTTATGCCAATAAATTTGTGCTTTATTTCATTATTGTTGTCACTGGGATTTGCACCCATTACTAAGCTGAAAGCTCAACAATCTCATGCAACATGGGACTAATTTTAGGCTGTGGCTATCCTATTGTGAAAGTAGACCTCTAGATTATGGGCTAGCTCCCCTTTAGATAACTTGAGAATATTAAAAAATTGATAGGGAAAAGAGTAAGAAGGATATGCTTATTGTTGCCATATTTTCACCTACAGGCTCAATCAAGAAGAGACATCTATGTTTCAAAGTGAATCGTACATTTTTATTAAACCTCCTATGTAACATTCAGTTATACAAATGAAACAACTTTGCAAGATTACAAGAACACAAAATTATTACATTCATAAAAGTGAATGAAACATAAAAGATTGTACAAATCTTTTCTGAAAATGTAATCTTTATTGAATGTAATAATATACATGTGTTTCACACAAGCTGTGAAAACTGACTTTGCCTATTCAATATACATCAAGGCTAAGTTATACATGAATAAGTAAATGTTTTAAAGAAAACATATAGGGAGGATAACTAGTCATTGCCTAAATGATTGGTTCTTGTTGGTTGGTCTAGTTTCTGTTAATGTTGCCTTGCTCCTCATAGCTCCTTCTAGTCCTTAGTGTTATGGTTTCCTACATAAGATGGTAAGCAATGGGTTAGAACTATGTTCTAAGCAATGAAAGGACATACTCCATACATGAACATTTACCTATCCATCCAAAAGTTAGTCTCAATGTGCATTAAATAGGAATATCCATACACTTAATATATTAGAGAAAACACTGAAGCCATTGCGATATCACATCAAAGTATGCATAATTTTCTAACTTATTTGCTTCATGTGCAGCTATAGGTGAACTAATATTTTCCAAAACAAATGAATGGTGGGAAATGTGGCTCCCACAAGGGTTGATCCCAGCTCATAGCAATGTTTGCATTATTTTAATCTATGCACAATCTTTTATGAATATTCTAAGTGCATATGAGATTACAGTGCAAAACAGTTAATATCAATCATGATTACTCATAATCATAATGCAGAAAGTATACAATGTTCTTTGACAACAACAAATTTCAAGAGTACTTGCAAAATTTCAAATACTTTAGGGTTCTTTATGCATAAATACAACAAGGCGTGTAATCTGAAATAGTGATTATCTCACAAAAAGAGGAAGCATGATGTTTATAATGAAGAGAATCAACAAAGCTTCAGTAATATGAATGATGGTTTCATCAATTTATTAAAGAAGCATATTATATTTAACATCCCAAGAGTAATGCACATTGGAGAAAATGAACAACTAAGTGGTTTTCCAATATGGTTTATGTTCATGTGCTAAAGGAAGAAAATGAGGATCATTGTTTTATTCTCAGAATAGAGCATTTGTGATCATGGCAATACAACAGTCCTAATAATGGAGTGAGTCCTAAAAATCCAGTTGATAGAGGCTATGCATACATGTAGAAAAGCATAATTTACATAAAAGTAGTCAAGTTGTCTAGGCCACTGTAAAGTGTATTGTAGGAAATGGAAGATTCTCTTGCAAGTCAGCTTCCCGAAGCAAATGCTCTACCTGATGGATTTTCTGAAACTTTAAATTGCACAGCTTTAGCTAGAGAACCTGATATTAAAAAAAATACTTGAGCAGCAAGACAAGAATGTTTTAGATGGAATAAATTCCATTACTCAGATCACAACCCAAGAATCAACAATGATATCCTCATTATATTTTGATTCGTGCACTCAACCAACATCATCAGTGACACAAGTAATTGAGTATTGCATGGGAGCAAGTAGCAGAAATCCCATTTTAGATAACAGAGCAGAGAAAAATAATAAAGAGAGGAGTTTCATGTGCCACTCTTTGACAAAGATGTTAATGACTTTCCTGATGGTTTGGTTGAATCATCAAAGATAGATTGCTTGATTGACGAAAAATTACAACATGAAAGTCAAATTCTAGAGAGCAGTGGCAATGCTACAGATAATGGACCTTTGTCTTCCAATAAATATCAAAGTCTTGATGATCTATCATTATTGTCAATAGCTGAAATATTAAGCATGGAGCCACCATAGAACACTTGTTAAATACTGAATCAAGTGGTTTGCAATCTAATCAGTCCAATGTGAATGAACTGGAAAGAGGATGGAAAAGTCTCTCAAGGAATTTATCAGCATAATAGCAATAACAACTAAAGATCTTTGAAGCTAGAAAGAACTTGTGAAATGAAATTTAAGTAAAAAAAGGGAACATCAAATTCTAGAAGGGAACAAATGGATTTACATCAAAAATATTTTCAAGTTCTTGCAGAGAGAGACTCAGTGCTTCTGTACAATTGAAGAGGAACATAGCAATCCATGAAAAGTTGGAAGCTCTTTGCAGAGAATTACAACGCCAGAAAAAAAATGCTCACAAAAGAATGTAGAAATATTTCAACAAAGGCACAACAGAAAAGGTTGGAACTTTCCAATAAATTTCATGATGTAATCAAGGATGTGAGCAGCAAGCTTGGAGAACAAAAAGATGAGTGACTTTTTCAGCTCAACGAAAATGAAAATCTAAGGGACAGGCACAAGCAATTCTCAAAGTAATATGAAATTTGCGAACAACAATTTGCACAACAGTTAAAGAAGCAAAAAACAAAAGAACCCAGAACATTAAAACTCATGGCGGCTATCAAACCCATCTGGGTTCATTTTCTATCTGTACAGGGAAAATAGAGATACCCACAAAATAGATGAAGTTGTGACCACAATGGAGAGAAATTTTTCTATTTTTCTATAAAAATGGATGGAAACAACATAAAAAATTTGAGTATGCATAAGCCTTCAAGAAATAGAAGGTATAAGGAAAAATACAGAAGGGTTTACCCACGGCTAGCTAAAGGCCGAATACAAATATGGTTAGATGAAATGCTTAAAAAACTTCTAAAATTTTAAATGAAAGAAATCTTCAAGTACAGATGCATGAAAACAAATGCTATAATGTAAAAAATAGAATGAAAGAAAGGTTGAAGGTATTTTATAACCCAGAAACAAGCATCTGTAGAGAATAATCAAGCCCCTAGCATTCTTTCTACAGGAAATACAATGAAATATTTGAAATCCACAACCGCACGACCTTGTTTTTTCTGATCTTTCTACTAAAAGAGATATGCTTTAAGAAGGAAAGAAGTTTTTATATGGCACCCAGGTATGAGTAAAATAATCATAGAATGAAGAACCTATTACAAAGATTCAAACATTTAAAGAAGTGTTTCTAAAAAGCTTTCAAAAAACGCTCACTAGAGCCTATTAAATCATAAGTTGAAAGCAACAGTATGGTCAAAAATCCACCATGATTCTTCTCCAAAAGCTCTGTGCAAACCCTAAGTCGACAGTGGTTTAGCTTCTTTAAGAAGCTTCAAACAAAATGAAGAGTTTTTTCTTTCTTTTTTTCACTTTTAGGGTTATCAACCCTAAAATGCCAATAGGAAATGTTTTACATTAGATATTTTAAATGCCTTCCTGTTGTTTATGAAACTTTGCATTTCAATATCCTTTTTAATAATGCTGCATTCCCTTATGTTGTGCCATGATGACTAAGTCTCAGGACTTAGGTAAATTCTCTTTACCAAATATGTGGACAATCTAACTATTTCTTTTATTTTTTGCATTAAGAAAGAAAAATGTAAAATATATGATTTACATGATATTTTTATAAATCATTAAAATCATATCTTTATTTTTATGCAAAATATGTTACGCACTCCTTTTATAAAGGCCCTTATTCAAGGAGTTATCCTTTTAGTGAGGGATTTGCTTAGGGTTATGTTTTTTAGAACATATAGGGTTGTTTAAGGTTAGTTTGGGAACATTTGGAGTGAATTTAGGCTTTTAAACTCCATTTGAGTATTTTTAGAAATGGTTATCATTTGATCAAGTCATACTTGACTTTTTCAACCATTTTGAGCTCATTTGTTGAAGATCTAACTGCTATATTTTTGGATTTTTGAAGCCATCTGAGTTCACGAGGTTTCTAGAACCTTATTTTGTGGAGAAAATTGAAGTGTTGGCTACTTAGATAGCTTTTGTAACTCATTTTAGCTCTTAGTTCTGATTATGCAAACTTTTTGGAGATTGTGACTGATATAGTCCTTTGCAACATTTTTTGAGCATCTTTTGTAACTCATCATTTTGGAGTATGAAATAATTTTTTTTACCTTGGAGATCATTGAAGAGTTCTTTTACCTTCCTGTTTCTTGCAAAGCATTGTGCATTTCAGGTGATTGATTAAGTTCTTTGTGAGATTTTCTTTCTCTTTTAACTTTGTCTCATTTTATGCCTTTCTTGCAAAAGTAGGAGTATGCATGTTATGAATTGTGTCTCAAAATTATGTAGAAACCTCTAGTTTGTGAAACTCTATCTTTCCTTCTTGAGAATATATGCAGAATAGACCTATTCATGAAATATTTGCGCATAAGCTTACACTAACAGGCTATATATTTTTATTTTTCATCAAAAGTAACCAAGCGTATGACAATCCTAATGTTTCATAGCTCTCAATAATTTGGTGTATCACCCAGTTTTATCATTATTTTCAGCCTTTTAGTTTTATGCAAGATTTTTCTTACCCTTTTCCTTATCAAATTAATAGTTTAGGTGATATACATAGGAATCTAGCCTTCTCCAAAGGTTCTTTTCCATCTTTAGGTTACCCACAACCTAGAAAAGTTCCCATGTTTCTCTTAGGTATCAAGTTTCTGCAACTTGATGAGGGTGCAAATTTATGAGTTAACAATTTTGGCACACCTAGTGGGACGAGTTCTTTATCATTTTTTTGGTTTGGTATGCAACCAACAAGTTTCTGACCTTGTAGAGGTTATACTTGCATACTTGGTGACTCTGTAAAGTGAAAGAATAGCAGAACTAGTGCTGTCACAACTTATAAGAAGGGTACAAACCAGAAGTGCAAAGGATTTTGAGTTTTTGCAGTTGTCACCACCCAAAAGACAAGGTAGAGTAGTGAAAAGAGTTCCTCCTTCCAAGTGATTCTAGTCTACACCACCTGGTGTTAGGCTAGAGTTAGTGTTTTCACCACCAAGAAGGAGAGGAAGACCATCTAAGAAACAAAGTGAGAATCGTTCAGCCTCACCAAGCCTTAGAACAATAATTTCACCTTTAGGCAGTCCAACTGTATTCACTATTTTCTCAATTTCTACTAGTTTATCGGCTATTTTTCAAACTTTAGTTAATCCACCTCAGCCACCTCCAATGGTTGCTACTATAAATCAACCCTTTGTGCCATTTAATGGAGGCAGTCCATTAAACTTGGCACAACATAATGACATACTAGTGGCAGCTTTAAAGAGCTTTCTAATCTTCACTGGTGAAGACCAAACAACTCTAATTGAGCACATAAGAGATAAAAGAAAGTTAACAAAAGATTGAAAGTATTTTGTAGACTTTTGGAAAAAAATTGGTCAACTTAGAGAAGTAGCTATATATAACAAACCTACAAATCAATCATTTCAAGGTAATAGGTAGCAGTACTAAGGAAATTTCCAAGGTCCAAGACAAAATGTGAATCAAATTCCTTTTCAAGCATATAATCTAGTACCTATTAGTGCAGCTAGGGACCTTGTCCCTATTCAAAACAATCTTGCTACTGATTATAAGTGGTGATATCTATGTAGCCAGCCACATAATCAAGCCACTTGGTCTAATGGAGTTATAAATCACGCACTTATGGTACATAATGCTTCAAGTTCACAATGGAATGCACTTAATGATACACCTTCACAACACCAAGAGCAGCTTACAAATGAAACTACTCTACTTAACTAGCAGGGTGAAGAATTTTGTGGTGTAAATGTAGATGATTCTCCAATTGCAACAAATACAAGAGAAAATAAAAGAGCCTTTGAACTTGAACAAGAAGTTAATAAAGGAAAAGTAGCAGCTGCAAGACCATCTACATCACAAGTTCCTTGTATTTTGTAGAGGAATCAACAAGTTGCTACTAAGGAGCAGCCACACCTGCAAGCTAATCATGCTAGCGTAAATGTGCATCAAAAAGAAAACCCAGCTGTGTATTTTAATATCATTGATAATATGAAAATTTTGAATGTAACGATGTCTATGTGGGATTCATTAGCTATTCCAAGTCAAAAATACATGTTACAGTTAGCCTTGTCAAATATGAAAGTATCTGATGAGCCACCAATAGATCAAGTTAGAGCTATATTTATAAATAATCCTCAAGAAAATGATTAACAACCCAACAAAGAGGCAGGTAGGGATATTAAACCACCTTCTTTTTATGTGTCGGTAATCATAGGTGATAAGTTAGTCCACAACTGTATGGTGGATAGTGGAGCCAGTAGCTCTGTAATGCCAAAACAAATTGTTGACAAACTAGGACTAAAGTATCATCCTTTAGAGAAAGGGGTGATTCAGTTAGATGGTACTTCTGTTAATACTTTAGGTGTTATAAAGGGCTTGAGTCTCACTCTTCATGCTTGTCTGAACTTTTCAATTCCCCAAGACATATGTGTCATAGATTTCCCACCTTTCTTTGCCTTATGTCTCTCAAGAGACTTTACAGCTAAGATAGGAGGTTATGTATCAGTTGATTGGTCACATATGTTGTTTAGAACAAGATATGGAACCAAGGTTACCATTAAATCAGAAAAGTTGGCCAAAAATTACATTAAGCCATATAATCCAAGTATTATCAATGTTGTTCCTACTACTGCAGACACAAATTGTGTCATTTTTACTGACAGTGAACTTTTTGTTGCTCAAGAACTGCAAGGAGAAGGTGTTCTTGACGTTTTGTTACATGAATGGGAAGCAGAAAATGTGTTGGACAATCCTAAAGACCTTATTCAAGATGTCAGTATGGGAATTTATGTGATGCTTGAACCTAATGCAGGGGTTCCAAACCTTGAAAAAGGTATAGATCAGTTGTTATAACAACAAAGTGAGCTTTACGAAATGTATTTTGATGGTTCCAAAAGAAAGAATGGAGTAGGTGGAGGTGCAATGCTTGTTTCTCCACAATGTGACAGATATTTTTCTACTTTTCGTTTTGCTTTTTCTTGTTCTAATAATATTGCTGAGTATGAGGGACTTATTCAAGGCCTTGAATGGGCAAGGAAAAGAGGAATTAATTGTTTAAAAGTCCATGGAGATAATGAATTAATAGTTAATCAGGTTAGAGGCCTAAATGTTGCCAAGAATGATGCCTTGAAGTCCTACAAAAATAGAGTGTGGAACATAATCAAAGAGTTTGATGCCTTCAACCTGATTTCTATCCCAAGAAATCAGAATAAGCATGCTGACAAACTTGTAGCAATTGGAGAACAATTTGATATCCCAAATGATATCAAAAAATAAAAGATATAGCAGTATGTAAAATTTGTAATCAGGCCATCAATTCCTGATAACAACATTAACTAGCAGGTATTTGATAGTGACGAGCAAATTTTAACTTTTCTACTCGAGGAAGATCAATTTTTTGTAAAAAATCAGGAGAAGATTAAAATACAGTATGATGATCAAGTTATATAGATGAAGACAAACAAGCTTCCCAAAGGTCTAGTTACCTTGGATTCTATATTCAACACTGATTCAATCAGCTTAAGAAAAGCAAAGTCAGCATTCAAGTGAAGGAAGATCATTATGAAGAAGTGGAAATTTTTAAAGGTAAGCTTCTTAAATTAGGAAAAATCTATTCAACTGAAGATAGAAAAGTTTTCATTGCTTTATTCCAAGAATATCATGATGTTTTTGTTGCTTGGCAATATTCTAATTTAAAAGGGTTTGATCCTCATTTTGCACAACATACAATTGAGTTAGAACTTGGTGCCAAGCCTGTTAGGAAAAAACAAATACCTTTGAACCCCAATCTCGAACCTTTAATGATCAAAGAGCTAACCAAGTTAGTTGAGGGGGGTATTGTATTTCCAATTAAACACACATCCTGGGTTTCTAACCTTGTTCTGGTTAGAAAGAAGAATGGGGAGATAAGATTATGTGTACATTTTAGAGACCTTAATAGAGCGTCTTTAAAAGACCATTATCCCTTACCCTCAATGGAACAGATTCTTCAAGTTGTTGTTAGTTCAGAGAGATTTTCTCTACTAGATGGGTATTCTGGTTATAACTAGATTTTAGTCAAAGAAGAAGATCAATATAAAACAACATTAACAAAAAAGTGTGGTACTATGGCCTACAAAAGAATGTCTTTTGTCTTATCTAATGTTGGTGCCACCTTTTAGCGTGCCATGGATATGGAATTTCAAAGTTTAATTCAAAAATTTATGCTTGTTTATCTAGATGATGTAACTGTATATTCCAAGAATGCAGATAAACACTTGTCACATCTCAAGCAAGTTTTTGAAAAATGCAGAGAGTATGGAATATCTCTCAATCTGAAAAAGAGAATATTTGTTGTACATGAAGGAAAACTATTGGGTCATATAGTGTCAAAAGAAGGAATTACCATTGACCTTGAAAGAGTCAAGGCCATTCTTGAACTGTCATTACCCAATCAAAAGAAAGGATTGCAGAGCTTTCTAGACAGAATCAACTTTTTAAGGAGATTCATTCTTGATATTGCAAATCTATTACAGCCTTTGACTGCCACACTTAAGAAAAATGCAGTTTTTAGTTGAACTAGAGAAGCCAAAAATAGCTTTGAAGCAATTAAAGAGGATTTAGCATCAGCCCCAACACTGGTAAATCCATATTTCTCTAAATACTTTATTTTGTATGCTTTTGGTAGCATTAGTTCTATTTCTACTATGCTAGTTCAAAAAAACAATGACAATTTAGAATAACCAATTGCCTTTTTCAGTCAAGGTCTAGTTGATTATGAACAAAAATATACATTAAATGTAGAAAAAAATATCCTTGCTGTCATAAGAAGCTTGAAGAAATTCAAGCCTTTAATCTCTAACAATAAGATTCATGTTATGTTTGCACACCCAAGCATTAAGGAGTTTTTGCTAAGTAGAGATCTAAATGAGAAGAGGGTTGGGTGGATCATGAGAGTTATGGAATATGATGTAGATATCAAGATTACCAAACTTGTTAGAGGAAAAGGTCTTTGTGAGCAGCTTGCTATAGGGTCAAGCTTCGAAAAATAATTAGAAACTGATGTTGTTTTAGCTAATACAGATGAGTCTCAGAATGCTCAAAATGATATACCTGTGTTAGCAAGAATTTGGGTCCAAGATATGACCGATTTTCTTCAAACTGGTGAGTGTCCACGAGGTCTAGACAGAGCAAAACAAAGATACTTCAAGTTGCAATCTACTCATGTCCTCATTGATAATATTCTTTTCATGAAAGATCTGAATGTTGTTTTATTGAGGTGTATTTCTATCAATCAAACAGAAAAAGTGCTTCATGAGTTTCATGATGGAGCTTCAGGGGGTCACTTTGCTCCTAGGACAACTACTTGGAAAATCATGAGAGCTGGCTATTTCTAGCCCAACTTATTTAAAGATTCCTATGCATGGGAAAGGAAATGTGTGAAGTGTGCTCTTTTCACAGGAAAGGAGAAGTTGCCTACTATGCCTCTACATCCAATTTAGGTTGAACAACCCTTCATGAGATGGGGCATTGACTTTATCAAGCTAATTAATCCATCTTCTAGTGCTGGTTACAAATGGGTGCCTACAGCCACAGACTATTTTACACGGTGGATGTAAGTAGTAGCTTTGAAAGAAGCTAATGAATCTTTTGTTTTGAGATTTTATGAGGATATAGTCACCATAATTGGAGTTCCTAACTCCATTATTTCAGATAATGCTCTTGCATTCATTGGGTTAAGATTTATGGATTGGGCTATTAAACACACAATTCATTTGAATACCTCCTCAAATTATTACCCACAGGGTAATGGTTTAGCTGAAAGTACAAATAAAAATTTGACCAGAATTATTAAGAGAACCATGGAGGAGAATCAAAAGGTTTGGCATACTACATTGAAATATGCACTTTTGGTAGATAGAATAACCCCTAAGAGATCAGTTGGTAATTCACCATATGTACTTGTTTATGGAAAAGAGGCCAGATTACCTTTGTTTGTACAACTTCCAGCCCTAGACATTGTTCACCAATTGGAAATGTTTGAAGAATAGGACCCAATGTCCGTAAGATGTAGAGATCATGGAGCTTGAAGAAACAAGAGACAAAGCAATGAAAACTTTAGAGTATCATCAACTCCAAAAAAAGAAAACTTTTGATAAGAAAGCTACAGCCAGATTTTTCAAGGAAGGTGATATTTTTCTCAAGTGGGATGTGTTGAAAAGTGGACCAGGAAAGCAAACAAAATTTTACCATTTATGCACTGGCCCATTTATTATCACTAAATGCAAGGAACACAATGCATTCCACCTATCAAACATGAATGAAGAAATATTTCCAATCCAAGTTAATCGGATTCACCTCAAACGTTGTTTTGAGGTATGATTTATCATTATACATATTAGGTTAGGTTTAATGCTTTCAATAAGTGCTAGTGCACTTTAGTTTAGTTGTTTCATTTACCTAAGTGTTGTTCTAGCACAATTTAGTAGTTTCCCTTATGCATTTCCTATTTTCAATAAATTTCCAAGTAACCTGATCAGTTCTGATGAGTTACAACTGAGTTAAAAGCCATGTACAAGACTGTTCTAGGTATGTTTATGAGTTTTCCTAATGACTCCATGCCCAATGGAAGAGTCTAGGCCACTATTTTTTTTATGTTTAGTAGGAAACATCCAATATATGTCGCCAAAAAAGTTACCATATTTTCACCTACAGGCTCAATTAGGAAGAGTCATCTATGTTTCAAACTGAATGGTACAATTTTATTAAACCTCCTATGTTACATTCAATTATACTAATGAAACAACTTTACAAGATTACAAGAACACAAAATTATTACATTCATACAAGTGAATGAAAGATAAAAGATTGTACAAATATTTTATGAAAATGTAATCTTTATTGAATGTAATAATATACATTTGTTTCACACAAGTTGTGAACACTAACTTTTCCTATTCAATATACATCAAGGCTAAGTTATACGTGAATAAGTAAATGTTTAAAAGAAAACATATAGGGAGGATAGCCGGTCATTGCCTAAATGACTGGTTCTTGTTGGTTGGTCCAATTTCTATTAATGTTTCCTTGCTCCTCATAGCTCCTTCTAGTCCTTAGTGTTATGGTTTCTTGCATAAGATGGTAAGAAATGGGTTAGAACTATGTTCTAAGCAATGAAAGGTCATACTCCATACATGAAAATTTACCTATCCATCCATAAGTTAGTGTCAATGTGCATTAAAGAGGAATATCCATATGTTGAATATATCAGAGAAAACACTAAATCCATTGAGATATCACATCAAAGTATGCATATTTTTCTAACTTGTTTGCTTCATGTATAGCTACAGGTGCAATCATATTTCCAGAATAAATGAGTGGTTAGAAATGTGGCTCCCACAAGGGTTGAGCCCAACTCATAGCAATGTTTGCATTATTTTAATCTATGCACAATCTTTTATGAATATTCTACATGTATATGAGATTACAGTGCAAAATAGTTAATATCAATCATGATTAATTCATAATCATAATGCAAAAATATACAATGTTCTTTGACAACAACAACTTTCAAGAGTTCACATACTTGAGGGTTCTTTATGCATAAAGACAACAAGGCATGTAATATGAAAAAGTGATTATCTCGCAAAAAGAGGCAGCATGTTGTTTATAATGAAGAGAATCAACAAAGCTTCAATAATATGAATCATGGTTTCATTAATTTATTAAAGAAGCATATTATATTTGACATCCCAAGAGTAATGCACATTGGGGAAAATGAACAACTAAGTGGTTTTCCAATATGGTTTATGTTCATGCGCTAAAGGCAGAAAATGAGGATCATTGTTTTATTCTCAGAACAAAGCATTTGTGATCATGGCAATACAACAGTCCTAATAATGGAGTGAGTCCTAAAAAGCCAGTTGATAGAGGCTATGCATACATGTCAAAGAGCATAATTTGCATAAAAGTATTCAAGTTGTCTGGGGCGCTGTAAAGTGTATTGCAAGCAATGGAAGATTCTCTTGCAAGTCAGCTTCCTGAAGCAAATGCTCTATCTAATGGATTTTCTGAAACCTTAAATTGCACAACTTCAACTAGAGAACCTGATATTAAAAAAAAAAATTGAGCAGCAAGACAAGAATGTTTTAGATGGAATAAATTCCGTTACTGACATCACAACCCAAGAATCAGAAACTATATCCTCATTATAGTCTAATTCGTGCACTCAACTAGCATCATCAATGACACAAGTAATTGAGTTTTGCATGGGAGCAAGTAGCAAAAATCCCATTTTAGAGAATAGGGTGGAGAAAAATGAGAAAGAGAGGAGTTTTCCTGTGCCACTCTCTAACAAAGATGTTAATGAATTTCCTGATGTTTTGGTTGAATCATCAAAGACAAACTGCTTGATTGACAAAAAATTACAACATGAAAGTCAAATTCTAGAGAGCAGTGGCAATGCTACAGATAATGGACCTTTGTCTTCCAACAAATATCAAAGTCCTGATGATCTATCATTATTGTCGACAACTAAAAGATTAAGTGTGGAGCCACCACAAAACACTTTTTATACTGAATCAAGTGGTCTACAATCTAAACAGTCCATGGTGAATGAACTGGAAAGAGAGGAGGGAAAAGTCTCTCAAGGAATTGATCAACACAATAGCAATAACAACTCAAGATATTTGAAGCTGGAAAGCACTTGTGAAATGAAAGTTAAGTAAAAAAAGGGAACATCAAAGCTTGGAAGGGAACAAATGGATTTACATCAAAAATATTTGCAAGTTCTTGTAGAGAGAGACTTTGTGCTTCTAGAATTGAAGAGGAACATAACAATCCATGAAAATTTGGAAGCTCTTTGCAGAGAATTATAATGCCAGAACAAAATGCTCACAGAAGAATGTAGAAATATTTCAATAGAAGGATAGCAGAAAAGGTTGGAACTTTCCAATAAATTTCATGATGTAATCAAGGATGTGAGCAGCAAGCTTGAAGAACAAAAAGATGAACGACTTTCTCAGCTCAAACAAAAATGAAAAGCTAAGGGACAGGCTCAAGCAATTCTCAGAGCCGTATGAAATTTGCAAACAACAATTTTCATAGTAGTTAAAGAAGCAAAAAACAAAAGAGCCCAAAACATTAAAACTCATGGTGGCTATCAAACCCATCTAGGTTCATTTTCTATTTGTATAGGGAAAATAGAGATACCCACAAAACAGATGAAGCTGTGACCACAATGGAGAGAAAATTTTCTATTTTTCTATAGAAATGGATGGAAACAACATAAAAAATATGGGTATGCATAAACCTTTAGGAAATAGAAGCTACAGACATCCAAAATTGATCACTCTAATACAATCAAATTTACCTCTTTATTCATCCATTTCGTCAATATTAATTTATTTAATTAATATTACACTTCCCGCCTAAGGTTCTTAAAGTATTTAATTTAACAATTAAACACTTTATCTTGTACCTTTTTCCTCTCTAAATTAAATAAATTCATCAATTTATTTAATTTAGTCATTTTAACCTTTTTGAATTAAAATCAATTTAAAATTCTTCTTTTCTCTCTCCTTGTCACATCCTCCATAATCCCTCTCTAATTTGGATTAATTTAATTAATTCATGATTAAGATGTGCATCCTCTTAATCAAGGATTAATGTCACATCCTCCTACATTTTCCACTTCCTTCTAATCTCTCATTAATTATCTTAATCAAGTATTTGCATAACCTTAATCAAAGTCATTAGCCATTTTTAGTACTACTTTTTAGTCAACCTTTTCATTTGCCTTTCTTGGCATTGACCCTCTTTCGCATGTGAATTTTTAATTCACTTTTATTCATCCTAGGTCTCTCTCCTTCCCATGTGAATTTTTAATTCACATTTTATCTTTCCAAGACTTCTAGAACATTGGACTTGTCACGTCATCCACATGTGACCAATTCCCACCTTTTTGGAGACCCTCTCTTATCCATTAGATTCTTCACATTTATTTCTCCAACCACTTTCTCATTTTCCATGGAGATTTTTGAAGAATTCCAAAATTCCTCAAATTTCACTTTCATTCCCACTTGGGAACAAGAAGTTTCTTTTTGAGAAAGCCTTCTCACTCCCCAAGGTATTTGGAAGGTACTTGTCCTTCCTCCACATCATGTACTCTCCTTCCACATCACCTACACATCATCTCACCTGTAGCCACTTCACATTCTACATGTCAAGATGTGAGGGATTGTGAGTCCTCAACTCACCATAGCCCTACATCTTGGCCTTAGTGGATCAATCTCAACCATTGAATTCTCTAGAGAATTCAAATTCTTCTATAAATACTCCCTCCTCTAAGGCATTTACAACACTTAGCCATTTTGCAACTAAATGTTGTCATTTTGAACACTTAATCCACAAACATTTCATTTATTTAGCCAATCCATTTTAATCATTTGCACTATCATCTAGTCCTATTGTCAATCTTGCATCAAGAGCCATCTAAGGAGCACACAAAGCAATCAAAATCAAGGGCCAACCAAGGAGTTTTTAGCAACAAAGAAAGTATAAGTAGATTACAATCTTTATTTTATCTTGTTTCTTTGCTTTATTATTCGTTACGCTAATCTTGAGGTGTCACTTTGTGGTTTTCCTCATTGCATTTTAGTTATTTTGCATAGTTAGAACTGGACTAACATTTAGGATCACATTTCTGACATGCCCAGTGGGACCCACAAGCGGGTTCTTGTATTTAACGTTTGTTGTTGTTGAGATTATTGCAGGAACAAGTCGCAGAGGGGCAACTACGCCCTCTGGTTACTACAGAAGGGTGACTGTGCCCTCTGTTTTACTATAGAGGGGTGACTACGCCCTCTTGGTGACTGCAGAAAGGCAATTACGCCCTCTATTTTACTGCAAAAGGGCGACTATGCCATCCTAGTGACTGTAGAAAGGTGATTACATCCTCTGTTTTACTGCAGAAAGGCAATTACGCCCTCTGTTTTACTATAGAAAGGTGATTACGCCCTCTGCTTCACTACAGAAGGGTGACTACACCCTTGTTTGGATTTTGGCTTACTAACATTTTACTGCAGAGGGGTGACTACATCCTTGTTTGAATTTTGGCTTACTAACATTTTACTGCAGACGGGTGACTATGCCCTTGTTTGGATTTTGGTTTACTAATGTTTTACTATAGAAAGGTGACTACACCCTCTGTCTTACTGTAGAGGGGTGACTACGCCCTCCTAGTGATTGTAGAAAGGCGATTACGACCTCTTTTTTATTACAAAAAGGTGATTACGCCCTCTGTTTTACTGCAGATCGGAGACTACACCCTCCTAGTGACTGCAAAAAGGTGATTATGCCCTTTGTTTTATTGCAGAAAGGTGATAACACCCTTTTTTTTACTGTAGAGGGGTGACTATTTCCTTGGGTTCACCGCAGAGGGGCGACTATGCCCCAAAACAACACATTTTAAGAGGTAAAATGGTCATTTTAGCTTCATTTTTGCTCCCATTTTTTGTTGTTTTCATATCCTAACCCCCTAACATTATTTTTTGCAAGGATATTTGTGTTTTTGGTAACATTTTTGCAGCATATTCTTGTGTAATTGACGAAGAATGCAAGATAAAACAACTAACACTTGATTGCAGGGTTATCCGTTTGCTTAGATTTTAAAAGTTATCCTTGTTCTTTTGGTTAATCTAAAAACATAGTTTAATTAGGGGAAGTAATATTCATTGCTTGCTATGTCTATCTTTTTTAGTGTTACCCCAAAGGGGGCATTAGTTTGTTTTCACTTTCCCCTTGCACTTCGTGTGAACCTGGGGAGTAGTTGGAAATGATTAGTGTCTTCTTTCTAGTGGGACTTGCTTGGGAATTTCATCACCCCAAGGGACGATCCCAACCATGCGTACTGGCGGGGTATGCAAAGGGGGGAGAGCAAAATTTTTACCTCAATCTAGTCACATCGTAATTGGCGGAGCATCAAAGCTAGGGTGATACCTAGATAGACGTGAAGAGTTGGCCTGAGCCCTTCAGTATCTCGCTAGGGTTCCCAACTCACACTTGTGACGAGCTGGTGTTCACGATTGTGCCTCACATACTGAGAGTATATCGAGGACTCCCTAGACACCTTTTGCATCCTAGATTAAGACCTCATTGGCCATACCCTTAACACTAATCATAGGATTGTGTTTTCTTGAAAGTATTTTCTTGTGAGAAACTAGTAAACTTTTTGACAAATTGGCCTTATTATTGTCATTTTAAAGTCCTTGCCATAGTCATTTTTGTCAAACCAAGTCCTTGTTCACTATAGAAGGGTGACAACGCCCTTTGATTTACTGCAGAAGGGTGACTATGCCCTCTAATTCACTGTAGAAGGGTGACTACGCCCTCCTGTTTACTACAGAGGGGCGAATTTGCCCTCCTGAATAGCCAAAATTGCCACGTTTGGCTCCGTTTAGCCTCTAAACCATTGTTTAATCATTCCAAACCTTTATCTAATCATCCCAAGCCTCCCTTTTGTCATTCTAAACCTCTGAAAACCTTCGTTTAATCATTCTAAACCTCCATTTTATCATTCCAAATCTCCTTTTAGCCCCCAAAACTCTCGTTTAACCATCCTAAATCTCCATTTATTATCCCAAACATCCATACATTGGTTCTCTCAATCCTTCCACTCATTTTGAATTTTCTGGTAATCCATTTGGAAAACCCATATCATCACCTAGTGGACTTGATTCACCAAAATTTTACCATTTACATTACCTAACCCATACCTCATAAACAGCACTCATCATCAAATCACCTTAACCTTGTGTTAAAAAGTGGTCACCTAAATTTACCTTAGCACTTGAATTTGATTTTTATCATTCATATTAGTCATTAACTTTGACCCAAATCAATTCACTTCCATCTTGAGGTAATTTCGATGGTGTAAGTTATCATCCTTGACCCAAATCAATCCATTTCTATCTTGAGGTGGATTCAATTCCGTGATCATCCACTTGACTAATTGATGCTCTAGTTCACTAAGGGTAATTTCCTTTGACTAAATTTAGGGTCCCTCACATCTTTCATCATCTAATCATACCCATCCAATCATTCAAATCTATCAAACATAATCATTCGATCAAATCAGTCACACTCATCCAATTACCTAATTAATCCAATCACATCCAATAAAAATCCGATCCAATGAAAAAACCCAATCCAATCCAATCTATCCAATCAAAATCAGATCCAATCAAAATCCAATCTCATCCAATCAAAATCCCATCTCACCCAATCAAAATCAAACCATTCATCAAGGACATCTTTATAATCCACCCATAGCACATTTGCATGCCTGTTCAAACTAGGTCACAAGTCAAGAAACAAATGGCACAACAACAAGGTCAAAATTCCCAAGCGAACATGTCTCAAGACCTTAATAATAATACAAATCCTACCAATGGTGTGAATGTTGCTCAAGATCCTAACAACGGAGTAAACATCTCCCAAGATCCTCATAATGGCACTTCATCACACTCCAACACCGAAAATCAGAACAACTCACCACATGGTGAAGAGAGTATGGCTAATCAACTTGAACTCACACTTTAGGAACATTTCAGTAATCCCTCCAATGTACAAATGACTAACTGTATGTTTGAAAAACATGGGGAAGAAATCTTGGCCCACCTAATTGAAAAGGGTGTCAAATCTCCATCAGGTGTTGACTTATCTAAATATAGGAGCTCCACATCTAATATACCCCAAGGTTCACAAAATACACCAGATGGTTCATACATCCCCAATGTTCCTTCAGTAGAGGGTTGGCATCAACCAGAATTTTTAAATGTTGTTCTTTATCATGTTAACCACCCCCCCACACGCCCCAATCTCAGCTATGGGGGCTCCTTAAGTGCCTAATCCTAATAATCCTTTCACCTATGGTATGCCGCAAAATGTTCCACAACCTGTGCCAATGATTCTAATAGCACCACCCCTTTCGATTCAACCTCTTTTCAACGCTGAGGGAAACCCTTTCACCTCATTGCTTCTACCTCCAGGGGCCACAAATCTACCACCACTTTCGTATACATCTCAACAGCCTCATCAATTTAACCTACCACCTCAATGACCTCCACAAGGTACATCCCAACCAAATGTTTCAGTTGGTACCCAACAACCTCCTTTGAAGAATGCCTCTACATTATATCAGCCACCTCATCAACAACAACCCCCGCAGAATGCTTTAGTTTTGTTACAACAACCACCATACCAATAACAAGGCAATCCATCCTGACCGCTCACCTAGACCATATCCCCATTCCTTGCATCCATTTTACGTCCACAAGCTCAACCACAACACAACAACCCATCTCGGCCTGCACAACATTCAACATCACAACAACAACCTCCTCAGCATTATTACTATCATAACCAACAACAGTTCCAGCAACAACCGCTCTATGTGGCCTCCCAACAATCACAATAGTATCCTCAATACCAACAAACCAATATGCAATATCATATTCAAGCTCCTCAGCATTTGGTTGCACATTCTTATTAAACAAATCCATACTATACTGCACAACAACAACCTCCATACCAACAAATACCCAAAACACATCAATAAGGAACACCATCCTCTCATTATCAAGATCCTTACGTCCATCTTCAGACATTATCTCAATAAAATCCACAATCATCATATCATCCCTATCCATCCAACCCACCAACCTTAATTGCACAACCAGTCAACATGGATCTATTGGAAATAAAAGATACTTTGAAAGATCTCCAAGCAAGGACTGGTAAACAATCATTTAAATTCAAAGATATATGTCCCTATCTGTTTGATCCATCCATCTCACTAATTCCCTTCCCAAAGCACTTTGAGATACCAAAGTTTGACAGATATAAGGGAAACAAAGATCCAAAGGCTCACTTGCAATATTTTTACTCCCAGTGTCAAGAAGTTATGCACAATGACAACTACCTCTTATGGTTGTTTCCATGAAGCTTGACAGGTAATGCCCTAGAATGGTTCATGGGTCTAGAACGAGGGTCCATAAAATCCTTTGCAGATCTTTCAGAAAAAAATGTTTCCTACTTCTCCTTCAATTTGGAAAAAGATACTGATACTTTGGACCTTCTTAAGGAGAAGCAACGTGAAGGTGAAACCTTTGCTAGCTACATTCAAAGGTGGCGATCACTAGCAAGCCAAATGAAAACCACAATCAAAGAGAAAGACATGGTCACTCTCTTTGTGGAAAACTCAAACCCCGACATGGCTCACAATTTTAGGTTACACTATGTTACCACTTTCACTAAAATAGTGGAAAAAGGACCCATTCTTGAATGTTCCCTTATTGCCAAAGGGCACATCAAGATACATAACCATGACAAAGAAAGGCCATCCGGCGATGAGTCACACTTTTGGAACAAGAACAAAAATGCAGTGAATGATGGTGTCACTGACACTAAACATGTTCAGGTGGCTAGCACATCTCAGAGGCAACCACCATCTGTACCTAATGCCATATCTATGCCACAAGAGGAATCTTTTCCTCCTCAATAGTCAAACCACAACATCCAAGGGAATGGAAAATGCCAATATACTCAATTAGGAGAACCATTGAGTGTCATCTTCAATAAGCTATTACAGGTCAATTGTCTGATCACGTACCTCATCACCAAACCACTTGATGAATCCAAACCCAAACCAGCCTGGTTTAGGGAGAATGAATATTGTGAATTCCATAAGATAAAAGGGCACACTCTGAATAAGTGTCAAGGTCTCAAAAACTATGTCCAAGATCTTATTGATCGAGGAGATATCAAAGTCGACACCAGTCAAGCTTCATCATCCAATGCTCAATTGCAGATATATCAAAATGCCTTCCCCAACCATAACAAAAGCGCGAGTACCTCCAATAATAATCCCAAAGACAACATCACAAACAACATAAGCTATAAGAATGTACCTCTCAATTATGATGGTATTGTCCATTACATTGAACAAGTAGAACCTCATGTGTCTATGATACATGTTAAAGCTAGAGATCCCCAATGTGTTGTTGCTACAAAATAATCCCGCATTATGGTCCTTGCAGCCTCCACATCCGCCCAATCAAATCTTGTAAACTCTCAGTATAGCATTCTTGATCACTTAGGAAAGACCCCTGCTCAGATCTCAATCTTAGATCTGCTTAAGTCTTCTCCCGTACATCAGGAAATACTCAAAAGAGCTTTACAAGAAACTCATATACTGAATGGCATCGATCCTACACATTTTCAGGCCTTAGTAGGACACTTGGCTTTATCTTATCAGCTACACTTTAGTTAGAATGACATGCCAAATATTGATGCCAAAAACCGTCCCTTGCACATCGAAGTCCTAGTTGTCCATCATAAAATAAAAAGGGTCTTGGTAGATAATGGCTCTGCCCTCAATCTATGTACTCTGAAATTCATAAACTAGGTGGGGTATACTCAAGTAGATTTAAGTAATCAAATCATCACAATCAAAGCTTATGATAATGCAGAGAGAAATTCTTAAGGAATTATCAGTCTTCCTATCCAGGTTGTACCTGATATTCAGTAGACTACCTGCCATGTCCTGGATCTGGACTTACCATATAATCTCCTCCTTGGCCACCCATGGCTCCACACTATGCAAGTCGTCCCTTCCACGTACCATCAATGCCTAAAATTTTTGGTTAACGAACAAGAAATCACCATTTATGTTGATCCATGACCATTTGAATACTGTCGCACTTTAGAAGCATCATTTCCCCATTTACATTATTGTTCTAGCATCAAAATGGGGACATCTTAGTCATCATTCGTCAATCCATCATCCACCATGACAACCACTCCATATTTCAACACCAAATCTACAGTTACCAAAGTCCAGATCATTGACAAGGGGTGTGGTGAGTATGAAATGCATACTGCTCTAAATGTGGCAACCATGCCACCATCACCACACGCATACGGCCAACCTTCATAGGCTACTCCAAAAGAAGACAAGACTATCACCTTCAATGCAAAAAACATTCCCACTACCACTTTCCGATCTCCTAGCATAAAGATAGATGTGCCAGAAGAAAACATCACTCAGTGGGTATACCATGAAGAGCCCCAACCAGATCCTCCTCTAAAGGAATACTTTCAAGAAGTATACCCTTGGTCGGCTAAGTTTGCAAAAAAGCATAACTATCAAAGCGGGGACCTAAGTAAAAAAGAGTAGGGGCAGTTGTAGCCTATTGATGTATCAAAGCTACCGCAAAATATAGGCCTTGGATATGATAGAAAGCAAAAAGGGCCTACAACATCATCTAATACCTCCAACAATGTCACTATGGACAATGGTCCATTGGAAGACATACTCGAGGAAGAATCCATCATACGTACATACGATGACGTTGATCACATAGACCTGTCATCCATGTTCAACTGCCTATCCATCTGCACTATTAGCCTATCCCTTCACCATCCTGAACTAATTGATTGAGACCTACATAATAGCACACCTTCCAATATCTCCCTGGATACATATGTCAATCTCATGGGATTGAGGGAAGATGAGCACTCCAATTGCAAAAATAAAAACAAGAAAAATAAAAAATGATCAGCTAGTGAAAACCTCCCTGAGGTGCTTCTTGACCTGGAAAAAGTAAAAATAAATGACACATCCGATAGTGAAAACCTCAAAGAGGTGCTGGAGGATGGAGATGTTCATCTTCCCCTTGTGGGAACTCAATTATCCACACGATCACCCATCCTAATTGAAGGGACTCAAGAAGTTAATCTGGGTACTGCTAAAAATCCTTAGATCACCTATGTGGCCAAATCTCTATCAAAGGAAGAATATCCAGTCATCGTGTAGCTACTCCAAGAAAGTATCATTAACTTTGCTTGGTCATACTCAGATATGCCAGGCTTAGACCCTACTTTAGTAGTTCATCATCTGGATGTTCATCCAGATGCCAAGCCTATCAAACAGAAGCTTCAAAAAATGCATCCACAAGTAGCATTATTAGTCGAGAAGGAATTGGAGAAATTACTAGATGCCAGTTTTATCAGACCAATTGACTACTCTGATTGGATCTCCAACATAGTACCTGTTGCCAAACCAAATAGAGACATTTGGATTTGTGAAAACTTCTGAGATCTTAACAAATCATGTCCAAAAGATGACTTCCCGCTACCCAACATTGACATGTTGGTCAATATTACTGTAGGACATGAGATGTTATCCCTTATGGATGGTTTCTTTGTTATAATCAGATTCGAATTGCACCTGAAGACCAACACAAAACTGGTTTTACAACACCTTGGGGTACTTTATGTTACAATGTTATTCCCTCTGGTCTCAAAAATGTGAGGGTGACATATCAGAGGGAAATGACTATCATCTTCCATGACCTCATACATATCATCCTGGAGGATTATGTCGATGACTTACTAGGAAAATACAGAACCCAAGCCGAGCATCCTGCCATCTTAAAAAAGATCTTTGAATGGTTGGAACATTACAAGTTATGATTAAATCCAAAAAAGTGTGTCTTTGGTGTTACATCAGGGAAATTGTTGGGTTTCATAGTCTCATGAAGGGGCATTGAAGTAGATCCTTCCAAGGTGAAAGCTATTCTGGATATGCCACCCTCGTGCAATATGAAACAATTGAGAAGCCTTCAAGGGAAACAACAATCCATCCATCAGTTCATAGCCTAGCTTACAGATAGGTGTCAGTCATTCACCCATCTCCTGAAAAAAGACTCCACCTTCAGATGGAACCAATAGTGCTAGATAGGTTTTGATAAGATCAAGGAATACTTGGCTCATCCACCCATCTTAATGGCATCGATTCTAGGGAAACCCCTCCTGCTTTACATCTCTGCCACTTCAGTCGCACTGGGGGCATTGTTGGAACAACATGATGAATCATCAAAAGAAAGAGCAATCTATTACATCAGTCAAACACTGGTTGGCTATGAACTAAACTATTCACCCATGGAGAAAGCATGCCTTGCAGTGGTCTTTAGTACACAAAAACTCTTGCATTACATGCTCAGCCATCTGATCAAATTAATAGAAAAAATTGATCCACTAAAGTATTTGTTATCTAGAACCACTTTGATGGGTCGCATGGCTAAGTGGGTCATGCTCCTAAGTGAATTTGACATAGAGTACGTGGATCATAAAGCCATAAAAGGACAAGTCATAGCTGATCAGTTGGCTGATGCACCAATAGTGGATGCTTATCCTCCAGTCACTGAATTTCTAGATGAAGAAGTTTTCACAGTTACAGAAACACCAAATTGGATATTGTATTTTGATGGCTCATATACTCATAATGGATCAGGCGTAGGAATTATGTTGGTTACCCCTCAAGGTGACTACATTCCAAAATCATTCAGGATAGAATTCCCATGTACCAACAACATAGCATAGTATGAAGCCCTCCTCACAGGCCTCTGAATTGCAAAGAAATGGCACATAACTCACTTGAGAGTCTTTGGTGATTCATTGTTGGTCATTAAGCAAGTTAATGATGAATTCCTAACAAAAGATGATAAGTTGTTACCCTACAAACGCATGGTGGATGATTTCAAGAAATATTTCACCTTCATACAATTTGACCAAATTCCTAGGGTTCACAACAAAGCAGTTGATGCAATAGCTACCATTGGCTCCCTGATTGACATACCTAAAGACCAGATAGAATGTGAGTTCCTTGTGGAACAACTTTTAATCCCAGTGTATGATATTCCTAAGATTGACATGGTGTGTGACATTGTGGGTCCCACTTCCCCATGGTACCAAGACATATATACCTATCTGTACGATAATATTCTACCCACAGACCTCAGGTGAAACCAATGAAAATTCTTTATTCAACGTTCAACCCGATACATTATTGTCGGTGATACACTTTATCATCGTGGGTATGATGGAACCTTCCTTAGATGTCTTAATGAGACTGAAGCCCATATTGCACTAATGGAGGTACATAGTGGTGTCTGCAGGGCCCACTCAAATGGTATGGCCTTGGCCAAAAGGATTCTCTGAGCTGGATATTATTGGCCTACATTAGAGCATGATGCTTGTGAATTCATGAAGAAATTCCTTCCTTGCCAGCAACATGCAGATTTGATTCATGCTCCAGCACAAGACCTTCACCCCCTCCTAACGCCATGGCCCTTCTCTCAATGGGGTTTCGACTTGATTGGAAAGATTTACCCACCCTCTTTTGATGGCCATACATTCATAATTATTGCCACTGAATACTTTACCAAATGGGTGGAAGCAATGCCACTCTCACAAATCACTGGTACTCAAATTTCCAAATCCATCATTTACCATATTCTTTACAGATATGCTATTCCATCCACCATCCTATCCAATAATGGAAAACCTTTTAAAAACCAAGCCATGAAAGATCTCTGTGACACCTTTCACATCCTGTATCATTGTTCAACACCTTATTACCCCCAAGGTAATGGTCTGGAAGAAGCAGCCAACAATACCCTTATCCGCATCCTTAAGAAGGTTGTCAATAACACTGGTCGAGATTGGCACCTCCATATTCATCCTGCCCTCTGGGCATATCACACCTCCATCTGCACCCCTACAGGTGCCACCCCCTATTCTTTAGTATATGGTTTCGAAGCCATCTTCCCAATCGAAGTCGAGATCCCATGACTAAGGATTTCTCTAAAGAACCTTATTAGTGAGGAGGATGCTCATGTTGCACAACTTGCATAGTTGGAATTACTTGATGAAAGATGAATCAAATCCTATGATCATCTGCTATCATATCAAAAACACCTCAAGCATAATTACAACAAGAAGTTTCATCCTCAATAGTTCCAAGTTGGTGATCTTTTCCTTTAAGAGAACTAGTGCACCCAGCAGGACCGAGATAAAAAAGGAAAATTTGAAGCAAACTAGTTGGGTCCTTATATCATAGCTGCTACATATGGATCTGAGGAATATAGACTTGCTACCCTTGAAGGAGATCCCCTTGAAGAACCTATCAATATCATGCATCTAAAGAGGTTCTACACCTAAATCTTCTTGGTAACCCTACTTCCAAAAAAAAAAAAAAAAATTCAGCAAAAATCCAAAAATAGTAAAGAGAAATAAATTCATCCTATGGTGAAAACCACTTTTGGTGGCACCTTGGATAAGTACGGGTGGTGAAAACCTGGTAACATATGTCATCTGTAAAGGGCTTAATCATTATCTACCCTATGTCCTAGTTACTTTATGACTTCATCCATCCTATCTTAACACCCTCTCCCATCCTATCCTTGGCTGCACAGTATATTTTGATTGAGCATTGAACGATCCACATTGGATATCCCTCATCCTGAGATTTTCGTTATCCCACTCTAAGCTTGTGTCATTCGTCTATTTGTTGGTTGGTTTGTGTCATCATATAGGATCATCCATCATGTTGGTCTCCACTTAGAACTCATCATGTCACGTTGTTCTTCTCATCCTTAGTCGAACTACATTTCCCCTATGCTTTTATGTAGGCAAGGCTGATCATTTGATCTGCCCCTGGAGCATTTTTGACCATCCCATGATGGTCATCCATCATCTGTCTTCATCACCTCTTTTTCACTTTTTTCCATGGTCATTTGTCATTTGTATTTTTTGAACTACGTTTCCCCTACACTTCCATGTAGGCAAGGTTGATCATTTGATCCTCCCCCAGGGCATTTGCATGCCATGTCTTGTGTTATTCATCATCGGTCACCATTGTCTTCTTTTCGCTTTATCCATAGTCTTTTCAAGAACTATGAGGGCTCTGCACTTTCACGTAGGCAAGGCTAATCTCTAATTGGCCTCCGAGCCCCTAGGTCTATAGGATGTTTCAGTCATCTATCTTGTGTTGTGCCATTAAGCTATGCCCTTATCTAACTAGTTGTTAACAAACAAGATCTGCTAGCATCCGCAAATCCAATCAGTTTTGAATATCCCATGTCATATCAATCTTTTAGTTTAGTATCCATCATCGGTCTCAACAGGATGCATCCTTCCTAACAGACCTTATCAACCTCATCCATCCTCTTGATCCTATGGCAAAGGATGTTTGAAATTTTATTGTGATCTCTTGATGCTTATGGTTTTTGTTTATCATTTGAGCTTCCTATTACAATTAGTTAAGATCGCCATAATCTATCATATTATGTTGTGTTTTGGCTAGTTTACATAGGGGCATATCTTGATCTTTTATTGTTGTTGTTTGTTGGGTTGTCCCACGTAGTACCCACCAAGATCCCTATGATCTTGTGTTACATTGGGGCATCCCTTTGTGCTTGTGGTTATCCAAATTCCTGGCCCAACCAAAGTTTTAACTACTTTGGGGTGTTGGGATAGCCTTCTTGTTTTTGTGTTTGTTTCATGCATTAGGTACTAACTCACCTTGGTTGTGTATACCTTGGCACTTAGTGTCTTATGCTATAGCAAAAATCATTACTCCGAAGATGGAAAATCATATTAGGATTGCATTTCATCATCTGTTGCATTGTGTTCACCTTATGATTTAGGTTGTGCAAATAATTTACCCCGCTCTCTCCCATTCTTCTTAGGATACTCAAATTTTTTTTACAGGTGCCAAATTACACCCATTTTCCACAATCACTGCATCTTCCATTATCATGTCAATCCTTATTGACACTTATGACCATGTGTTATTCCCTATCATTTACTATTTGCATTATCACATATTAGGTTCATTCTACTAATCACACATACGTCGCCACCTTCATCACAACGTGTTAGAACCATGCATACGCCTCCTGCATCACAACGTGTTAGATCCATGCATACATTTCCACCTGCATCACAAAGTGTTAGACTCATAATACATCACATCCTACATATATAAAACATTCATAAAAAAGCCATCGTAAACATATACATACAATAAGCATCAATACACATAAGTCGTCACAAATATAACATAAGCACACATCATATCACCATATAAGCATCTGCATCAATAAAATCATCCATATTCTACAAATGCATAAATACAATCATCCATCCAAAGCATGAACATGTCAATAAGGCCTATCATATATCATATATAAATGTACCAAAAGTCCAAAGCACATCTCATAATCATGACTATCACATGAATAATATCATATTAATGTCATCAATGTCATCATATCTATGACCATCATATACAAAAATCATTGTATCAAAATACCAATACAAGATCCTGTAAATAACCATTGTGGCCTATCCATCCACCCTGCACCTATCAAAAAAATCAGTAGCCTATCATCTCCTAAATGAGCTACCCACATCTGATCTCTGTGGTGAATTAGGTATTGATCTCCTTCCTGGTGAAACACCCGGTGAGTCACTAAAACCTCGGGTCTGCATCCCCAATGACTGGGATGGCGCTGACATCTGTGGTGTCTGTCAAACATACTGGAATGTTCGATGTGCCAGGTCTAGAACTACATGGTAATATGCAGCCATCCAAAATCCTACCTCCCTCGCATTCTCCTCTCACTCAGCAACCTGGACCCAAGCATAATTCTGCTCTTGACGATGCCTATCCCAATCTCTAGTGATCAATCTCCTCTCTTGCTCCCAGGTCTCTTGGGATAATCATAACTACGCCATCTCTTGCTGAACCTGATCTCTCATTTCATCGACAACTACTGCCCTAGCCACTGCTGCACCCCTCTCCCTCCATAACTCCTGTGTATCTATCCCTATCACATCACTGACCTACATTGATTGCAACTGAGCCACTATTGCGTCTTGCTCTCCCTACAATGTTTACATTTGTATCTCTACAGCATCTCTCTCCCTCTGTGCAGCTTGTGACTAAGCCACCACTGCATCCATGTCCCTCTGAAGCTCCTGTACTCTCAAAGCTGCTACATCTCTCTCTCTCTGTAGTGACGATACCTCTGAAATTGCCTCCTCTCTCCTCCTCTGAAGAGACTATATCTGTGCCTCTACCAACTCTCTCTCACTCTGCAACAGCTGAACTTGCGCCTATGCCACATCCCTCTCTGACTCCACCACCTACACCTGCACCTACACTACATCTCTCTCTGCCTGCATAATATGGGCTTGCTCCCTCATCTACCTCTCTCTCTCCTGCATCAACCCCATATCTCCAACTGTCTACTCTAAACAATGCACTCTATCTCGTAACTCATCTCGCTCCTACCGAAGATCATCCATCTACTGCCCAATGCCTACTGACACATGATCTGTCATCCCCTCTAACTCCCCCTTGGCCTATAATATAATAATCTCTACCTGTAGTCTGTCATGGTCACAACCGACAGTAGCCAACTCATCTTGTATCCCTTGTATGATAGCATGCAGTCTCTCTCTCTCCTTCCCCATCACCTCTACCTACATGGTTAAGAGGTCAACCATAAGTCCATAATCTCTCTAACCTACTACTGGTACTCTCAATAGCTTGACTCTGAATCTGATCACCTCTGCCTCCTCTATCCTCAACCTCTAATTTGTAATCTGAAGTCTCTTCGCAGTGTCTCTTGGGTAAGCAATAGGATCCCATAAGGTAATGACAGGAACCACCTCCAATGGCTCTACATCCAAAATATCCATATCTGGAATATCTCTATCTATCACCATAGCATCATCGCCCCCCCTACACTCCTACTCTTGATGAGTCTCTGGGTTCTCCATAGTGGGGTGGACCTGAACTCTCCACGGCTGACCATGCCTCCCCATTCTCATTAGTCTCCTTGACTCTCCTATCTTTGGCTCCTCCTCATCCTCGCTCTCCCCTATCTCTACAATGGGAGGCCCCTGCCCTACCACAATCTACACCCCCTCTGTTGTCTCCTAATCTCCATCCTCTTTGAATGACTCCTAGCCTCAATCTCCTCTTGGGATCCATCCTGCTGACCACCCCCTCCCATCTCCTCCTACTCTGTCATGATCTGCACCCCCCTCTATCGTCTCCTACTCGCCATCCTCTCTGACTGACTCCTCACCTCAATCTCCTCTCAGGCTCCATCTCCCACCCCCTCCCATCTCCTCCTTCTATCATGATCTTCTATCATCTCCTACTCGCCATCCTCTCTGACTGACTCCCCCAATATCCTCTCGAGCTCCATCCTACTATCCACCCCCTCCCATCTCCTCCTGCTCTGTCATGATTTGCACCCTCCTCT
The DNA here is from genome assembly GCA_007258455.2 of Sequoia sempervirens. Classification (NCBI taxonomy): domain Eukaryota; kingdom Viridiplantae; phylum Streptophyta; class Pinopsida; order Cupressales; family Cupressaceae; genus Sequoia; species Sequoia sempervirens. The sequence continues at coordinate 708,800,124 of VDFB02058242.1, read as the reverse complement.
GTCATCCCTACTTGCCATCTTCTCTCACTAACCTGGCCTCCATCTCCTCCTAGGCTCCATCCTGCTATCCATCCCCTCCCACCTCCCCCTACTCAACCTATACCAACACTCTCCTCCATGTACCCTCCTATACCAGTCCTGAATAGCTCTACCCTCCATTGATCATCTCCACCTCCTCATCCTGTCCATCTGGCCTAGACCTATCCCATCCTGTTATACTCCTCTCTCCCATCAATGAATCCTGCTATGACCACGACCGCCCTATCCCTCCTCTGTTGTCTCCTCCTCCTCCTCCTCTCTGGTTGTCCCACTACCTCCATCCCATCCCCTCCTCTACCCTACTAACCCACACCCTTTACATCCTCATGTTGTCTTGCCATCTCCTCCCCTTTGCACCTATCTCCTCCTATCTCCACCCTCTCTTTCCCCTTGGCACTCATCCTCTGATCCAAATCCTATGGCTCCTACAATAGGCACCAGCGGTGTAACCCTCTCCCATCAGTGGTTGCACCACCACCAATCATATAGTATTGTCACACCTGCATCCTCCACCCCAACAGCTCTCCCTGGGTAGGGTACCTGCACTGTCATCGCCCATGCTGCTCTGGCCTCCCTCAGTCTAAACTCGGGCCCCATGGTCGCTCTTTGGTGAGTCAACGAAACCTGATGGGTGCATCTGGAATATCTTGTATAAGCCCAAACTACCTCACCACCGTGTCTGGTCAATGCATCTCCACTATGCGTGGCTAACTCCCAATTAGGACGCACCGACTCATAAAGTAACCTCTCTGCCTCTCTTCCTCCCCCCTCCATCCCCTAAAGTGTCGATACATATATGGCCGCCATAATATGTCTCTCCTGCAAATCATCTATCACCCTCCTCCATCCCTCCATATCTCCCAACATATCATACTGTAAAATCCAGCCCCTCGTCTCTCCATACCCCCAGGCTACCGGCTCCCTATCATCCTCATCTCCCTCCCTAACCACTATAGGTCTAGTCACCATAATATGCTCCCATGCCCACACTTGTAGAAGGTTCATGTGTGTCAAACTCATTGCATTCTAGTAGCAAATCACATGCATATCCATGTACAACTGTGCTAAGACACAGGTGCCCCACGAAATCTGTCCCTCGCACCACTCGACAATATGTCGAATTGCCTTCATGAACCGAAGACTACAAAATCGCCTGCTACAGTCCAGTAATAGTATCCCACTAATCATACCACATAAAAATAATGGTAGGGGTGGTACCCCCACTATCAAACATCTATCTAGATCCAACTGTTGACCCTGTAGGGGCAGATCCTCACATCCAAATAACACCATCATAGTGTGATCTAACTCAGCCCCTCTCGATACCACATCTCTAACCAATATCCCCGCTATCAGCAACTTCAGGATGTGCCATAAATCCTCTAGTGTCATCGTCATCTCCCCTGTTGGTAGATGAAATGTCGATGTCTTTGAGCTCCATCTCTCTATCAAGGCCATCAGCATCGCTCGATGTGCCCTCATCACCAACACCTGTAAAAAGTGCAGTAGCCCCACATGATCTAGCGTTGCATGATCCACACTGGTCATGGTCGCTAGGGTCATCGTTAGTACCACGACCGTCACTCATGTGTCCGTAATCATCTGAAACCCTAGATCCCTATTACCCACTTGTCAATACACCATATTCCTAGTGTTAGGACATTGCTTGTTTTCTTCTATTATTTTATTTTATTTTATCTCTTTCTTCTTCCTGCTTTTCCCTAGTCAGGACAAACAGGTCTTCTTACTTAGTCATCTTCCCCTTCTGCAGTTGTACCCACCCCGGGGTGAGTCCACCCCCACATCGAGGCGACTCCATCCTAGGCCGGGGCCGATGTGCCCCGAGCTGGGGCAAATGTGCCATAGCTTGGGGGTGACTCTGCCCCAGGCCGGGGAGAATGTGCCCTAGCTTAGGGGCACCTCCGCCCAGGCTGGGGCGGATACACCCGATGCCTGAGGCAACTTCGGCCTGAGCCGAGGTAGGTGTGCCCCAGCTCGAGGAGGATACGCCCCAACTTGGGGTGACTCCACCCTGGGCCGGGGTGAAAGTGCCTTGCCCTTGGGGCGACTTCGCCCTGAACCGGGGTGGATGATCCCCAACTCGGGGTGACTCCAGTCTAGGCCAGGGCGGTTGTGCCTTGAGTCAGGGAAAATTCACCTGTCCCAGCCCCGTGCCTGCCCCTCTAAATACCTTCTTTCTATCCCTTTTCTTGCCAAACAAAAAAAACCCTTTTTTTGTTTTACCCCGCCAATAAACCCCATGTTTTACATTTTTATTTAACTATGCTAAAACATGCTAAATGTTTAAAATACACAAGAGGGATTTTATTACTCACCTAGTGGGGCACCGCAAAGTGGGTTTGGTGTCTTTGTACCTTGTCCGCCCGGTGAATGATCTCTGAATCGTAATCTTGCAGCATCGTTGCTCCTTCTCCTCTTCCTCTCATCTCCTCTTCTCTTAACTGCTGCAGTAACAATGAGACAAGGTAATTATTCAAATTACCTTTTAACCCTTCTTTCCCCCTCCTTTTCAAATAAAAGATATTTTTTACCTTTTATTTAACTTTTTTTTCCTCCAACTAATCCCCTTCTTTCTCGGGGCCGCCATTTGCAAACCGTGCGTCCAATCAACTCCGTTCAAAATTCAAAGTTGCTTAGTTTTTCAATCTCTATCCAATGATGTCTTCCATTTCTTTCTATCAAGAAGTTGTATGAGGCCCCTTTTTCTTCCCCAACCGCCCTCTCAAGGGGGCATACCCTGTCATTTTCCCTCCATCCCTTCAAGGCAGTCACTGGGGCATCCCTCTCCTTTTTCCTCCCCTTGGGCAGCTCATTCAACCTCTTTCATGCTAGGGCATCAATCCATACAACTTTCTTCATCACATGCATTTTATTTTTCTTCGAAACACTGTTATTCTAACAATATTTTGAAGAGGGGCAAAATGTAGACATCCAAATTTGATCGCTCCCATATGATCAAATTTACCTCTTTATTCATCCATTTCGTCAATCTTAATTTATTTAATTAATATTACACTTCCCGCCTAAGGTTCTTAAAGTATTTAATTTAAGAATTAAACACTTTATCTTGTACCTTTTTCCTCTCTAAATTAAATAAATACATCAATTTATTTAATTTAGTCATTTTAACCTTTTTGAAATAAAATCAATTTAAAATTCTTCTTTTCTCTCTCTTTGTCACATCCTCCATAATCCCTCTCTAATTTGGATTAATTTAATTAATTCATGATTAAGATGTGCATCCTCTTAATCAAGGATTAATGTCACATCCTCCTACATTTATCACTTGCTTCTAATCTCTCATTAATTATCTTAATCAAGTATTTCAACAACCTTAATCAAAGTCACTAGCCACTTTTAGCACTAATTTTCAGTCAACCTTTTCATTTGCCTTTCTTGGCATTGACCCTCTTTCCCATGCAATTTTTTAATTCACATTTTATCTTTCCAAGACTTCTAGAACATTGGACTTGTCACCTCATCCACATGTGACCAATTCCCACCTTTTTGGAGACCTTTTCTTATCCATTAGATTCTCCTAATAATGTGAATTTTTAATTCACATTTATTTCTCCAACCACTTTCTCATTTCCTACGGAGATTTTTAAAGAATTCTAAAATTCCTCAAATGTCACTTTCATTCCCACTTGGGAACAAGAAGTTTCTTTTTGAGGAAGCCTTCTCACTCCCCAAGGTATTTGGAAAGTAATTTTTCTTCCTCCACATCATATACTCTCCTTCCACATCACCTACACATCATCTCACCCTTAACCACTTCACATTCCACATGTCAAGATGTGAGGGCTTGTGAGTCCTCAACTCACCATAGCCCTACATCTTGAGCTTGGTGGCTCAATCTCAACCATTGAATTCTCTAGAGAATTCAAATTCTTCTATAAATACCCCCTCCTCCAAGGAATTTGCAACACTTAGCCATTTTGCAACTAAATGTTGTCATTTTGAACACTCAATCCACAAACATTTCATTCATTTAGCCAAGCCATTTTAATCATTTGCACTATCATCTAGTCCTATTGTTAAGCTTGCATCAAGAGCCATCTAAGGAGCACACAAAGCAATCGAAATCAAGGGCCAACCAAGGAGTTTTTAGCAGCAAAGAAGGTATAAGCAGATTACAATATTTAATTTATCTTGTTTCTTTGCTTTATTATTCCTTAGGCTAATCTTGAGGTGTCCCTTTGTGTTTTTCCTCGTTGCATTTTAGTTATTTTGCATAGTTAAAACTAGACTAACATTTAGGATCATAGAAGGTATAAGGAAAAATACAGAAGGGTTTACCCACGGCCAGCTAAAGGCTGAATACAAATATGGTTAAATGAAACCTGAAAAAAACTTCTAAAATTTCAAATGAGAGAAACTTTCAAGTACAGATGCATGAAAATAAATTCTAGAATGTAAAAAATAGAATGAAAGAAAGGTTGAAGGTATTTTATAACCTAGAAACAAGCATCTGCAGAGAATAATGAAGCCCCTGGCATTCTTTCTACAAGAAATACAATGAAATATTTGAAATCTGCATTTGAAATCCACAACCGTACGACCTTTTTTTTTTCCTGTTCTTTCTACTAAAAGAGATATGCTTTAAGAAGGAAAGAATCTTTGATATGGTAGCCAGGTATGAGTAAAATAATCACAGAATGATGAACCTATTACAGAAATTCAGGAATTTAAAGAAGTGTTTCTGAAAATATTTCAAAAAAATTCTCACCAGAGCATGTTAAATCAAAAGTTGAAAGCAACAGTATGGTTAGAAATTTGTCATGATTCTTCTCCAAAAGCTCTGTGCAAACCCTAAGTCAGCAGAAGTTTAGCTTCTCTAAGAATCTTCAAACAAAACAAAGTGCTTTTCTTTCTTTTATTCACTTTAGGGTTATCAACCCTAAAATGCCGATAGGATATGTTTTACCTTAGATATTGTAAATTCCTTCCTGTTGTTTATGAAACTTTGCATTTCAATATCCTTTGTAATAATGTTGCATTCCCTTATGTTGTGCCATGATGACTAAGTCTAATGACTTAGGTAAATTCTGTTTACCAAATATGTGGACAATGTAACCATTTCTTTTATTTTTTGCAGTAAGAAGGAAACATGTAAAATATATGATTTGCATGACATTTTTATAAATCATTAAAATCATATATTTATTTTTATGCAAAATATGATACGTGCTCCTTTTATAAAGGCTTATTCAAGGAGTTATCCTTTAAGTGAAAGATTTTCTTAGAGTTATGTTTTTGAGAACATATAGGGTTGTTAGAGGTTAGTTTGGGAACATTTGGAGTGAATTTAGGCTTTTAAACTCCATTTGAGTATTTTTAGAAATGGTTATGGTTTGATCAAGTCATACTTGACTTTTTCAACCATTTTGAGCTCATTTGTTGAAGATCTAACTACTATATTTTTGGATTATTGAAGCCATCTGAGTTCACGAGGTTTCTAGAACCTTATTTTGTGGAGAAAATTGAAGTGTTGGCTACTTAGATAGCTTTTGTAAATCATTTTATCTCTCAATTATGATTATGCAAACTTTCTGGAGATTGTGACTGATATAGTTCTTTGGAACAGTTTTTGAGCATCTTTTGTAACTCATCATTTTGGAGTATGAAATACATAATTTTACCTTGGAGATTATTGAATATTTCTTTTACCTTCATGTTTCTTGCAAAGCATTGTGCATTTCAGGTGATTGATTAAGCTGTTTGTGAGATTTTCTTTCTCCTTTAACTTTGTCTCATTTTATGCCTTTCTTGCAAAAGTAGGAGTATGCAAGTTATGAATTGTGTCTCAAAATTGCATAGAAACCTCTAGTTTGTGAAACTCTATCTTTCCTTCTTGAGAATATATGCAAAATAGACCTGTTCATGAAATATTTATGCATAAGCTTACACTGATAGGTTATGTATTTTCAGTTTTCATCAAAAGTAACCAAGTGTATGATAGTCCTAATGTTACATAGCTCTCAATAATTTGGTGTATCGCCTAGTTTTATCATTATTTTCACCCTTTTAATTTTATGCAAGCTTTTTCGTACCCTTTTCCTTATCAAATTAATAGTTTAGGTGATATACATAGGAAGTCATCCTTCTCCAGAGGTTCTTTTCCATCTTTAGGTGGCCCACAACCTGGAAAAGTTCCCATGTTTCACTAAGGTATCAAGTTTCTCCAACTTGATGAGGGTACAAATTTATGAGTGAACACTTATAATTTAAAAACCTATCACTAACAAGTGATTCACTAAAGGTAAAACTTAAAAATGCAGCTAAAACTCACAAATCCACTCAACTAATGAAGCTGTACTATCATTTTATGATCTCATCATTTTTTATGGATTTGAAGCCTTTATTTTTCATTGTTCAATAATTATCTAAACACATATATAGAGTGTATGATGTCTTCCATGCATACTTGTTTCTTATGAACTTTTATGACTATCTGGCCTACTGCTCTAGACTATCATTCAAGTAATTGCACCGCCTTCACTATGATGACTATATTTTCTCTTTTACTTTCATATCTTCCATTGGTTGCTCTTCTTGTCCAAAAACTGAGGATACAAATACTCCAAGCAAGAAAATAGAAACAAAATATTCTATATTATATTAGAGGAGTGAACAATGACAACAATATTATGCTTTTATATAATTTCATTGGGCTTTGGCTTTCACAAGACTGCCTTAGCACCTTTTATATGATCATGTTGTCCTATTGGAACATTTTCAATGTTTATTTTAAAGAGGGAGATCATCCACTTCCTATAGCATCACTTCGACACTGGTGTATTTATTCTAATGCCTCATACAATGACAATTGACAATGCTAATTACCTTTTCTCATTTGCATCAATGATTTTTCCTTCTCATGCATTGCTCTTTGGGATAGAAAATGAAAACATGCCTTGACCATTGCATTCCATTCATCACACATAGTTGCTCTCATTAACATGAATTGTTGCCATTGATACTATAAGTTGTCATTATATAATGAAACTGTTAGTCGGTAATTTTCACTATTTTAATTAAAAATTAGAAGATTTTCATTGCTATTTTCATACTAAGGCTGAGATTTAATATGCATTGTGACTGATTTTATGACCTTTTGATGACAACAACTTTCTATGAATTTGACTACTCCTTATGAATTTCTCATTGCTTTGTATCACTGCCATGAGATAATTTCATGTAACTGGAAGAGAGTCAATTCTTTGTACTCTTCATGCATAGAAAATCCTGGAATATGTAAAATTTTCCATGTATGCCTGTTCACTATCACTTCATGGTCATGTGCTTCTTTTTGTAATCCACTTGTATGCAGATACTGCTTGTAGAACATTATGTTTATAATGAAATTTTTTGTGGGATATTGATCACAAAGAGTACATAAAAAATAATCTATTGTTTGCTTTCCTCCAAATATGAGCATCATTATATATGCCTGCTCACTATCACATTCTATAGTAATGAAGCATTTGTTGCCCTGTATGCAAAAAAAAATTCCAATGGAGGATAATGAAATTTTATTTTTTGTCTTGCATATTAGTTGATGATTTTGAATGAGCGGTTGTTCATCCATTATTCTCAATCCATTGCACATTTTGAGTTGATTGTGTATGTTCAATTTATTGAAGCTCTTGCAACTACTTAATTATTTACTCCTTAGTTGAATTTTTTCATTGAGAATTGTAAATATTTTTCTTTCTCAAAGCCATTTTAAAATTAATGGGCAGCATGCTCGGCTCAACCCTTTTGGGAGCCACATTTTATCCCATATGTTGTAAAAAATGAAACATAATAGCTAGAAAAACTTGACCTATATGTGCAAAAAGAAGGAAACATGTTAGATAAAATAGAGCATATATAGTGAATGTGTTTGATAACTTTTTGGTTTTCCTGGACATCTGTGGTATGCTAGCTATTTAAATGTGCATGATGATCAAATTATATGTTTATGGATAACTACACATGTATTGACTAGTGATTCTTCACTGCTCTAACAACACTTTTTTCTCTCACATGTAAGAAAACTAGGAGTAGCAAGGAAAGCATCAATTGAAGATGGGAAAAGCAAGAGGAGCAACAATAGAGTCAAAGCTAAAACCAACAACGAGATTCATCATTCACTATGATGACTATACTTGCTCTTTTACTATCATATCTTCCATTGACTACACTTCCTATCCAAAGTCTGAGGATACAAGTACTCCAAGCAAGAAAATAAAAACAAAACATTCTATATTCTATCAGAGGAGTGAACAATGACTACAATATTATGCTTTTGATATAATTTCATTAGGCTTTGGCTTTCACAAGACTTCCTTTGTACCTTTTGTATGATCATGTTGTCATATTGGAACATTTTCAATGTTGATTGTAAAGAGGCAAATCCTCCACTTCTTGTACCATCACTTTGAAACCAGTGTATTTGTTCTACTGTCTCATACAATGACAATTGGAAATGTTAGTTACCTTTTCTCATTTGCATCAATGAGTTTTTCTTCTCATGCATTACTCTTTCGGATAGAAAATGCAAACATGCCTTGACTTTTCACTGTGATAATGCAATATTAGAAGATTTTCATTGCTACTATCATACTAAGACTGAGATTTAATATGCATTGTGACTACTTTTATGACCTTTTGATGACAACAACTTTCTATATTTGACTACTCCTTCTGAATTACTCATTGCTTTGTATCACTGCCATCAGATAATTTCATGTAACTGTAAAAGACTCAATTCTTTGTACTCTTCATGAATAGAAAATCCTTTAATATGTGAAATTTTCCATGTATGCCTATTTACTATCACTTCATGGTCATATGCTTCTTTTTGTACTCCACTTATATGCAGATACTACTTGTAGAACATTATGTTTATGATGACATTTTTATGGTCCTATTGATCACAAAAAAAACATAAAAAAAAATATATTGTTTGTTGTCCTCCAAATATGAGCATAATTATATATGCCTACTCACTATCACATTCTATCTAGTAATGAAGCACTTGCTACCCTGTATGCAAACAAAAATTCCCAATGGAGGATAATGAAATTTTATTTTCTATCTTGCATATTCATTGATGATTTTGAATGAGTGGTTGTTCATCCATGATTCTCAATCCATTGCACATTCTGAGTTGATTGCCATGTATGATCAATTTATTGAAGCTCTTGCAACTACTTAATGATTTACTCCTTAGTTGAATGTTTTCATTGAGCATTGTAAATATTTTTCTTTCTCAAAGCCATTTTAAAATTAAGGGGAAGCATGTTGGGATCAACCCTTCTAGGAGCCACATTTAATCCTATATGTTGTAAATAGATGAAACAAAACAACTACAAAAACTTGACCTATATCTGCACAAGAAGCAAACATGTTAGATAAAACAGGCCATATAATGGATGTGTTTGATAACTTTCTGGTTTTCCTGGACATTTGTGGTATGCTATCTATTTAAATGTGCATGATGATAAAATTATATGTTTATGGATAACTGCACATGTATTGATTGGTGATTCTTGATTGCTCTAACAACACTTTTTCCTCTCACATGCACGAAAACTGGGAGTAGCAAGGAAAGCATCAACTGAAAACAGGAAAAGAAAGAGGAGCAGTAGCATAGTCGAATCCAAAACCAGCAACGGGATTCATCATTCATCAAGCAATGAAAAGTCTCGTTAATAAATGTATATTTTTTTCATTATATGCATTTTAATAGTTAGTTCCACGGCTTGTGTGGAACACCATACATTCATATTATCAATAAAGCCTATTTTTTGAAGCCATTGTTTTTCATTGTTCACTAATGATTTAAATACATATATAGAGTGTATGATGTCTTCCATGCATACTTGTTTCTTATGAGCTTTGATGACTATCTAGCCTACTGCTCTAGATTGTCATTCAAGTAATTGCACCGCCTTCACTATGATGACTATACTTGCTCTTTTACTGTCATATCTTCCATTGACTACTCTTCTTGTCCAAAAATTGAGCATACAAATACTCTAATCAAGAAAATAGAAATAAAAAATTCTATATTCTATTAGAGGAGTGAACAGTGACTACAATAATATGCTTTTGATATAATTTCATTAGACTTTGGCTTTCACAAGACTGCCTTTGTACCTATTGTATGTTCATCTTGTCCTATTGGAACATTTTCAATGTTGATTGTAAAGAGGAAGGTCCTCCACTTCATGTAGCATCACTTCGAAACCAATGTATTTATTCTACTACCTCATTCAATGACAATTGATAATTCCAGTTACCTTTTCTCATTTGCATCAATGAGTTTTCCTTCTGATGCATTGCTCTTTGGGATAGCAAATGCAAACATGCCTTGATGATTGCATTCCATTCATCACCCATAGCTTCTCTCATTAACATGAATTGCTATCATTGATACTATAAGTTGTCATTATATAATGAAACTGTTACTTGTTACTTTTCACTATGATAATGCAATATTAGAATATTTTCACTGCTACTATCATACTAAGACTGAGATTTAATATGCATTATGATTGTTTTAATGACCTTTTGATTACAACAAATTTTTATATTTGACTACTCCTTGTGAATTGCTCATTGCTTTGTATCACTGCCATGAGATAATTTCATGTAACTAGTAGAGACTCAATTCTTTGTACTCTTCATGCATAGAAAATCCTGGAATATGTGAACTTTGCCATGAATTCCTATTCACTATCACTTCATGGTCATGTGCTTCTTTTTGTACTCCACTTGTATGTTGACACTAGTTGTAGAACATTATGTTTATGATGACATTTTTAATGTAATATTGATCACACAAATAGCATAAACAACAATATATTGTTTGTTGTCCTCCAAATATGAGCATCATTATATATGCTTGCTCACTATCACATTCTATAGTAATGAAGCACTTGTTGTCCTATATGCAAACAAAAACTCCCAATGGAGGAGAATGCAATTTTATTTTCTGTCTTGCATATTCATTAATGATTTTGAATGAGTGGTTGTTTATCCATGATTCTCAATCCATTCCACATTATGAGTTCATTGTCATGTATGATCAATTTATTGAAGCTCTTGCAACTAATTTATGATTTACTCCTTAGTTGAATCTTTTCATTGAGCATTGTAAATATTTTTCTTTCTCAAACTCCTTTTAAAATTAAGGGGCAGGATGTTGGGCTCAACCCTTGTGGGAGCCACATTTTATCCCACGTGTTGTAAATAGATGAAACAAAACAACTACCAAAACTTGACCTATATCTGCACAAGAAGAAAACATGTTAGATAAAATAGAGTATATGATGGATGTGCTTGATAACTTTCTAGTTTTCCTAGACATTTGTGGTATGCTAGCTATTTAAATGCACATGATGATCAAATTATATGTTTATGGATAACTGCACATGTATTGACTGGTGATTCTTCATTGCTCTAACAACACTTTTTTCTCTCACATGCAAGAAAACTAGGAGTAGCAAGGAAAGCATCAACTAAAGATGAGAAAAGAAAGAGGAACAGTAGAAAAGTCGAAGCCAAAACCAACAGTGGGATTTTTCATTCACCAGGCAATGATGGGTCCCCTTTCTCTACATATGCAAATTTTATTACCATCTATAAATGTATAGTTTTTTCATTATATGCGTTTTAATAATCAGTTCCATGGCTTGTGTCGAACACCATAATTCATATTGTCAATAAAGAATATTTTTTGAAGCCACTGTTTTTCATTATTCACTAATGATTTAAACACATATATAGAGTGTATGATGTCTTCCATGCATGCTTGTTTCTTATGAACTTTGATGATCACTGGCCTACTACTCTAGACTGTCATTCAAGTAATTACACTACCTTCACTATGATTATTGTACTTTCTCTTTTACTATCATATCTTCCATTGACTGCTCTTCTTTTCCAAAAACTGAGGATACAAATACTCCAAGCAAGAAAATAGAAACAAAACATTCTATAATCTATCAGAGGAGTGAATAGTGGCTACAATATTATGCTTTTGATATAATTTCATTAGGCCCTGACTTTCACAAGATTGCCTCTGTACCTTTTGTATGTTCATATTTTCCTATTGGAACATTTTCAATGTTGATTGTAAAGAGGCAAATCCTCCACTTCCTGTAGTATCACTTCAAAACCAGTGTATTTATTCTATTGCCTCATACAATGACAATTGGCAATGCTAGTTACCTTTTGTCATTTGCATCAATGAGCTTGCCTTCTAATGCATTGCTCTTTGGGATAGCAAATGCAAATATGCCTTGATTATTACATTCCATTCATCACCCATAGTTGCTCTCATTAACATGAATTTCTATCATTGATACTATAAGTTGTCATTATATAATGAAATTGTTACTTGGTAATTTTCACTGTGATAATGCAATATTAGAATATTTTCACTGCTACTATCATATACTAAGACAAAGATTTAATATGCATTGTGACTTCTTTTATGACCTTTTGATGACAACTTTCTATATTTGACTACTCCTTATGAATTGCTCATTGATTTGTATCACTGCCATGAGATAATCTCATGTAACTAGTAGAGAGTCAATTCTTTATACTCTTCATGCATAGAAAATCTTGGAATATGTGAACTTTTCCAAGTATTCTTATTCACTATCACTTCATGGTCTTGTGCTTCTTTTTGTACTTCACTTGTATGTTGACACTGCTTGTAGAACATAATTATGTCTATGATGACATTTTTTATGGGATATTAATCAAAAAATAGCATAAACAACAATATATTGTTGTTTTCCTGCAAATATGAGCATCATTATATATGCCTACTTACTATCACATTCTATAGTAATGAAGCACTTGCTTCCCTGTATGCAAAGAGAAATTCCCAATGGAGGATAATGCAATTTTATTTTTTGTCTTGCATATTCATTGATGATTTTGAATGAGTGGTTGTTCATCCATGATTCTCAATCCATTGCACATTCTGAGTTGATTGTCATGTATGATCAATTTATTGAAGCTCTTGCAACTACTTAATGATTTACTCCTTGGTTGAATGTTTTCATTAAGAACTGTAAATATTTTTCTTTCTCAAACCCATTTTAAAGTTAAGGGTCAGCATGTTGGGCTCAACCCTTGTGGGAGCCACATTTTATCCAATATGTTGTAAATAGATGAAACAAAAAAGCTACAAAATCTTGACCTATATCTGCACAAGAAACAAACATGTTAGATAAAACAAAGCATATGATGGATGTGTTTGATAACTTTTTGGTTTTCTTAGACATCTGTGGTATGCTAGCTATTTAAATGCACATGATGATCAAATAATATGTTTATGGATAACTGCACATGCATTGATTTGTGATTCTTCATTGCTCTAACAACACTTTTTTCTCTCACATGGAGGAAAACTAGGAGCAGCAAGGAAAGCATCAACTAAAGATCGGAAAAGAAAGATGAGTAGCAACAGAGTTGAATCCAAAACCAGCTCAATGGGATTCATCATTCATCAAGAAATGATGGGTCCCCTTTCTCTACATATGCACTTTTTATTATCATCTATAAATGTATAGCTTTTTCATTATATGCATTTTAATAGTTAGTTCCATGGCTTGTGTGGAACACAATACATTCATATTATCAATAAAGACTATTTTTTGAAGTCATTTTTCATTGTTCACTAATGATTTAAACACATATATAGAGTGTATGATGTCTTCCATGCATAATTGTTTCTTATGAGCTTTGATGACTATCTATTCTACTACTCTTGACTACCATTCAAGTATTTACACTGCCTTCACTATGACGATTTTACTTGCTCTTTTACTAGAATATCTTCCATTAAATGCTCTTCTTTTCCATAAATTGAGGATACAAGTACTCCAAGCAAGAAAATAGAAACAAAAAATTCTATATTCTATAAAAGGAGTGAACAGTAACTACAATATTATTCTTTTGTTATAGTTTCATTAGGCTTTGGCTTTCACAAGACTACCTTTGTACCTTTTGTATGATCATGTTGTCCTATTGGAACATTTTCAATGTTGATTGTAAAGAGGTAGATCATCCTCCGCTTCCTATAGCATCACTTTGAAACCAGTGTATTTATTCTACTACCTCATACAATGACAATTGACAATGCCAGTTACCTTTTCTCATTTGTATTAATGAGTTTTCCTTCTCATGCATTGCTCTTTGGAATAGAAAATACAAACATGCCTTGACCATTGCATTCCATTCATCACATATAGCTACTCTCATTAACATGAATTGATGTCATTGATACTATAAGTTGTCATTATATAATGAAACTATTACTTGGTACTTTTCACTGAGATAATGCAATATTAGAAGATTTTCATTGCTACTATCATACTAAGACTGAGATTTAATATGCATTGTGACTTCTTTTATGAACTTTTGATGACAAAAACTTTCTATATTTGACTACTTATGAATTTCTCATTGCTTTGTATCACTGCCATGAGATAATTTCATGTAACTGGCAGAGACTCAATTCTTTGTACTCTTCATGCATAGAAAATCCTTGAATATGTGAACTTTTCCATGTATGCCTATTCACTATCACTTCATGGTCATATGATTCTTTTTCTACTCCACTTGAATGCAAACACTACTTGTAGAACATAATGTTTATGATGACATTTTTTATGGGACATTGATCACAAAAACAACATAAACAACAATATATTGTTTTTTGTCCACCAAATATGAGCATCATTATATATGTCTACTCACTATCATATTCTATAGTAATGAAGCACTTGCTACCCTATATGCAAACAAAAATTCCCAATGGAGGATAATGAAATTTTATTTTCTATCTTGCATATTCATTGATGATTTTGAATGAGTATTTGTTCATCCATGATTCTCAATCCATTGTACATTCTGAGTTGATTGTCATGTATGATCCATTTATTGAATCTCTTGCAACTACTTAATTATTTACTTCTTAGTTGTATGTTTCCATTGAGAATTGTAAAAAAAAATATTTCTCAAACCCCTTTTAAAATTAAGGGTCAGCATGTTGGGCTCGACCCTTGTGGGAGCCACATTTTATCCCACATGTTGTAAATAGACAAAAAAAATAGCTACAAAAACTTGACCTATATAGTGTACAAGAAGCAAAATTGTTAGATAAAATAGAGCATATGATGGATGTGTTTGATAATTTTTTATTTTCCTGGACATCTGTGGTATGCTAGCTATTTAAATGAACATGATGATCAAATTATATGTTTATGGATAACTGCACATGTATTGACTGGTGATTCTTAATTGCTCTAACAACACTTTTTTCACTCACATGCAGGAAAACTAGAAGCAACAAGGAATGCATCAACTAAAGATGAGACAAGCAAGAGGAGCAGTAGTAGAGTCAAAGCCAAAACCAACAATGGGATTTGTCATTCACTAGGCAATGATAGGTCTCATTTCTTTGCATATGCACTTTTTATTAT
Source organism: Sequoia sempervirens (assembly GCA_007258455.2). Taxonomy (NCBI): domain Eukaryota; kingdom Viridiplantae; phylum Streptophyta; class Pinopsida; order Cupressales; family Cupressaceae; genus Sequoia; species Sequoia sempervirens. The sequence goes on along the minus strand of VDFB02058242.1, from coordinate 708,784,567 downwards.
CATCTATAAATATATAGTTTTTTCATTATATGCATTTTAATAGTCAGTTCCACGGCTTGTGTGGAACACCATACATTCATATTATCAATAAAGACTGTTTTTTGAAGAAAATGGCTATTTTCTCTTCTCTATTGTATGAATATGTATAATATGATAATGTAGTCTTCAAATTTTCTCCTTTACACATATGAATATGACATCGTAGGGAATAGATGTACCTTTTTTCTTTCACTTTTAAAAAAACATAATCAGCTTTACCTATTTGAGCTAGAAGCAAAAATAGGTAACATTTTTGGTGATATCTACTATATGTTTTCCTGTTAAACATCATGACCAATTGCCTAGGCTTATCCATTGGGGACAGAGTCAAAAACAATCTTGAGAAAACTCAGTAAATAGTTCTTCATACTATGTAACTCATCAGAATGATGTTATAACTCATTATGGTTATGTCAAATAAATATCTGCTATTTATCACATTGATCCTTCAATTCTATGTTATGAATGATGAATATCTATTTGATTGAACTATAATGAGTTATAGCAAAGCACTTCATACCCCCTCCCCACTAAACTCAGAGCAAACTAACCAACTATGCAAAAAAAACACTTAGGGAAATAAAATGCATTTAAACTATGTGTAGCAACACTTATTTTGACACCTACAACCTACTCTAATATATACATATTCATATCATACCTCAGAAGCAATGCTTGAGGTAAATCCCATTAATTGGGATTGGCTTAATTTCTCCATCCAGCTTAGACAACTAGAAAGCATTGTGTTGTTTACACTTAGAAGTAATCTAAGGCCCACTACAAAAGAAGCTTCTAAGTTATGAGTTTGGTGACTGCTGTAGTAGTATTTTTTACACTTTGTAACTCATCTATTATGAGATTTACAGTCATTTTGTAAAGCATTTTTTTTTCCTTGAGATGTAAGAAACTCTTTTTTTCCATAAAGAAGCTTGTTTCCTCAATTTTTCTTTGGTTCCAATATTGATTGTGAATATCATAATAAAATATTGTGTTTTCCTTTATTTTTATCAAATTCCTTCAATATTGAATGCAAAGAATGTCATGTTATAGTGTAGGTCTATGAATGTGTTTATCATTTTGTTGTATCAAAAATTTGAAAACATTATTGTTTTCCTTTTAAGAACATCATAAAAACAAAAAAAAATCATAAGAATAATTTTTGCAAGCATGTGTAGCTGAGTTGTGAGATAGTATAGTTTTCATTAGTTGAGTGGATTTGTGAGTTTTAGCTACATTTTCAAGTTTCACCTTTGGTGTATCACCTATTGGTGATAGGTTTTAAAATTATAAGCATATCCTTCTTACTCTTTTCCCTGTCAATTTTTTAATATTCTCGAGTTATCTAAAGGGGAGCCAACCCATAATCTGGAGGTCTACTTTCACAATAGGATACCCACAGCCTGAAAGTAGTCCCATGTTGCACGGGATTGCTGAGCTTTCAGCTTAGTAACAGGTGCAAATCCATGTGACAACAATTATATTCACAGTGCTTTATAAAAAACCAGCAACGCTTAAATATTATAAAAACATATCTATAATTATATATATATGTATACATATATATGTATAGACATATATAGATATATGTATACATATATATATGTATATATATATATGTATATATATATATATGTATGCATATATAGATATATATGTATACATATATATATATACATATATATGTATATATATGTATATATATATTTGTGTGTGTGTATATATATAGTTATCAACTTATCATAGTATTAAAACATATCATTTGATATTTTACTAGCATATAAACATGTTATCATTTGAACATAATAAGCTATAAGTATATATATATATACATACATAGATACATATACACATACATATACACATACATATATTGATATACATAATATTTATGTGTATATATGTATAAATACATATATCCATATATACATTTGCTTTACTCAAACAATAGTACATATTTACAAACTCATTGATAATATATATATATATGTACACAATGTATATATACATGTCTTGTTATATGTTTCATATTTTCATGCCCATGAGGAATCTGTCCAGGAGCCATGTGTGTAGGTACATCTACCTACATAGACTCATGTATGTATTAACTCACATGTATACATATATATACATACCATGTATGTATGTATATATATATATACCTACATAGACTCATGTATGTATTAACTCACATGTATACATATATATACATACCATGTATGTATGTATATATATATATATATCTTTATCGATTAGTTAAAGAGCATTTAAGAAGAACTCACAATCACAAGGAATCCTAACTATATCACAACAAGAACATTAACAACAATGCATGAACCTTCCTGAATTCAACCACAACCGAATCTAAGGGATAACTTACCAATTTTTAGAACCACGACTCAACTGAACCAATCTATAAGTGTGTTTGTGTGAAAAATCTCAATTAGGCTTCATTTAGGGGTTAACCAACCAATCACTTCTCTTGAGTGATACTTCCCTTCCTTCTGAAGGCTTGATCCCTATATCTACATTCAACTTAGAACATTGAAATGGTAGTTAGATGCAAAACAATTATTTACATATAATCATTCATAATAAGAATAACAAATTGAATCATCATTCTTGTTATTTAATCATAACATTAAATCTATTTAACTTCCTTTCATTATTTTCCAAACAATATATCACAATGCAAACACATATTTTCCAATAAAACTACAAGCACATCCATTTATTCAATATTTTAACCAACCATAGTAATAGTAAATAGGTAAAACATAATGGGGTGTAACAAATCTCCTCACAAATAAATTAATAAATAAATACATACTCCACCTATTTTCTATCTCACATGTGGCTAAAATAGTTAAATGATATTATTATTTAATTAGGCCCATATTCACTCAACACATTTCAATAATAAAGGGAACCTAAAAAGATTTGTCCTTATGGTCCTATTATTCTATCAACACATTCCAAAAATAAAGGGAACCTAAGAACACTTGTCCTTATGGTTCCCTTATTCTCTCAACACAACCTAAATTTATAGCCTTCTTTGGTGCACATGTCCCTTATTTCCCTAATGCTCATAGTTCTACTTATTAGATTTGGTAAGTTCATCCTATCCATTCACAATCTAACCACCTTCATCTCCACCCTCCATCTTCTCCTTGATCCTAGGGAGGTCCCCTCAACCATTCTCTACTATTGATCTCATAATCAGATCATGACCATCAATTTCTACTTCTAAAAGTTATAAATTCAAGCACTTTATCCTTCATTCCAAAATTAATTATCACTTATGCTAGGTACATGTGTTGTCAAATTGGTAATCTTCACACAAGGAGAATCCACATTCCAACTAATCAAGAAGCAAATCAAAGCATAATGGAGGCTATAGTAACATTTCAAGTGTATTTTAATTTTATTATCTTGTTTTGATCTCATTTGTGAGCTCTATCTAGAGGCTCTTCTTGTTTTGAAATAAGTGTTGGTATTTATTATCATTGATGTCAATATTAAGGCTTATATTGTTGTCATTGACATCAACACTAATGGTTTTCATTGATGTTAACACTAAGGAGATTATTGGTTGTTGTTGTCAACATTGGTTGTTAGTTGTAATTGATGTTTGCATCTGAGTAATATGTTGTTAGTCCTTAAGCATTGGCTTTCTTTGTTACATTCAGTTTGGGCTAACATTGATTGAAGAGTTGAAGAAGTTCATGATTGGTTGTCATTCCTTACCAAAGTAGTATTATTGTTGATGGTCCTATAATGCATTATTTCTATCAATAGAGTTATTTCTCACTAATAGATTCAAATGAGGATTAAAGAAGAATTAACATGAGGATTACAAGCATGAATAGTGTTGGAGAGATGTTGGAGTTATACAATATGTATCTTGCTCTCTCTTGATGTTCCTAATAGTATATGTGATGTTGAAAGAAAGATATCGTCTTTGTATGTTTATGAATTGATTTTGTTAAGGAAACTGCATTGAATTCTATCTGGGAGAATGCTCCTTATTCCTCCACTATTGCAGTTGATCTATTCTTGTAGTTTGGTATTCAACGTCAATGCTCTATGCATGTTGCACTCCTATCTTTTCAGGTCATCTATATTTCTAAGGAGAAATCTACAAATTGAAGAATGTTGGAAATTTTGCTAGTTGTCTGAATTTTTCCAAGAAATGCTCCACATTTCTCTACATTAATGTCCCCACTCTTGTGGCTTGGTGAATGTGCTCTCAATGTTTGTGCAATGTCTCAGTTCTAATATCATATGTTGACATGGTCTAGAAGTTATTGTACTAATGCTACATCATCTGGTCATTTATCTTGTGTTTCCTAAGCAGAGTGTTTGATCTAGAATGGCTATTGATGGTTGCTTTGGTGCCACATTGTGCCTTGAGATGGCTTTCTAGGTTATTTATGGACATCTAGCTGATAGAGCTTGTTCCTTTTCTTGTGTCATTTGCTTGGGGGATTACGCCAAAAATGGAAGATGTGTCATTATAGATTTGGGTCCTGACATATCCTTCTTAGGTCTACATCAAGTAAATTCAATTGAAAGAGAGTTTATGGGCCGACAAGTTATGTGCTTCAAATGTTTCATCTAAACATTTCCCATATGCTGACTTAGGTGTATGTTCATTTATGTTTAAATCATTTTTGGATCACATTGAAAGAAGTGTTAAGACTATTTTGGTCCTTTGAGATAGGACACCATTGTGCTTTGGTGGCCGACCAGTTATATTCATTGATTATTCTCTTCCTTTCCAACCTAATTAAATAATTGAAGTGTTGTGGGCGATATAAATACAATATCATTTCAATTGAAACAATAGAAAATAAGTGTACGAGTTCGAAGAAGTGTGCATGCAACTCATATTGAATATCTAGCAGAGGTAGTGTTGAAGATTGTGAAAGGAAAGATCAATTGTGCTATAATGCCTTAGTCAACAGAGTGTTGTGTTGTTAATCTTTGTAATTCTCTTTAAATAATTTTTGAATCCTCCTCTAAGATAGTGAATCTCATTAGGTCCTTGTATCTTGCTCTGGGATTTGGTTGGTACATTGGTATTGCAAGTCCTATTTGTATCTTATCCTAGGCAGTGAGCCTTCCAAAAAGTAGTTTTGGTAGTAAGCCTTATTGTGAGTTAACTCTCACCATGGTTTTTCCCTCATTGGGGTTTCCACATAAATTTGGTGTCTCCTTGTGCATTTTTATGTTATATTTTTCCATCTCTTTATTATTTATCTGATTATAGCTATATCTTTCATTGGTTAAGGTTGTTGAAGGTGTTAAGGACTCTTATTTCTATAATCTTCTCTATTCATGCTCTGGTTAAAATTATATCTTTATCTACTAAAGGAGTTTGAGTTGTGCTAAAATTTTCAAGTTTTGGAAGGGGAAATTGACCCACCCCCTCTCAATCCTCAAAAGTGTCCAACAATTGGTATCAGAGCCAAGTAATTTTGTAGAAGCTTAACCACTTGAGGAAAAGATTCAGGATGGCAAATAATGGTTCATACAAGGGTCCTAGGTTTGATGGGACTAATTACTCCTACTAGAAGATGAGAATGGAAGGACACTTGATCTCTCATGGTTTTGGTGTGAGAGAATCAGTCAAAAGTGGTTATACTAATCCTACCACTCCTATCACAGATCCTGCTAAAATCAAATTGTATGAATTCAATGCTAAAGACAAGAATGCTATTCTATGTGGATTAGCTGATTCAAAATTGTTAAAGGTGATGAATTGCAAGTCTACCACAGATTATTGGGAGAAGCTTAGCAGTATTTATGAAAGAGATTCCAAAGTGAAGCAATCCAAGATATAGATCTTCAACAGAAAGTTTGAAACCCTACAGAAGGAAGATGATGAAGACACAACAAGCTATATGCTATGGGTTCAAGAAGTCACTTGCATTACTAGTCTTGGCGTAGAAGTGAAAGAAAGTAAAATTGTCGAAAGGGTTTTGAGATCTCTTCCAAAATATTATAGTCATAAGGTTTCTTCCATTGAAGAATCCAAAGACCTGGATCAGTATTCAGTAGAGGAATTTTTCATTACTCCTAATGCCTTTGAAATGAGATATTTTGGTCAAGATGGTCCAAAGAATGAAGTTGCATTCAAAGCCAACAAAAATATTGAAAATGAGGATCCTAATCAAATTTAATACCTTGATGATGTTGAAGCTAATGTTGTGAGAAGACTAAATAAAGGCATTCACAAATACAAGGGTAGGTTACCTTTTATATGTTTCAACTGTGGAAGAATAGGTTATTTTGCATCTAAATGTCCATACAAAGAATCAAATGATAGCAATAAAAGAGACAAGATTAAGAAGGGTCTCTTCTCTAAAGAAAGCAGTGGTTCCTCTAAAGATGATGAGAATGATTCAAATGAAGAAATTCTCTTTATGAATTTCAATACTTCTAATAAAAAGTATGATGTTGACAAGTATAAAGAGTCCAAATATTTGAGTGATGATGACATATTTTTCTCTAATCTAGATTTGGAATCTATGGAATCTGAAGGTTCAGACTTCAATTTAGATGAGTGGGGAACTAAAATTGAAGGAAAACTCAGGTCTCCATTGGAAGACCTAAATGAATCAAGAATTCTAAATAAAAAATATTAAAGCTTGCTTGTAGAATCAAAAGAAGAATATGAAAAACTAAGAATTCAAGTAAAAGAAGGAAAAAGGTATGAAGTCAAACTAAAAGAAGCAGAAGGTGTAATATCTGATTTGAAAATAAAGGTTGAAGAAGGAAGGAGGATTGAAAATTTCTTGAATGATAAGCTCAAATGAAAGATTACAAAATGCTTAAGGCTTGAAGAAGAAAATGCTACAATGAGGAATTCCCTGAAAAGGAGAAAAGGAACAAATTGACAAAGGAGAGAATTTTGGTCTTGATAGCTCCAAATAAAATGAAAGACTGAAACAAAAGAAGGAAGAGTCTGCCCTGAAGACTCTAAAAGGAATTCCTATAGAGAAACAAAGAGTGTTCATAATGGTAATAAAAATGGTGGATCCGGTTCTAACCATAAGCAAAAAGGTTTTAGAAGTCCTCCATCAACAAATCAACATGCTCCTAATAGGTTCAATCAATTATTTCAAGGTTACTATTTTTCTTGCAATATTCTTGGGCATAAGGTTGTTGATTGTAGAGTTAGCTATTGCAAGAAGACCTTTTATGCATCAAAGAAACAATTCTAAATTTTATTTCATGGATATTGCTTTTCCTGCAACAACTATGGTCACAAGGTTGATGAGTGTGTAGCTTTAAGGTGAAGAGGAAAATTTTTGTTTTGGAGTACAATGTTGTGTGCTACAAATGCAATAATATGGGACATAAGGAAAACTATTGTATAGAAATGGTTTTGTGAATCCATCTACTTAGTATCATAAAGAGAATGAATCCCTTAATCAACAAAAAGGGGGAAATGAAAAGAGCTAGAGTGAAGATCATGAGAAGAAGGATGATCCTACTCTTGTGCACTTTGCACAAGATTCTAAGGAAAATTGAGATAGAGAATTGTCTCAGGGGGAGATATCACTTGCAAACCTTATTGTCCCCAAAAAATGAAAAAGGTGTTGAAGGCTTCGACATGAATGAAGATTTGAATGAGATCAATCAGTATGTAGATTTTTTGTGCTTAAATGAACACTGTTTGGAGTCCCTAATGGGAGGTGATGGTTCCTATTTGGTGTACCACATAGTTTTAGAAGAGTAAGTTTTTTCCAAGATATTAAATGTACATTCTATCTAGAAAATTCAAAGTGTTTTGGTTTGCATCTCTCCACAAAAATAATTATTGCCTTGTAGTCCAAAAGTCAAAATGATAGTATGTGAAGATATCATGTTTAGGTTTTTAAAGCTTTATGTTTTTTTATGTTGAAGATATCAATCAAAATGTTGTTGTTTGGCTAAGTAAAGGAATGTTGAAGAAAATTTGGTGGGTTACCTTGCATGCGGTATGTTTGGTCACTTGATTTCAAGCCAATCCTAAGCGATGTTAGAAAAATCAATGAAAAGGACTTTTAGATACCTAAAGGGTACTCCAAATTATGGGCTATGGTACAAAAAGGATAAAAAATTCTCTTTGAGTGTCTACACTAATGTTGATTGGGTAGGTTTTTTTGATGACTAGAGAAGTACAAGTGGACATACATTATTTTTGGGGGACAGATTGGTCTCTTGGTTTAGTAAAAATTAGAATTCAATATCCTTGTCCACTATAGAAGCATAATACATTGTTGCAACATCTTGCTACACTCAAGTGTTGTGGATGAAGCAAACTTTGAAGGATGTGAAAGTGAATTATGATGAACCTATTCCCACATTGTGTGACAATAGTAGTGTAACATGAACATTTCTAAGAATCTGGTAATGCATTCAAGGACTAAACACATTTCAATCGGGTACCATTTTTTGAGAGAGAAATTTGTAGAACATGAAGTAAGAATGGTGTGTGTGCCTACAAAGGATCAAATTATAGATATATTCACAAAGGAACTTTCAAAGGATACTTTTGAGTATCTACGATAGAAACTAGGGGTCATTTCCCCTTATTGTTCTCACTAGATACATAGATAATGCATCTTTCTAGGGGGAATTCATGTCATATCTTTTTCTCCTTGATTGATGGGTGCTACCCCGCAGGGGGAGCTAGTAGTAAGGGGGAGTCCTGAAGCAATTCTGTAGTTGTTGTATAAAGAAGTGTTTTTGATCAAAGGAGGATCATGTGTTGCTAAAGATCTTTCTGTCCTTTTCTCTTGAAGATAGAAAAAGTTATATTGTCTTGTGCAAAAAATTTTGGCCCTTTATCCTTGATGTCAAAGGAGGAGAGTGAGCAGTGTGTGTTTTCATCAACACCAAAGGGGGATATTGTTGGAAATTCTTTTCATTGATGTCAACACTAAGGATTATGTTGTTGTCATTGATGTTAACACTAAGGAGATAGTTGGCAGTTGTCAACATTTATTGTTAGTTGTAATTGATGTATGTACCTAAGTAATATATTGTTAGTCCTTAAGCATTGGTTGTCTTTTTTACATTCATTTTGGGTTAACATTGATTGAATATAGTTGAAGACGTTCATGATTGGATGTCATATCTTATCAAAGAAGAGAAAATTTGAATAAGTTCATAGTTGGTTGTTATTCCTTACCAAAGTAGTATTATTGTTGATGGTCATATAATGCATTATTTCTATCAACAAGGTTTTTTCTCACACTGATATATTTAGATGAGGATTAGAAGCATTAATATGAGGATTACAAGCACGAGTAATGTTGGAGAGATGTTGCTGATTTTGGGTGAGTGCAAAATCATGGAGGTCAAAAAAGTGGCAATATGACATAAAAGTTGTTGATGACACTTTTTTAATCCAAACTTGATGAAATGGAAAGGGTTTATTAAGAAAATTGTTATCTTTCCACCAATATAAGATATTCCTTATTTTTAATTTAATAGATAATTATTATATATTTTCTACACTCATTATGACTAAATCCTTGATTGATAGGCTGAGTTAAAAACATGTATGGTTCTTAAAAAAAATTACAATTTTTAAGTCCGAAAGATGTGAAATATTCTTATGATTCCCATATTATAGGATAAAAAAAAAATGAATTTCATAAATTTTTGATAAAGTTATGGTGGTCAAACAAACAAGTTTTAATATTTTTAAAAAGTTCTAATAAAAATTTATGAATAATTATTTACTTTCAAAAAAATTACAAATTGAATGTAGTATCTTAGAAACTACATTCAATTTATTACAAATTATGTTCTTACATATTTTTTAAATTATGTTAGCAACCTATTTAAATTTTTATGTCAAGTTTCTTAACTCTATTTTTCTGAATTTTCATTACCACTTAAGGGCCTAGTTTGGATCCCCATGATCCTGCACTGACCCATCTAGAGTATGTCTCTTGCTTTTTCCTAATGTTCCTAATAGTATATGTGCTACTGAAAGAAATATTTGGTCTTTGCATGTTCCTAAATTGATTCTGGTTTAAGAAACTAAATTAAAGTCTATCCGAGAGAATGCTACAAATTCCTCCACTATTGCAGTTCTAGTCTTGTGGTTTGATGTTCAATGTTAGTGCTTTGTTTATGTTACACTCCTATATTTTCAAGTCACTTGTGTTGTTGAGGAGAAATATATGAATTATAGAAGGTTGGTAGTATTGCTAGTTGTCTGGACTAGTCTAGGAAGTTCTCTACAGCTCTTCGCATTAATGTCCTTGCTCTTGTAGCTTGGTGAATGTTTTCTCAATGTCTGTGCAATGTCTCAATTCTAATATCATATGCTGACATGGTCTACAAGTTTCTCTACTAATGCTACATCAACTTGTCATGTATCTTATGTTTCCTAAACAAAGTGTTTTGTATCTGTTTCATCTATGGTGGCTATTGATGGCATGAAAGTATGAAATAAGTATATGAAAGTTATGTTGGATGTGTCATAAGGGGGGAATGATAAATATGGAATGCAATCATAAATGAATTAAACAAAGCTTAATTTAAAATAGAATTAAGAATTCCTATACCCATACTCACGAAATGAACAATATAACAAACAATGAATTTAATAAACTATATTGTTACCCATATCATGTTGAAGTATATTTGTATTGATGTTGAATGTCAAATTTTTGCAATCAATAGAAAGCCTACATCATGCATTGTAAAAGCTTCAATGTGTGTGATGTTTGAACTAGAACATGATGATAAGTCGTAATGTGCTTAAGAGGCAATTGTGCAACACTTAGCTTATGTAAATTCTAGATGGTTTGTGAGAAGGAAAAAGGTTATTTTATATTGTAGATGTGTAAAATTGACCTAACACATATCGCACACCCTAAATGAAAATTTCCCATCATTGGCATCATTATCATTGAATATCACTGCATTTCACATCAAATACATTAAAAACCCTAATTTAGATTCTATTAATTGAATAATAATACATTATTTAATTAATTCACTTTTTCATCACTTTTGACCAATTAAATTAAATAACATCAATTAAGTTGAATATTCTAACTTTATTCCTCCTGATTAATTAAATAACATAAATTATTTAATTATGTTGCTAATTCATTTTATTCCCTTAAGTCAATTAAATTATTAAAACATAATAATTTAACTGTCCCCAAATTTGAATAATTAAATAAACTATTGAAAACATCATCAAAAATAAAATCAAACAAATAAAACTTTGTTTGCAAAATTCAAACTTGATTTGCACGTTCAACTCCAAAAAGATTAATTAATTAAATCAATTAGTTAATTAACCTCACCCACATTCATGATTGAAAAAATTATGAACCACTGATTGCTTGATCTGATTGCTTGACTGATCCATCTATTTCCTAAAAGATCAATTTATTCTTCAATCCCATAGATTATTCAATCTATTTCTTCAATATCGCTGAATACTTAAAATAATTTTTTCAATCACACCAATTACGTAATCAATTTGCACATATTATTCCCATCTAAATCCTCTCAATGATTTTTAATCGTTGATCAAGATATTCTACTATGCGATTAAAAGCGTTCATTTTGAAACACAAATTCTATATAACAACCATCTTCTTCCTCAAAAATTATCAGAGAATCAATATCATTTGCACAAGTAATGAAGGAATCACAACCAACCTTTAGAAGCTTCAACACATGTCTTCAATCAACACACACATGTTCTTCAAGCTTTTATACACACAATGGATTCTTCACATTGATATGAACAACCCAACATCTTCGTGAACACACTTCAACATGGGATGGTAAAACTATATTGTGTGTATTTCATTGTCATTGTTTCATTTCAATCATGTTCTTGATTTCCTTAATTGTGTAGTTTTATTTCATGTTTAATGGGCATGAGTCATCTTTTTGTTTGATTAGATTAGTTTCTATTCACTCAAATTGATCATTTGCATCTTCTTGATTTCCTCCTTACACATTCAGGAATGCCCGAGGGGACCATGGTCCTTAGCACTAATCATTTTATAAGCTAATTTTGAAGTTGCAAGTTTCAAAAGTGCATTGGAAAAAATTTCACGTAGAAGCTATAGGAATTTCATGCACTGGATTTCACATTTTTTGCGGACTTGACCTTTTTCTAGCCACTTCTAACTTTCTGTTGTGCTTTTGCAAAAATACAGAGGTGCACTTGAGCCACTTTTTCTTAAAAATAGAGACCACTTTATGACTTTTTCATTTGCTTTTTCTTTTTGATAGGGTCATTTCTGCTAATTTTTGTTTCTTTTTCTCTGTTAAGTTTTGTCTGAAAGTTGAATGTTAATTTTCAATTTATAATGCTAATGGGTACTTCATTTGAATGTTTTACAGGTTCTTTAAAAAAAAATTATACAAGATTTGTAGAGGTATGACATGCATGTATCCAAGAACCATTAACACATTTATTGCAAAGAAGGAAAACAGTCAAAGATTTTAAGTTTTCAAAGCTTTCATAGTTAGAAAACTTTAATTTGATGCATAAAAAGAACCCCACAAATGAGCATTTCAATTGGTGCTCTAAAATTAATTTTTCAAAGCTTTCTAGCTAAACAAACGGACATTTCAATTGGTGCATAAAAAGAACCCCACAAACAAACATTTCAATTGGTGCTCTAAAATAAATTTCTTAAAGCTTTCTAGCTTAGTAAATGCTTTCAATTGATGCATAAAAAGAACCACACAAACAAACGCTTTCAATTAGTGCTCTAAAAAGTATTTTCTTTCAAAAGCTTTCTAGAACAAACAATTCCTTTTTGGTGCTCTAAAACATGTTTGATTTTTGTTGACCAATGCTTTCATTTTGTTGATGAACACACAATTTCTTTTGCTAACCATTAAGATAAGGCTTTTTTAAAAAAACACTTTGGTTGGTGGTTAAAAATGAAAAAATCAAATTCTTGTCTTGTACATTGTGATATTTTTGTCTAAAATCTAGAATGTTTCACTTTGGTGCACTTAAAAAGGAGCCAAAATTGCTATCTTGTACACATTTTCATTTCATTTTATTTCAATTTACTTTTAATTTTTCTTATTATTTTTTTCTTTTTTGAGGCCTAAAATGATCAATATTGTGATGAAGTGTATACTATGTATTTTTTGTATGGAAAACTAGGTGTCTATCCTCTCCCCTCGTGCCTTTTGGCAATCTTGGGTGACAAAAATAATCTTGAGTTTCACACCATTTATTTACATTTAAAAACATACCTTAAAAAGGGCCTGCCTCCCAGCTTGTGAGAGAAAACGACCAAAGCGGTACTTTGTTTTGGTCTGCTATATAACTATTTGTGGGTGTGAGGAAAGTTCTCATCCACCTGGTGCGAATGTTATATACCGATGAAAGTCTCCCCTAGTATCCGTGTGAAATGTAAAAACCTGCAAGGGCTAGGAGGCCTCTTAATTGAGTGAATCACCGCATGTATAGACACTAGTTATCCCAAAACATGAATAAGTTCACCAATGTTTGTAGAAGCTACCCATTTTAAACCAAAAAATTCCTTGAAGTTGTACATCGAAACTTTGATTCTGAGAAGTTACTTACCAAGTCTAACTTATGGTTGAGCATAAAACACTCTACATTCATTGTATGTAAAATCATCCCTTCAGGGAATGAGGTAAGCCCATCTAGGAGGAAGTGTGTATCCCTAAGGTGTAAATTATCTTCATGAAATTCCCAGAGATCTTTTGGTTACTTTGAAACATCAAACATTGTGCTTGAATTAAAATGAACACATCAAAACAAGCATTCAACATGGTTTACAAACATCAAACCCTTTGAATCTAGTGCGAATACATTGAAAAGAGCCCTATGTTTGCACTCCGTAAAAGATATCTTAAACAAATATCTTTGAAGGTTTCTAAATGTTTAGGCTCACATTTCAAGTCACATTAAGAATGAAGTAAACATTGGAAACTATAACTTTAGCATTTTTATTTCCATGAACATTGAAATTTTGTGGAAAGAAACGTGCTTAACTTTAGATGATGATGCACTTGCCAATGAGGTCCTTGAAGGATATATCCATGGAATGTTGAAACATTGCACCTACTTTGATTAACCCAAATGGCATCCTTTTGTATGCGAATGTCCCCCATTTTTTTGTAAAAGTTCTTTTGTGCCTATCTTCATACTGTACCATCACTTGATTGCACCCAGAGTAGTCGTCAATAAATGACATTATTTGCAAACTGTTGAAAATTTACAACACTTCGTCTAATGAGGGAATCAGGTAGTTGTCCTTTTTAGAAGCTTTATTCAAGTTCCAAGAATCCACACATAATTTTATTTCTGACCAGAACCAAATTGGCCGCCCATGTGGAATGTCTAACAGGGAAAATAATACGAGCAGAAAACAACTTTTGTACTTCCTTGAAGATAATGGGTTCAAGCAAAGCACTGATTGGGCATTGTCACTACCTCAAGGGTTTCACATCTAGTTTGAGGGGAATGGTGTGAGTGATGATTGATGTATCATACATTTTGAGGTCCTCATATCCCCAAGCTATCACATCATGGTAAGTATGCAGTGCCTCAATAATTTCTTTCCTTTCTTTTGGGGTGCACACTTTGCCAACAACACATTCTTTATATCTTCAACAACACCCAGGTTATGAGCATCACACTAATTATCTATGGAGTTGATTTCTTGGTTTTTTTATCCTGATCCCTTATGTGATCTAAGTTGAATATCCTTTCTAACTGGACCATACCTCTTGGTATTGTGTTCATTTTCAAATTGATAACCCCTTCTATGTCAAGCTTTGCTTCCTCTAGCTCTACTTCATCTATGATTTGGGAGGTAAATAAATTAGAACTAGTCATGAAATCAATGATATGTTTGTCATCATCAAACACCTAGAATTTGGTTACATTACCAGGCACCGACGAGGTAGAGGTGAGCTATATAGTAAATTTCTTTAGGTCGGTCAATGACAGAGGCTGTAAGGTGTTGGCCGCTTGGGCTAAAGCGTCGACAGTTTGATTTTTTCTATGAGGAATCAACTGAATGTTAAATGCATCAAGTCCTTCTATGAGGTCCCATAATCTATGCCTATAGTTTACTATCCTTCAATCATGACATGAGTATAATTTTCTAACTTGCTTGACAACTAGTTCAAAATCTCCAAATACTTGTAACATTTTGACTTTATTCCTTAAATCCATGAGTAACCCATGAACTACTGCTTCATATTTTTCTATATTATTGGTGCAATAAAACTATAACCTATGGGTGAAAAAGTGTGTCTTACTCGTAGGACTGACAAGCTCAAAGTGCGCTCCTACTCCTTGCTTGGATTTGGATCCATGAAAACACAATGTCCAAAACTTGGAGGGACTTTTTCCTTTGGAACTGATTGAACATACTTCCTTTCCTAGATGCATGTCTATTTCTACACCCTTGGGTGGTTGTTTGTAGTTGGGTTGATTTTGATCTTGTTGTTCCCTCAAAATCTCCTTTGTAGTGATTCACATTTTGATATGATCTACGACAGTTTGGAACAAATAGTAGTCAAAATCAAAATGAGCTGCATCATGCATTCTACACCAAATAGGTAAAAAAACCTCTTTGAAATCCATTCTAGCCCCTAAGTTGAGTTGATCCTACACAAACTTCTACATAAACTCTTGGAAGCCATCGAACAACCCAAGATTACCATCCTCGTGATAATCTTCATTATCAAACTCAATTAATGCTTTCACGCCATTGAGAAGAGGGATCAAATTGGTGGGGGCATTGTATAGCACAAAGACCCCTTTTGTACCTTCTTCTTCTTCACCTTGGTAGGCGATGGGAAAGTAATTTCCCAACTCTGTTTCTGCAAAAAACACTTCATTCATATTTTTTATATTCGGTAATCATAAAGTTCATTCAGGGTTCACATTCAATATGGATTTGATTAGGAATCCATTTCCAAGGTATCCAAAGATGTGAATAATCAATTGTAGCATAACCATTTAGGGCTCAGGTGAAGTCCCTTCCCAATATGGTGTCGTATGTGTTGGGGCTATGAGCAACCTGAATGTCAAAAACCTATTGTACCCTTGGGTCCATTGCGATCTACAAAGGGATCTTGTTCATCTCTCCTACTATGTTCACCTCGGTCTTATGTAGCTAAGTCACCTTACGTCTGGATGGAGTCGAGGTTATTCCTAGTGCTTGGTACACTGTGAATGGCATGACATTGGTCGAGGCCCTTGAGTCTAGTAGATAGTTATGTATATTCTTTCCAAGTATGTGAATTGTTAGCAAGAAAGGAGGGGTTTCTAATTTCCCCTAAAACAGCCCCATCGAAACATCAGTCTGGGCTACCTAAGCCTTGGCCTTGTCATTTCTTTTATCCTTGGCTTGTCTTAATTTTTCTCCTTGGTTGGTTGTTTATCTACTTGCTAATTTTTGCTAGGCGGCTTATCAGATTTCCTTCCTACAATTTCCTTGATCACAGGATTAGTGTTGGAGATTTAAATTGAGCTTACAGGTGGCTCTTGAGTTGGTTTTGATGGGGCAGTTCCATTCAATGCTCAAAAGAAAGCATTCCTGACAGTGGTTACCCTTAGCAGCTCAAAGGCTGACAAGCTTATCTTCACTTTCTTAAATTCCTCTGCCACATATTCTCCCATCTGCTCAACATCCACCTCAAAGGAAGTACCTTGGGTAACATTAGCGGGTTGGTCATAAGTTGGATTGGGTTGCCTATTTCTATTGAAATACTAGGTTGGCACTTTGGGATAGGTTGGGTTATTGCTGACATTAGGATCAAGTGGAGTATTGAAATTGTTGGGCAGGGTGGAAGTTGTAAAGGGACCACCAACTTGTCTCTTTCTTAAGTTATAAGGGGTTGCACATTGGTGGAACATATGAACCTCATCCTCTTGTTGTTCCAATTCATCTTTAGGACCATTATCTATTGAATCAAATAGTTGAGATAAAGAACTCTTGTTACTTACCTCTTTTGCTTCGCCTCCCTTTGTTGCAGCCTCTTTCTCAAGCGAGTTGCTATCACTTTGAGGAAACAGAGCCTGGCTAACCACCAACACTGAATCATATGGTTTCGAGGGAATTATATCTTTGCATCTCGAAGCATCAACAACATTTTGAAATTCTACTTGAAATATTTCTGGAACAATCTAGAACTTCAGACAATCAAGCTCTAAATGCCTATTAGTTTTATGAATCCTACACCATCTGGATATTACTACTTCAGCTAAGTAAACTCCACTTGTTTATTTTTCTGTACCACCTAGTGGGTCAAGGGTTGTGGGCACACCTCCATTGTTGGGTCTAGTGTTCCATGTTCTATCTTTCCTTTGAGGTTGCCTTCTTTCAAATTTCTTTCCTGATTTCTGACCTCATTCATAATTCTAGTTTGAATATGGTCCTGAATCTTAGTTGTCTCTTTAATAGCTAGCTTGAATGCTCTTTTGAGATGCTTATAGTTGATTATTTTGATTCCTCAAATGAGTGACTTTGGTGGATAGCTTCTTTACTAATTCATCCAACTCATCAATTTTCTCCTTGTTTACACTACCTTGTGGAGGCACTAAATTTTTAAGAAAAATAGGATGTGCTAAGGGTTGATTATGTTGGGCAATTAGGACCTTGTATTTTTGTAGGTATGAAGGCACTTGGGGCAGCAGTGAACAAGCCTGCTAATTCAAAACTTTCAAATAACCTGATATGGATGGAGTTTTGTTTAATGGTGACCCTGGATGTGGCGTGATTGACAACTGCATAAATTGGTTCATCAATAGATTTTGATGTGCCAAGGCATGAGTAAGCACATGGATTTGTATAGGGTTGGCGACTAGTCCTAATGAAGATAATGGACCTGCAACATGCTATCCCAAGTCAATGCTTTCCTTCACTACCTCAACATAAGCCTCTAACAAATTTGCAGGTGGTTGATGCTTTCTTTTGACCAAGGTGGATGTGATATTGTCCAAAGGCACATAATATACCATTCTGGTCAAAGCATTATCAACTACATAGGGATGTTGCAACTTCATGTAGGCTCTATGAAATTTATTATTGAATAAGTTGATTGGATCATTGACTTCCCATCTTACTGACATGAATTGTTGGTACAAATCTATGGGATTGATTGGAACCTTGAATTTCTGCAAGAATGTATTCTTCATTAGGTCCCAAGAAGTGATGGAGAATGTAGGTAAATGGATATACCAATAAAAGGCCTCATTTCACAATGAGTAAGGGAAGAGTCTATAGGCAACATCTTCATGTTCAATCGGCATATCCTTCAAGGTTGTTTGGAATATCTTGATATGTTCTATTGTTCTATGTGGATCATTTGGGTGGAACTTGGTGTAGAAGCCTTCCAAATTCTTTGGCATGTCATGGTAGTCATTAAAGGATAGAGACGATGGATTATTACCTAACCAATCCATTGGTGGGAGTGGAGGTGGCAATGGTTGTGTTGCAACAACTTATGGATGGGGTGTGCCAGTTGTAACAACACTTTGGATGTGGGAAGTGAATGGAGAAAATGCTGGTTGGAGTAAAGGAGAAGATGGAGATGGAGGGGATGGAGGTCGAGTGGGTGGACTTGATGATGAAGCTTCCCCTTTCTTATCTCTTCTAGCCCTGGTAGGGGTCTTTAGCTCTTGGAATTCTCCCTTATCTAGTGTAGATCTAGTTACTCTGTGAAATATTTGAGGGTAGAAGGACCAAATTCAATCCAGCTTTGTCCAAGTTCCCTCCTTCTAGCACCAGTTCTATTGATGAGTGATTTTGCACTTCTCAACATAGAGAACACACAAGTGTGATGCCTCTCTTGAAAGGTGAAAATATGCAACTAAGTTTTAGAAAATCACCCAAGGTCTCTTGGGTGTTAGGTCATGACATGCAAAAATAGCTCAATTGTTTGTTGTGATTTATTGGTAATCACAAGGGGTATTTAGCATTGTAAATGATGATTTTGGATCGCCCTCACAATGGTTTTCTCCTCCTAGGGTTTTTCACCTAAAAGGAGAAAGGGAATTGGATGGGGTCCAAAATGCGAGGGTTTACACTCAAAGTCTACGTAAATGAAATTTATTATGCCTAATTAAGATGTTCTAATGCTCTGATCTAAAAAATGAAGTTATCTAATGATGCAAAACTTAGAAAATGTAAAGTTTTGGAAAACATAATGTGATATATAGAAATGCCTAAAAATGCAACTAAATGATGAAATAATAGAACAAAATGAAAGAGGAGCACCTAGAATCTAAAGCTTGATGTTGGGAGATTCTGCACTAGTACACAAACAACAATATATGACTAAATAAACTACTAAAAATTGCATATAAATGACTAATTTTAGTCACGTGACTATTAGTGGTTTATTTGTAGTCATTTATAACACCACCAAATTTATGAATAAACTATTTTAGTCATTTATTTAGTAATTGATTTGATCATTGATTTGGTCATTGATTTAGTCATTGATTTAGTCATGGTAGTGATTTATTTAGTCATTAATTTTAGTCACATGACTATTTTAGTGGTTTATTTGTAGTCATTTATAACACCACCAAATTTAAGACTAAACTATTTTAGCCATTTATTTAGTCATTGATTTGTTTATTGATTTAGTCATTGATATAGTCATTGATTTAGTCGTTAATTTAGTCATTTATTTAGTCATGGTAGTGATTTATTTAGTCATATATTTAGTCATTAATTTAGTCATATATTTAGTCATTAATTTAGTCATTAATTTAGTCATATATTTAGTCATTAATTTAGTCATATATTTAGTCATTAATTTATTTATTAATTTAGTCATGTATTTAGTTATTAATTTAGTCATATATTTAATCATTACAAATCAAATCTATCTTAATTAATCCTCACAAATTTATGCATATAAAATTCAAGTATTATAGATATTCAAATGTTAAAAAACACCACGAAATGAAGACTAAAATGCTTGAACAAATATGATTGATCAAATACAAACACAAACAGATTACAAATCAAGAAGAGCCACAACACAATATTTATGAGTGGAGAAAAAACCACTTAAAAAATTTACTTCATTAAGCCTCATTAGCAAATCAAAATCTCATTGGTTACATTCAATGTCTTAGTGACACTGTACAACTTACAAACACTATATAAAAATAATAATCCTATTTTCATATACTTATATTGTTTTCCCCTTCCTTAACTATAGTCCTTTTGGAAGGGTAGTGACCTCCTATAGGGGCTTGACCCATTTAATCCCCTTGCAAATCCATAGCTTTCCTACTATTATTGGTTTGAACTCCTCCAAACTCTTCCTTACTGGTATTAACCTTTCACTTCTCCAATTTGGAGTTGCAGCCTAAAAATAAGGTTTCAAAATTTGCACATCAAAAATTCAAAAAATTCAAATAATACAAAGGATAAAATTCAAACATTTAATTTTCCTTTTCCAACTATGATACCCTAAACTTAGGCGTTACATATAATTTTTCCTAGTTATCTCTTAATTTTTTTAAAAAGATGAATTCATGCAAGATAGCAAACAAATGGATAATATTCAATTAGTGATATACAACTACCTTATTCCTAAACAACTGATCAATAGCTTGATTATTGATTGTAAATTTGTAATTGATATGCTTGAAAGTATCCTTGGCTGTGTGTGAATTGGAGCTTTGGGTGAGGATATGAATATCCATAAAAATCATATTTGGAAGTAGATTTTATTAGATATTGTAGTTGCAAGTTCCACTATATATAATAAAGATAAATAGTTTTACCTTTCTACATCAACTAATGCAATTCTGATAACTTTTAGAGGATTGACAATGCTAGCCTTTATCGTATCAACATACTCACTTGCAAGTTGCAACACAACATTAAACTTATTAATTAGACTGAACATCTAAGAAAGAAAAAGAAACTTCAAACATTATCAATTTAGTAAAAAAATCATCAATTTCAACTTGATCAAAGTAGCCAATGCTTCACTCTCTACATCCTCTGCTACAATCAAAATAGGTCTTTGTTTTTTTTTGATAAATGAAACAAGAAATTATATTATTTATCAAAACTTATCACTATGTACTTATGAACTCAAGATCATTTAAATTGTCAAACTAATCAACATGACTATCTAATTTATTTCTATCACATACACTTTGGGTATACAAGATCATTGAGAATCCCAATTGTTGAACTATGAAATTCAACAACACAATGAAATTATATCTTAAGTAAAATGTAAATCAAATCAACATTACATGTCTCAGCTCATCAGTTGATCTCAAATTGTATATACACATTTTTCATATAGCTTAAGGACATCTACAATAGATCTGCACAAAATGAATTTGGTGGAAAGACTTTAAAAACTTTGAAGCGAATACAATTTGTAGGTGTAAAGCCAAATTCCACAACCATTGCCAACATCCTCCCTGCGTGTGCCAAAATGGGAGCTTTGAAGCAAGATATGAATATCCATTAATGCATAGACAATACAGCCCTATAAGAAATATTATACTCCCTCAAAATATTATTACATATTATTCTACTAGGGGGACTTTACTTTATCAAGGGAAATTCAAGATAACTTTGATCGTTGTTCATTTCTACCATCAATGAAAACTTCAAACTAATTGTTTCCAATTTTGGGGTATTCGAGGGACTTAACTTTATCTCTCATCAAAGCTTCTCCTGTTGATGAAGTCCCTCAATGTTTTTTGTTCCATTGGAGGGACCACAATCCTTTTCCTGTTGATGTCCACCTCTTTCGTTGATGAGTTTGAGTGTTGTCGGGCTATTGGTGGGACTTTGATGTGACTCCCAATGACACGCAAGAGTCCTCCCAATGATTTCTTTAGAACTACTTTCAATTACAACATATGGTAATTATTCCCCTGATCATCATGCTTCAATGGATGTCTGTGTGTGATATTTGTCTTAATAAAACTACATACATAGTTGGTGTTATGCTTCAGTGGCTTAAACACTTTCTCACATAAAGGCAAGGATATTCTTTATCATTTACAGATAGCCAAGAGTATTGAAGGGTGTCAAAGATGCCATCTCATGGAATACGATGATTGCGGGGTATGCACAAAATGGATTTGTTGAAAAGGCTTTAGAAACTTTCAAACAAATGCAATTAGTAGGTGTTAAGCTTTAGTGGCTCAAAAAATTTCTCATAGAAAGGTAAGGGTATTCTTTATCATTTGCAGATAGCCAAGATCATTGAAAGGTGTTAGAGATTTCATCTCATGCAATATGATGATTGCAAGATATGCACAAAATGGATTTGTTGAAAAGGCTTTAGAAAATTTCAAGAAAATGCAATTAGCAGGTGTGAAGCCAAATTCCACAACCTAGCTAGTATCCTCCCTACCTATGCCAAAATGGAAGCTTTGGAGTAGGGTATGAACATCCATCAGAGCATAATAGATGGGAGATTTTTATTAGATATTATGGTTGGAAATGCTTTGTTAGACATGTATGCAAAATGTGGAAACATACACAAGGCACATGAACTCTTTGATTGAATTCCTCAAAGAGATGCCATTGATGGATAAATTACACAATGATGGGTTGGAAAATCACTCCACAATCCCAATCCAACCTACCTCAATCAAGGTTTCAATCTCCAAGTCCCCAACTCAATGACTCCTCACCAATTTCATTTGTTCTCCAAGTAGCAATCCAAACTCACTTTTTGAGGTTTAACTTTTAGAGAAGGCCTAACAAATTCACAACCCACACATTCTCAGACGCCTTTTATCCTCCCATTCAACATATCAAAAACTTGCATAGACTTGTTTTGAAACTTCTTAGGAAACAATAGACTGTCCTCCACTTTTAAGGGAAAATTAGCCCACTTTTCCAAGTAACCCACTCTCAAACACTCAAACTACTCACCAAAACCACTCAAACCTCCTAGGCAGACTCCAAATAGAGGAAATCAACAAGTTTCAGACAAAGAAAGTGTCACTAAATGGGCCAACTCAAAAACCCTCATTTTTTAATGCAAACATCAAGGGTTTTACTGAAAATCACGACTCCAGGGCTTCCCTACCCAAACCAATACTTCAAAGACTCTAACACATGTCTTTACATGTTTAATAATTCATTACATAGCCAACCACAACAACAGTTTGGAAAAGCTCAACTTCTACAACCAAATTTCACTTGAAAGACCATGTAAAATACCACTAGGGCATCAACCCAAAACACTAAATTGGCCTCCCTACTCCTACCATCATACTAACATCAAAATATACAAAAATTCATGCCATTCCATCAAGCCACAACCTTAGATAGTAGACGGAATGTTCATTTACAAGATCAAAACCCTTAAAACAATGCTACTCAAGCATATACAGGAAAAAGGTTACTAAATTCACCAAACTAGATGAAAAGAAGCCAAGTCACCACTAATAGAGATCTAGATCATGCCTTCAACACATTCCATCACCCTTGGGCCATGGTACTTATGTACGGATGAGCAATTCATCTTGTAGCAGAAAATTTCATGAAAACACATAATTTATGCAAAGAAACTAATAGATTTTATGGTATTTTTTAGAAAATCAAACTTGAAGGTTGGTTGAGTCTAGTCTCTACATATCTTTTATGGATTATGTTCTCTAATTAAATTTTAAAATTACTAAAATGGTTCTCTTGTATTTGGTATTTCAACATTATGTTCATGCATAGAGGGGTAAACCATAACATGCCATGAAATTGTATAAAACAAAGTCTATCCAATAGCTTATAAAAAATTTCAAAGACAATCTATGTAATCTCCACATGGTATCATGTGACCTATACAAGAATTTAAACTCACGACACTCACAACCTAAATTATTTCTACACGTATTAATTAGAAGAATTTCAACAAATTCATGACTTAGCCAAAAGATTCCTCAACATATTTCAAGACATGAACCCCACTGCCCTAAAACCCTTTACCATCTTCTACAAAAGGCCCTTATCCAACTTTCATAAATTTTCCTCACATACTTTAATAATTGATGTGAAACCAAGTGCTAGAGTAGTCAAAGACAAAAATTCAATAATAGTTGACAATACTCTCTAAAAATACACTTCAAGTGCACAACTGTTTTTGATAGATTCAACAATAAAAACTCCTTACAAATAAACTACACACATGCACTTCAGGCCTTGCACAGTTAGCAGATGTAGCTAATGTTTACATGTAGGAATGAAATGGTCTACATGCCTCTCAATCTCTCTAGAATAAGTTGGAACCTTAATGTCTAGTTTAATGGTTAGGCATACAACATGTTAGCCAAATTCATCTACACATGCTAGACCAATTGGCTTTTATTTAGAAAACCTAGATCACCAGCATATCAGCTAATGTGAGGGGTCAATAACCCGCTATTAGATCATGCATCACACAATAAGTATAAGACAAAAAAATAGTAGATCATGCATCACACAATAAGTATAAGACAAAAAAATGTCAAAAGAGCTACTCTACTCATCCATCATTTGCATGCATTTCTCAACCATACAACATATGTACTAGCCTTATTTCTCTATACCACAACATATCTAACAAATCTTACTACATCATGTAGCCATTCTCTAAAGTGAATAGAAAGCATGCTTATATATATTTGCAAGACCCTCCTTTGCATTAATTTCTTTACACATACCCATTAGATACTTTATTCTAGGGACAACTACTTTTTCTATCCCAATGCAACCACTTGTGCCCAATTAATTTATACAATCTTATTTACAACTTTTGTTCCCAACAATATCCTAGTACCATCATCTTTTTTGTCCTCAAAACACTTAGGTACGAATATTTCAAAATCAAAAGGAATATCCTCAAGGTGGGGGGAAGCCTCAATGCATGGTATAACTCTGATTAATTCAAGCAAGGAGGACTCTGGCAAAAAAATGAAGCACTTTGGAACACATCCTAACAATGTAAGCTTTGTTTGGGTTCTAGGTGCACGCAGTCATGCAGGTTTAGTGGATGAGGGATGCACATACTTCACACATTAGTAACTCTTATTGTATTACAATTTACATATATAGTTGTAGACATAGAAAATGTATTGATCGACATTGCACATCTGATCCTGACCACTAACATGGTTTCATCCTAAATCAACCCTCGGTCTAACAATTTAATTGAATACCTTTTTTTGATTAAATTCATCAATGTTCCTCTCTTAATTAAATAAATCATTTATCTAATTAAGTCATCCTTTCTCACTAATTAAATCAATCAGTCTGATCTAATTATCCCTATTTAATTAAATAATCAATTTCGTTTTAGTAAATCTTTAAATTCCATCCATTAAATTAAATAAATTAAAACCTTATTTAGTTTAATCTAACTTCATATCCTTGGTTAAATAAAACAAAAATCTTTATTTAATTAATATTGAAATCATATTCTTCTCATATTTTATTTAAATCAATCCATAAATCTAAATCAATATGCCACATCATTATGACCTCTCATTAAATTAATTAACCTTGTTTAATCTCTTCCCATGTCCCATCATCTATATTTTGTAACTTGCACATGAAAATAGATATAATTCATTTATTAAATCTCTATTTTCTCTCAAAAAGGCATAATAAAGGAATATTCCTCAAATTTGAACTCAAAATCCAAGTGGACTTTGTCCTTCCAACAAGGCATTTACTCCACCTAAAAAGTCCTTTTTCCTTGAGCCAAGTGGCATTCAATGCATGTTCTTTCCCTCTTGCATGTCATTTAAACAATTTCAAATTTCAAATATATGCATTTATTGACACATTCTTCAAAACTTAGACATCCTCCATCCATTCACATGTTGGCAAGTGGCACCTTTCCATTTTTTGATTCTTAGTCCCACATTGCTCCATTTTGGACATCTCTTCAACTTGATATTCTATAAATAAGAAGTCTTATTCCTCATTTCATCATCCACAATCCAAGTAGAATTATTATAGTCATTTTTAGTTCATCGACAACTTGAGTAAACTTACTATACTCAAATTCATAGAAATTTTCATCCAATTTCATCCAATCTTAGCTAGGTTATGCATATTTTTATCTTGGAGCACATTGGAGGTCTTCATCAAGTGGATGACTCTTCATCATCAATCATCTTCATCACATCATTGGAGTTGGGAAAGGGCCAATTTTCACATCAAATTGGCACCAACCCCCTCAAGAGATTAAGAGTTTGCTTTTTTTTAGAATAGGATTTGATATCTTTGTTTTAAGTGTGTTGTGTTCCTCATTTCATTCCTTTTCCCTTACATTCAAATGGATTTCTTGAGGAATCTCTATTCTAACTTGCAAGTGCTGAAACAATATCAAGAACAACAGGAAGCATCCCAATTAGTAGCTCAACAACAAGTGTTGTTGGCACAACAACAACAACAGGCTTAGAAATAGGATCTTGGCATGGCTGCAACAAGACCAACAACAAGCATTGTTGATACAACAGCAAGTACAAGCATACATGGATCAACGGAATGTGCAAATACCACCAATCAACACATCAACCAATCCACCCATCCCATCAACAAGTGATCCACCTTAGAACACTTTCATCCCACCCCCTAATCCACAAAGTGATGTCACAGCACAAATCAAATTACTCTCACAATAAGTGCTTGATCTTCAATCAGGGAGAACCACAATAACATCTAGCAACTTTTGTCCTTATCCATTCAATAGGATCATTCTAATGAAACCATTCCCAAAGGGATTTGAGATCCCCAAGTTTGACAAGTACCGTGGGATGGGAAACCCTAAAGATCACATCAGGGAATTCTAGGTTCATTGCATGGAAGTCGCGTATGACGATACCTATCTGATGTAGCTATTTCCTAGAAGTTTGGTTGGCCACACCATGGAATGGTTCTCTCACCTACCTACATGCATTAAGACATTCCAAGAAATCATAGATGCATTCATCAAAAACTACGCCTACAATATTGCCATGGATGTCAATCTAGAGGAACTATTAGCTCTGAAACAAGGTAAGAATGAATCATTTGCTTCATTCGTACAATGATGGCGATCCAAGGCCAATCGGAGCAAATGGGTCATGCCCGATGAACAAAAAGTATGCACTATCATATCCAACCTTGACGGCCTCTTAGCCTTCCACCTCAAATTCCAAGGGATCACCATGTATGATCAGTTGATTTCCAAGGTGCTCAACATCGAATGAGCCCTTATGACACAACCTGGAGGATCAACTTCATATCCTGAACAATAGAAAAATTGCCCATCTACAACCTATAATGGAAAACCTTGCACATGGGCAAGAAAAAAAATGTTACGAATGATGGTGTTGTTGACGCCAAAGTTGTCATCAGTGCCCCTCGGCAAAACACACTCACACCACAACAAAAAATCCAAAACCATCATCAAAACAACCATCCAGCGAACACAACAACACAACAACCAAACAATCAAGCGATCAATAATGTCAACGATCAAAGGGGACCACCCCAACAAAACAAGAACTTCACCAAGCAAAAGTACACTACCCTTGGGGAACCACTTGAAGTCATCATGAAGAAACTGATAAACGAAAACCTTATCAAGGCTCCCACCTATGAGAACTACCAAGAACCAGATGTAAAACCTTCTTGGTACAACAAAAATTAGCTCTGCAACTTCCACAAAATCAAAGAGCACACCACTAATAGTTCCATGAGGTTAAAAAACCTAGTCCAATACCTCATTGATCAAAGAATCATAAATTTGGAACAACCAGGAGGGAATTAGAATCTCAAAATATACATGAATTTGATGCCTAACCATAACAATAAAGGGAACAATAGCACTAATAAGGGGAAAGGCACCTTCAAGAATATGAATCATGTGTACGACCATGTCAACGGATCCCTGGATGACTACTGCGCTACCATCACCATCAAAGGGGCCCATTCCAATTGTGGAGTCACCACAAGAGGTGGCAAAATTACCATTACAGGATCATCCCAGCCAAACAGAGCACCTGCACCCAACCATAGATATGTTCCCAATGATTACAATGTACTTGATTAGCTAAAAAGAACCCTAGCACAAATCTCCATCATGGAGTCATTAAAAATATCATCCGCCCACAAGAAAATCCTTGAGGAATAATTTGCTTCATCCACTATCCCCGCAAATCTTGATGCGAAATAATTCCAAGCTATGGTCAAAAACATCATTACCCTAAATCTCCTTACATTCTCTGACCAAGATTTTCCTGCTCAACCATCTCATAATTGTGCACTCCATTTAGAGGTCCTAGTTCAGAAAAATAAATTCAAGTGAGTCTTGGTGGATGGAGGTACAGGCCTAAATATTTGTTCCCTCAAGCTCATTAAGAACCTAAAAATCTCAGAGGATTCCATCGACAAAGGTAAAGGTATTATAATCAGAGCATATGATGATCAGGAAAGAGTGTACCAAGGAACAATCCAAATCCCTATTCAAGTAGGGCCAGCTATCATGGAAACCACCTGTCAGGTCCTAGATCTCGACTTGCCTTATAACATTCTCCTAGGACGTCTATGGATCCATGCAATGCAAGCAGTAGCATCAACCTTCCATCAATGTGTCAAATTCACATATGAAGGACAAGAGGTCACCATCCATGGAAATCCTGAACCATTCTCCTATTGCAAGAACCTTGAGGTAAAATACTACAAAATACCTCAAGTACCTAAAAATGATGAAGGCCCATCAACATCGTACATTAATCTAGCCACTCTTGCCTCCAATTCTATGACAGAGACACCCTCCATTCCCACCATCACCACCATCTCTGATATCAAATTCATCATCTAGGACAATGGTTGTGGAAACTATATGATTCCCAAAAATGCCTTTGTGGTAGGAGAGTTACCACAATCTCCTAGATCATGAGGACATCTACAATAAAAATCAAGCCTCCACTTCCCAAACATCCCCTAAATATCCCAACTTTAGAAGTTGGGAGGATCTTGGCTGAGAATTCATAGAGGAGGACCCATCTCATCTCCTATACCAAGATAATACACCAACAACTAATCTACCAATGGATGACAGAAGTAAAGGTTTGCAAATGATGCTCACAATGGGCTATGATAGAAACTAGAAACTGGGGCAAAACAACAATGGGCTTATAATACCCCTCATTCTTGAGACGTGAATGAGAAATATTGGCCTCAGATGTACCCATTTGAGTATAACTATACGTGGATGAGGTCCCCCAGTTAAAGCAGTCAAGACTCCCCGTGAACCAACACCAGCTGAACTTCGCTTACCTATATCCACTGGCCGCGTCTTAGATAATTTCGCTTTTGACATAACTGATTTTTGTAGTAGCACTAATGATGAGGATCCCATAACCCACATACCTAGGCTATTTGAGGACACCACCCTTCTCATGATTAGCACTCTATCCTATGAGTCTAAAATCAAAACAATGAAATTTGTCTAGTCTACCCACAACTCATCAATTATGACCAACGAGGACCACCAATTCTTGACACATTCGAAAATGATGAGGCGCTCTCAAAATTCATGGGACTACAGGATAATATTCTATGTGGAGATCACAAAGCAAGATTCATCATTGAGCTAGATACACATGCATACTATGGGGAAATGATTGAATCCCTTAGTCATAAAAGCAAAAAACTGAGAATAATCTCCAAGTCCTTGAGTGAAAACCACAATGTGGCACTCTCCAACCCAAAAAAATAAAAAAGAAAGGATGCATCCAACGGTGAAAACCTCTCTGAGGCACCTGAGGATGGGGGCTTCAATATTCCTTTCAGAGCTCTTCATCAAGAAAAATTTACAATCCTAGCAGAAAAATGCAATCCAGTTAATCTAGGAATAGAGGAGACTCCACACATCACATTCTATGCGAATTTATTACTATCAGAGGAACAAGAGCTCCTAGCAGCCTTCTTAAGAGAAAAGCAAGTTAATTTTGCATGGAGCTATGCTGACATGCCAGGGCTCATTCTAGAAATTGTAATTCATCATATAGTCGTGGACCCTGAAGCAAAGCCTGTTTGACAAAAACTCAAGAAAATGCACCCTCAAATCGCCATGCTAGTCAAAATTGAACTAAAGAAGCTATTAGACGCAGGATTCATTTGACCAATAGACTATCCAAAATGGGTGTCAAACCTAGTTCTTGTCTCAAAACCCGATGGGGACATCGGAATTTGCATAGATTTTAGGGACTTGAACAAAGCATGTCCAAAAAATGATTTCTCGTTTCCCAACATTGACATGATCGTAGACATGACAGCGAGACACGAAATGCTTTCCCTGATGGATGGTTTATCAGGATACAACTAGATAATTATTGCTAAAGAAGACCAACACAAAATGGCCTTCACTTGTCCATGGGGGACTTACTACTAGAATATGATGCCATTCGGCTTGAAGAACGTAGGAGCAACATACCAAAGAGCCATGACGTTAATCTTCCATGAAATGATCTATAAAACTGTCCAAGATTATGTCAATGGCATACTAGCCAAATCCAAAAAGAGGAAGGATCACATAGCAACCCTAAGTGCCATTTTTGACAGGATGGAGGAATACAAGGTCTGATTAAATTTGAAGAAATGTGTCTTCGGCATACAATCAGTAAAGTTGCTAGGATACATAGTGTCAATGAGAGGTGTTGAGGTAGACCCTGCTAAGGTAAAAGAAATCCTTGATATGGAGGCACCCAAAACATTGAAACAATTGAGAGGTCTCCAAGGCAGGCTTCAGTCCATCGGAAGATTCATAGCACAGCTAGCAAATAAACAAAATCCATATTCGCACCTACTTCACAAGGGAGTAGAGTACAAATTGGATAAAAAGTGTGAAAAATCCTTCAATAAGATCAAAGAATATTTTCTTACACCACCAGTCCTCATGCCACCGATCCCAAGAAATCCATTAATTCTCTATGTGTCAGCAACAGCAGCAGCCCTCGGTGATCTTCTAGCTCAACACAATGAAAATGGGATAGAAAGGGTCATCTATTATATCACTAGAACAATGGTTGGGCATGAGTTAAACTACTCATTCATTGAAAAAGCATGTTTAGCAGTAGTGTTTACTTCACAAAAATTCAAACATTACATGCTGGCACACAAAATAAAACTCATTGCCAAGATTGATCCCCTCAAGTACTTATTGTCAAAGACAATACTCACTGGAAGAATGGCCAAATGGATCATGATATTATCAGAGTATGAAATTGAATATGTGAAGTAGAAAGCAATAAAAGGTCAAGTCATAGCAGATCAACTTGCAAAAGCACCAATCTATTTAGAGAATCCACTTATATCAGAGTTTCCAGATGAATCCATCTTCAACCTCAACATAGCCGATCACTAGAAACTTTATATTGATGGCTCATACACACAACATGGATCAGGATCCGATGTTTTCTTCATCACCCCACATGGGGAATGCATACCTAGATCATATAAATCGGCATTCCCCTGCACCAACAACATTGCAAAATACGAGGCTTTAACCATAGGTCTTAGAATAGCAATGTAGTGGCACATTATGGCCCTCAAAGTATACATAGACTCTTAGCTGATAATAAACCAAGTGAATGTTGAGTACCAAACTAAGGATGATAAGCTCACTCCATACAAAAAATTGGTGGAGACTCTCAAAGAATCCTTCATCAAGATCACATTCAAACAAATTCCTAAAGCAAACAACAGAGCTACAGACACCACGGAAACAATTGGATCCTTACTGGAAATCCCTCGCAACATCCTAAAACATGATTTCTTGGTAGAGCAACTTCTCGTGCCCACATTCGAGGTACCAGAGTTGGAATTTTTGTGTGAAATCGTTGGTCCTAGAGATCCCTGGTACCATGACATTTATACCTACCTACGAATAGGTGTCTTACCTATTGACTTACCCTCAAGCTTAAAAAGATTTTTTATTAAAAAATCCTCTAGGTTTGTCATCCTAGGAAATACCTTATATCGTAGAAGCATAGAAGGAACCTTATTATGCTACCTTAATACTGACGAAGCCTTGACTGCTTTAACTAAGGTGCATAACAAGATTTGTGGTTCACACTAGAGTGGAATGACCTTGCCAAAGAAACTATTGAGGATGGGGTATTATTGGCCCACTATGGAGAAAGAGGCACATGACTACATCATAAGGTGTCTACAATGTCAATAACATGGGTACCTCATCCATGCTCCAGCTCAAGAGCTCAATCCTATTGTTACACCATGGCCCTTCTCACAATGGGGGCTCAATCTCATTGAAAAAATCACTCCCACTTCATCTAATGGCCATAAGTTTATCATAACTGCCACTAAGTACTTTACCAAGTGGGTCAAAGCCATACCAATGACCTATATAATGGGGAAGTAGCTATCAAAGTTCATCCTGAACTATCTCATATGTTGATATGGCATTCCCAAAGCTATTATCTCTAATAATGTGACACCATTCAAAAATCAGGATGTCTGCGATCTTTGTGAAAAATTCAAAATCCAACATCGCTTCTCCACCCCATATTATCCCCAAGGCAATGGCCAAGAAGAAGCCACAAATAAAACCATTTTAAAGATCCTCAAGAAAATAGTCAATAACATAGGTCGTGACTAGCATCTGCAGCTCTAACCCACCCTTTGGGCCTATCGAACTAGCATTTTCACACCCACTGGTGCCACCCCATTCTCCCTAATCTACATATCAGAAGCCATACTGCCCCTTGAGATTGAGCTCCTGTCACTAAGAATATCACTACAAAACCTCATCACGGATGAAGAGTACCGAGTATCAAGACCGAATGAGTTGGAGCTACTGGATGAGCAGTGTATAGATGATTTAAATCATTTGCAAGTCTATCAAAATAGACTCAAGAGGAGCTATAACAAGAAAATCAGAAGCAGGACTTTCCAAGTTGGAGAACTAGTACTAAAGGATAATCAAAAGAATGTCCTAAATCCAAATAGCAAAGGAAAATTTGAACCCAATTGGTTAGGACCATTTTTTATCACAACAAGCTATAAGTTAGGGGAATATCAGTTATCAACACCTGAAGGGGAATTTCTATAGGAGTCCATGAATAGCTCCCATCTCAAAAAAAATTATGCCTAATCTTTCAAAGTATAGAACCAAAAAAATCCAAAAAAATTAGAAAATGTCCTAAAAAAATGGTCACCCTGATGAAAACTTGGCAAACAGGCATCTTGGTGACAACAAAACAAATCAAAAAGAAAAAAATCCAAAAAAATAAATAGAAAAAGGATAAAAAATAGTAAAGAGAAAAATCATCCTCTACTGAAAACCACTTTGGTGGCGCTTTGGACAAGTACCTTGGTGAAAATCTAACAAACAAGCACCTTGTGTAAATAAGCACTTTTCATCCACTGGGATCTTTACGGCTCCTTCTGCATCATCCATTCATTACACTTTCATCATCCATCGCATTTAGATCTCCATCCATCACCCATATGCATCTGCATCATAGCTTGGTCCTGTGTTCGTATCATGAGCCCTCTTAGTACTACTCGGCCCATTCTCAAGGTCGGTTTGTCTTGCCTTTATTGAAGTAGTCTATTGCATCATGTTGGGGGCATGTTCTCATCAAATCGGATTCATGTATATTCTTGAAGTCCTAAAATAAAAAAATCCAAAAACATCAAAAAATTAGAAAAACCAAAAACATCCAAATCATATCAAAATCCAAAACACAGGTCAAAAAGTCAAAAAGTAGAATCGTCTTGTCGAACTATAGGTCTCTGAGCCATGAACATAGACAAGGTTGATCTTTGATCATCCCCTGAGACACTTAGGTCAGTCCTTTAGGAGTTTGTCATAATAAACTGACACTTCATCATGTATATCTTCATCTGTAAATTGGTCAAGTCGTTAGTCAAACTACGTGGTCTCTGCATGTATAACATAGGCAAGGCTAATCCGTTGATCAGCCCCCAAGGCCCCTAGGATAGGTCCTTAGGTTAGTCTCTTGGTCAAAATCTCAGAAAACCCTGAAACATTGGAAAATTCAAAAATCAAAACATTTATAAAATCCCAAAAAATACCAAAAACAACCTCAAAACATTTCAAAACATCAAAAACAGCCAAATATTTGAAAAAATCCACCCATCCCATTTCACTTTCAACCACAATAAACATCATTCATAATAAACGATCGTCATCCTCAACCTCTGGTAAAACAGTCAGAAACAAGTCTAGTAGGTTAAAAAGTGAAAACTCAAAATGTTAAAATCTCAAAATCTAGGTTATTACGTAAGCAAGTTGGTCAACTCTTTGTGTCAATAGCCTATCATCCAATCGGTCCCATATCAAATCATTTGATATCATCATGTCCTAGGATGCATCCTTCTTACAATGGACATCAACATCAGACATCACCAAAGTTTACTCTTGGCTAGCGGTATTGAAGAACATCAGCTTGTTTGTTTACTATATCTTTGTCTTTTGATTTATCTTATTATGCTCATTCCAAGGACCTCTCAATGATGTCCTCAATGAAGGGATTTAGAGAGATAGGAATGGGGCAATGATCATTATCTTTTTATCTGTTGCGCTTGTTGGACTTTCTTGTAATATAACTTGGCGCATACTTGCTTTATTTAGGTATGTACGAAGGGTGTTTTAGATATCTTGTTGACCACATAAGAAGGCTTTCCTTCCTATGTTTTGGTTTGAGATGTGTGAAATACCTAAGGTGCATCCTAGTAAGGTTTTCGTATGTCAGGTGTGAACAAGGATACTCCTATCTAATTGCTAAATCAAAGTCCATCACACTAGATACAACGTCATCCTAGTTCTTAATGCCTTGATGTATCGTATTAATGAGTGTTATCAAACATAAGATAATTGGCCCTTTGAAAATCCCAACTCCATGGTAGATATTCATCATCATCATCATCTTTTTTCTTGTTGAAATCTCTTCTTTCTTTCATTCCTTCTCGCTTTTCACGCTAACAAGGTACTATGACAGTTAATCATTTATCACTAAGAATTTATTCATCTTGCATCCACAAATCATCAGCACAATGCATATCATATAGAAAAATTGATCATCTCATATGCATATAATATAAGATTTGTTATTCTAAGCATCTCATAATCATAACATTACATACACATTTGCATATAACCATCTCTTACATAATTACAAAAAACATAAAAAATCTATCACATCATCCATGGAATAATCATATAACCACCATCACATCACATAAATAGATTAGGCATTTTCATCCATTTGCATAAAGCATACATCATCATAAACATGCATATCTTCCATCATCCATCCATATCATAATAGAACATCTTATAAATCAGCACATTGCAATAATTTTGCATAAACATTTCATAAATCATCCCATATCATTATAAGCATCCAATGCATAATTAAACGAAGAATAATAGCTACATAAGAATTATAGAAACCCATTGCATTAAGTGCATACATCCATCCATAATCATATAAAACATCTCATAAAATAATTCATTATGCCATCACATATACATCATAAGGTCATTACTCACATATCATTTTGCATATACACCATAAATTATCATCTCCACACCATTTGGCATAACATATCATTTCATGTATAACATCACATCACATCATTATATAACATCATCATAAGTACATACCATAGATGGAAAATCACATACATTCATCATTGCATAGCCACATATCATGATCATTGCATTTGCATCATCATCACCATCATAATACAAAAAGATATTGGAAAAAGAAATCATTTCATAAATCATCACATATGCATCAACATACATAAATCATCATATAGATTGCATCATCATAAACATACATATCATCTTGATCCATCCATATCACATATCATATAAATCCATTGTATCCATAATCATCACAAATGCATATCATATGTAATCATTCATTAGAGGCATAATATAGATCTGTTAGTCACATAACCATCACATAATACCATAATATTATTGCATAGAATGTAGAAATAAAACCATCCATAAATGCATAATAAATAAATGGTACACAAAACATCACATCAACATGATGATCTCATATATATCATCAAGTAACTGTCATTGTATAAAATAATAATCAAATCACTATACATGTGTGTATGTCAATAAGTACAAAATAGCCCAATAGGCTATAAAAAATGAGCCCATATGGCACGAAAGAATAATATGTCGATTAAAAAAATGAGGTCTAACCCTCATGTCTGCTACCCTCACCTCTGTCACCATGACCCTCTATTGGTTCGTGGCTAGTCCTCTATGAATAATTTGGGGCCTGGGCTGCTCTAGGTACGGCCTGATGGTAAAGAAACCGATAGTAATCCACCTCCTGGATGGCCTCCCTGTATGAGCAAAGAGTTACTATGTTGTGAGAGGAGGAAGCCACAATACTCTATAGCTATTGTCTGCGGCCCATCTCTGCAACCGCCTGTAACTCTGTGGCCTACCTCTATAAAATTGCATAATCTCTCTCCACACGGGCCTAGTCCCTCTCTACTGTCAAGGCCTGGACTTGGGCCTACAACTGTAATATCAACCTATCCCTCGGATCCTACTAACCCTCTGGCTATACTAGCAGAGGTTGCACGTGAGGCTACTCCTCACCCCCGGCTCGTGGTGGTGTGGAAACCCAATCCTAGTGCCCATCATGTCCACCCTCATGCCCCTGATCTCGATCCTACATGTGTACATCAGCATGAGGCTGATCCATCTGAACCTATGTTGGTTGGATCTATGCTGGCTGGTCCTGTGCTAGTTATCTTGCTGGAGGACTGCCACCTCCTCATCCTCAACTTGCCCCTCTCCCCCTGGCTCTCCATCGAATGGAGGATGCACCTAGAACTACCAAACGTAGAGTCAGTTGAAACCAATCTCTGTACACCTGAGTCACTCCTAGATTTTCAACCCCCTGATCATATGCCCATGGTCGGGCCACCAACTTCCTAAAACTGTCCACTACCTCAGAGGCAGGAATGTATCACCCCCATTCCTAGAAAAAATGGCCATGTAGTCATTGTCTGGCCTATCCTGTACCTCTCCAAACTAGTGTTGAACTCGTCCTGGCAAATACCTTTCGATCATAGTGTGCTCCCGCCCCTGAATGAGCCGGTCCTAGTGGGAAAAGAACAACTATTGTACATCATCGGCCCATTCGGACCGACCAAGGTATGGGCGCCATGTGAACACTGTCATCTCATCAATGACCCTCCTCCAGTGAAGGATCATGTGCCCTCCTGTGTGTGTGAAGGACACACCACCCCTGTAGTTCCAAACCACTGGATCATTGGGTTTGACTGACACTGGAACAACCCACAGTCAAAGAATAGGGATATGCTCCCACGACCAGACATGAAGGAGCATGACACCTGCACCAAGTGCCCTACCATCCAATTATGCATACTCATGTAAATCCCTATAAAGGGAGGCAAGAAGAACAAGACCCCATTCAAAATGGACTGGCCTATCATGAATCATCCACTCCCAACAAAGTCCCCAACCAGGACTGAAGTACTAGCCTCATCGATCCAGAGTGACAAGACCTAAAATGATGGCAGTAATCACTAGTCGAAAGGGCATCATGAGCGTCTTGTGGCACTTTGGCTCTATCTATCCCTCGCAAAACATAATGTCCTCTATAGCTAGGATTGCATGGAAAGCATCCCGTCTGGCATCCATATCATGAATAACTTATCGACCATGTATCAGCAATATAAGGATGCACCACACATCCTCCAAGGTAATGGTGGCCTCGCCAATGGGAAGATGAAAGGATGATGTCTCACTATGCCATCTCTCAGCAAGCATAGACATCATGCCAAGATGGGTCCACACAGGTGATGTGTAGGAAATGTACCATAGCCCCATCTCTCAAAGTTAGTCCTGCTCCCTGTCAGTCAGATCTCACAAGTAGTTGAATATCTCCCATGATCTGTGCTCACAAGAATAGAGCTCCCTCGCTGCCTCCTACATCAGGAAAGGTCACCGTGTTAAAATCATCAAGAAAATTTATCCTAAGCATTCAAGAAACTAGCCCAATGTTGAAAACTATGAAGGCATCACTGCTTGAATTTTGCAAATAGTGACACTAGCACCTTCAAATCCCAAACTGCACCATGGCAGTCCACTTTGCTTAAGCATCCCAAACCCTAATTCTAAAGTTCATCGTGGCATCGAAGTTTGAAATCCAGTGCTCTATTTCATGAATGCATCTGAGTTTGGAGTTTGTTCCCAAACTCCACCGCAGTGGTCCATCTTGTGATGGCGGTCCAGTTTAAAAGACTAGGCAGTCTAGTTTGAAATTTGAGCAACACTATATAGCACCGCTAAGAGAGACCTAGTTCTAAATGCAATAAATGAACATGTAAAATGAAAAATGAAGCTCAAGAAAGGATCACAAATCGGTGCCCCAATGCTAGGAGGTCATTGGTACGTTCGTACTCAGTCGGAGATATGCAACAGGAGTTGTCATTATTCCATCTCGTCATGGTATCAAGGCTCAAATCATGAAGTCTCTATAGGTTGAATGTGAAAATGAATTGGAAGTGGCCCCTCGAGGCCTATTTAAGCCTAAAAATTAGGGTTTTTTTACCCCATTCAGCCATCCTGCTAGGGTTTTGGACCCCCAATCCTGTTTTTGTAAATCCAAATTCCACAACCTTTTCCAACATCCTCCCTGCTTGTGCCAAAATGGGAGGTTTGAAGCAAGATATGAATATCCATCAATGCATGACAATACATCCCTATAAGAAATATTATACTCCCTCAAAATATGATTATATATTATTCTATTGCAGCGACTTTACTTTATTGGGGGGACTTCAAGATAACTCTTGTTGATGTTCATTCCTACCATCAATGGAAACTTCAAACTAATCTTTTCCATTTTCGGGGCATTCGAGGGACTTAACTCTATCTCTCATCAAAGCTTCTCCCGTTCATGAAGTACCTCAATGATTTTTGTCCCATCAGAGGGACCACAATCTTTTTTCCTGTTGATGTCCACCTCTCTCATTGATGAGTTTGAGTGTTTTCGAGCTAACGGTGGGACTTTGACGTGACTCCCAGTGACACAAAAGAGTCCACCCAAGGATTGCTTTAGAACTACTTATAATTACAAATTATGGTAATTATTCCCCTGATCATCATGCTTTAATGAATGTCCGTGTGTAATTTGTCTCAATAAAACTGCATACATAGTTGGTGTTACGCTTTAGTTGCTCAAAAAAATTTGTCACAGAAAGGCAAGGAAATTCTTTATCATTTTCAAACAGTCGAGAGCATTGAAGGGTATCAATGATGCCATCTCATGGAATACGATGATTGTGGGATATGCACAAAATGGATTTGTTGAAAATGCTTTAGAAACTTTCAAGAAAATACAATTACCAGGTGCAAAGCTTTAGTGGCTCAAAAAATTTCTCATAGAAACGTAAGGACATTCTTTATCATTTGTAGATAGTGAGGATCATTGAAGGGTGTCAAAGATAAGATCTCATGGAATATGATGATTGCAGGATATGCACAAAATGGATTTGTTGAAAAGGCTTTAGAAACTTTCAAGCAAATGCAATTAGCAGGTGTGAAGCCAAATTCCACAAGCTATGCTAGCATCCTCCCTACCTCTGCCAAAATGGGAGCTTTGGAGCAGGGTATGAACATCCATCAGAGCATAATAGATGGGGGATTTTTGTCAGATATTATGGTTGGAAATGCTCTGTAAGACATGTATGAAAAATGTGGAAACATACACAAGGCACATGAACTCTTTGATTGAATTCCTCAAAGAGATGTCATTGATGGATAAATTACAAAATAATGGGGTGGAAATTACTCCACAATCCCAATCCAACCTACCTCAATCAAGGTTTCAATCTCCAAGTCCCCAACTCAATGACTCCTCACCAATTTCATTTGTTCTCCAAGTAGCAATCCAAACTCACTTTTTGAGGTTTAACTTTTAGAGAAGGCCTAACAAAGTCACAACACACACATTCTTAGACACCTTTTATCCTCCCATTCAACATATCAAAAAACTTTCAAACTTGTTTTGAAACTTCTTAGGGAACAATAGACTGTCCTCCACTTTTAAGGGAAAATTAGCCCACTTTTCCAAGTAACCTGCTCTCAAACACTAAAAATACTCACCAAAACCACTCAGACCTCCTAGGCAGACTCCAAATAGAGGGAATCAACAAGTTTTAGACAAAGAAAGTGTCACTAAATGGGCCAACTCAAAAACCCTCCTTTTTAATCCAAAAATCAAGGGTTTACTGAAAATCACTACTCCAGGGCTTCCCTACCCAAACCAATGCTTCAAGCACACCAACATAGGTTTGTACATGCTTAATAATTATTACACAGCCATCCACAACAATAGTTTGGCAAAACTCAATTTCTAGAACCAAGTTTCACTTGAAAAACCATGTAAATTGCCACTAGGGCATCAACCCAAAACACTAAATTCGCCTCCCTACTCCTACCATCACACTAACATCAAAATATACAATAATTCATGCCATTCCATCAAGCCACAACCTTAGATAGTAGATGGAATGGCCATTTTTTTCATTTACAAGATCAAAACCCTTAAAACAAGGCTACTCGGGCATATACAAGAAAAAGGTTATTAAATTCACCAAACTCAATGAAAAGAATCCAAATCAAAACCAATGGAGATCTAGCTCATTCCTTCCACACATTCCATCATCCTTGGGCCAATGTACTTCTGTACAGATGAGCAATTCATCATATAGTAGTATATTTCATGAAAACACAAAAT
Organism: Sequoia sempervirens; assembly: GCA_007258455.2. Classification (NCBI taxonomy): domain Eukaryota; kingdom Viridiplantae; phylum Streptophyta; class Pinopsida; order Cupressales; family Cupressaceae; genus Sequoia; species Sequoia sempervirens. Next base: position 708,743,703 of record VDFB02058242.1, on the reverse strand, counting down.
TTATGCAAAGAAACTAATAGATTTTATGGTATTTTTTAGAAAATAAAACTTGAAGGTTGGTTGAGTCTAGTCTCTGCATCTCTTTTATGGATTATGTTCTCTAATTAAAATTTAAAATTACGAAAATGGTTCTCTTGTATTTGGTATTTCAACATTATGTTCATGCATAGAGGGGTAAACCATAACATGCCATGAAATTGTATAAAACAAAGTCTATCCAATAGCTTATAAAAAATTTCAAAGACAATCTATGTAATCTCCACATGGTATCATGTGACCTATAAAATAATTTAAACTCACCACACTCACAACCTAAATTCTTTCTACATGTATTAATTAGACAAATTTCAACAAATTCATGACTTAGCCAAACGATTCCTCAACATATTTCAAGACATGAACCCCACTGCCCTAAAACCCTTTACCATCTTCTACAAAAGGCCCTTAGCCAAATTTCATAAATTTTCCTCACATACTTTAATAGTTTATGTGAAACCAAGCACTAGAGCGGTCAAAGACAAAAATTCAACAATAGTTGACAATGCTCTCTGAAAATACACTTCAAGTGCACAACTATTTTTGATAGATTGAACAATAAAGACTCCTTACAAATACACTACAAACATGCACTTCAGACCTTCAATAGTTAGCAGATGTAGCTAATGTTTACATGTAGGCATGAGATGGTCTACATGCCTCCCAAGCTCTCTAGAATAAGTTTGAACCTTAACATCTAGTTCAATGGTTAGGCACACAACATGTTAGCCAAATTCATCTACACATGCTAGACCAAATGGCTTTTATTTAGAAAACCTAGATCACCAGCATATCAACTAATGTGAGAGGTCAATAACCTGCTATTAAGGCTACACATGGCATGTGCATGCAAAAAATAACAAAGAAAAATAGTAGATCATGCATCACACAATAAGTATAAGACAAAAAAATGTCAAAAGAGCTACTCTACTCATCCATCATTTGCATGCATTGCTCAACCATAAAACATATGTACTAGCCTTTATGCTCTATACCACAACATATCTAACAAATCTTACTACATCATGTATCCATGCTCTCAAGTGAATAGCAAGCATGCTTATATAGATTCTCAAGACCCTCCTTTGCATTAATTTCTTTACACATACCCATTAGATACTTTATTCTAGGGACAACTACTTTTTCTATCCCAATGCAACCACTTGTGCCCAATTAATTTATACAATCTTATTTACAACTTTTGTTCCCAACAATATCCCAGTATGATCATCTTTTTTGTCCTCAAAACACTTAGGTATGAAGATTAGAAAATCAAAAAGAATATCCTCAAGGTGGAGGGAAGCCTCAATTCATGGTATAACTCTAATTAATTCAAGCAGGGAGGACTCTGAAAAAAAAATGCACTCTGGAACACATCCTAACAATGTAAGATTTTCTTGGGTTCTAGGTGCACACATTCATGCAAGTTTAGTGGATGATGGCATCACATACTTCACACATCAATAATCCTTATTGCATTACAATTTACATATATAGTTGTAGACATAGAAAATGTACTAATCGACATTGCACATCTGATCCCGACCACTAACACTATTTCATCCTAAATCAACCCTTAGTCTAACCATTTAATTGAATACCTTTATTTGATTAAATTTATCAATGTTCCTCTCTTAATTAAATAAATAATTTATCTAATTAAGTCATCCTTTCTCACTAATTAAATCAATCGGTCTGATCTAATTATCCCTATTTAATTAAATAATCAATTTTACTTGATTAAATCTTTAAATTCCATTCATTAAATTAAATAAATTAAAATATTATTTAGTTTAATCTAATTTCATCTCCTTGGTTAAATTAAAAAAAAATATTTATTTAATTAATCTTGAAATCATATTCTTCTGATATTTGATTTAAATCAATCCATAAATCTAAATCAATAGGCCACATCATTATGACCTCTCATTTAATTAATTAACCTTGATTAATTTAATCTATTCTCATGTCCCATCCTCTAGCTTTTGCAACTTGCACATGAAAATAGATTTAATTCATTTATTAAATCTCTATTTTCTCTCAAAAAGGCATAATAAAGGAATATTCCTCAAATTTGAATTCAAAATCCAAGTGGACTTTGTCCTTCCAACAAGGCATTTACTCCACCTAAAAATTCCTTTTTCCTTGAGCCAAGTGGCATTCAATGCATGTTCTTTCCCTCTTGCATGTCATTTAAACAATTTCAAATTTCAAATATATGCATGTATTGACACATTCTTCAAAACTTGGACATCCTCCATCCATTCACATGCTGGCAAGTGGTACCTTTCCATTTTTTGATTCTTAGTCCCACATTGCTCCATTTTGGACATCTCTTAAACTTGATATTCTATAAATAAGAAGTCTTATTCCTCATTTCATCATCCACAATCCAAATAGAATTATTATAGTCATTTTTAATTCATCCACAACTTGAGTAAACTTACTATACTCAAATTCATAGCAATTTTCAGATAATTTCATCCAATCTTAGCTAGGTTATGTAGATTTTTTTATCTTGGAGCACATTGGAGGTCTTCATCAAGTGGATCACTCTTCATCATCAATCATCTTCATCACATCATTGGAGTTGGGAAAGGGCCAATTTTCACATCAAATTGGCACCAATTCCCTCAAGAGATTAAGATTTTTCTTTGTTTTAGAATAGGATTTGATATCTTTGTTTTAAGTGTGTTGTGTTCTTCATTTCATTCCTTTTCCGTTACATTCAAATGGATTTCTTGAGGAATCTCTATTCTAACTTTCATTTGATCTTATTAATGTGTTCATTTGTTGTGTTCTTACAGGTATAGGATTTTGGTTCACAATAGTTGATCATTAGGTGTGCACTGTTGATCAACCATTTATATTTTCACCTCTAAATCTATAAATCCATCGTTCCTTCCAAAAATTTGAGGAGCATTCTAAAAAATTCTTTGATCCATTTATGAATATTTGAATCAAATCATTGTCATATTATCAAATAACCTGCACAACAGTTGAGCATCCACAAATCCATTTAGTTCACATTTTCCAGTGTACTTTCAGCTTGTGCCAAAATGGGATCATTGGAAGAGGGTATGGAAATTATCCATCAAATCATAAAGGAGAGAGGAAATTTTTTAGATGTTGTAGTTGCAACAACCCTAGTATACATGTATGCGAAATGTGGAAGCACAGAGAAGGCACATAAACTATTTGAAAAAATGCCTCAAATAACTATTGTCTCATGGAGTGCAATGGCTGAAAGATATACATACAATTGGATTTGTTGAAAAGGTCTTAAAAAATTTCAAGGAAATGCAAATGATAGGTGTCAAACCAGACTCAACAACCTTTGTTATCATCCTCCCTACCTATGCCAAAATGGGAACTTTGGAACATGGTATGGGTATGCATCAAAGCATAATGAAAGGGGGGTTTTTTCCCAATATTGTAGTAGGAAATGCTCTGGTGGACATGTATGCAAAATGTGAAAGCATACACAAGGAACATGAAGTGTTTGATAGAATACCTAAAAGAGATGTCATCTCATGGAATACAATGATTGCAGGATATGCACAAAACATATTTTTTGAAAAGGCTTTAAAATATTTCAAGAAAATGCAGTTGGCAAGTGTAAAACCAAATTCCACAACCTTTTCCAGCATCCTCCCTATATGTGCCCAAATGAGAGCTTTGGAACAAGGTATGGACATCCATCAAAGCATAAAGGATAGAGAAATTTTTTTAGATGTTGTAGTGGCAATATCCCTTGTAGACATGTATGCAAAATTTGGAAACATATACAAGGCATGCAAATTGTTTGACAAAATGCCTCAAAAAAATGTGGTCTCATGGACTGCAATGATTTCAGGATACAAACAAATTGAACTTTTTGAAAAGGCTTTAGAAACTTTCAATCAAATGCAATTGGCAGGTGTAAAGCTAGACTCCACAACCTTTGCTAGTATCATACCCACCTGTGCCAAATTTGGAGCCTTGGAATAGGGTATGGACATCCATCAAAGCATAAAGGATAGAGGAATTTTTTCAGATATTATAGTTGCAACTACTCTTGTAGACATGTGATGTAGAGCAAGGTGGTGATGACTCAACCAATCTCTTAATAATCTGATCCAAACAAGAAACCAGCCTTGACCAACTCAAAATGACAAATCTTAAACAAGGATTCAACTCTTAGAACTCTATTCACACAACTTCACTCTTACACACACCCTTTTGGCTTGTGGCCCTCATAACCCAAATTTTCACAAAATATTTCAGAGTAGGCCATACTATGACCTATCAAACAACTTTAGAGAGTCACTTCAACACATGAAACAACATACCAAAAGAACTCAATAGGTTTCTTAAGCACAAATTAAAGTTTCAATAAACTAACCCTATTTTGGGCTACTCAATTAGCTCTCTTTTACAAAGGAAATGCCTCCAAACCTCCTAGTTTCCACTCAAACTCAATGGAAAGTGTTAAATTATGTTACAAAGCACCAAATTTCACTACTAGTTCATAATGCCATGCATTCTATGACGATGCACCAAGAAACCTTTATTTCACATGCAAATTCCAAGGGTTAATTCATTCTCCACATTCCCAAGCTTAACTAACTCGAAAAATGCATTCAATAGACTCCAAATGGTCTAGGAAAACTAAAAAATTCATCATAAGACTGGTTCCTTCAATATTTTAACAAAACCCCACTTTAGTAACTCAATTTCACATAGTAAAGTGCTCTGCCTAGCCTAGGGAATCACTCTATAACCCAATAACTTGCCTTCCTGAATCTCAAAACCATAAGAACAACTAAAATAACATTGAATAAGTTAATCCACTGAGGTAAAACTTAATATAGTAGGTGGATTGACTTTAATAACATTTTTAACTACAAACTGAGACCTCACTGGCCTATACAGGCAGCGTACAGAAAACAAAAGAAATCTCCCTTAAATATTTATATAAAACCTTCAAACTTGTTCTAGATGAAAGCTAAGCCTTTCCTCCACACAAAACAATGTAGTTCTAAATAACTGCACTCAGAACGGGATCATGCAGAGCTAAAAAAGTTCAGAAAAGACATAAATTACAAAGAATTTACTGAAAAAATGTTGTGTATTGCTTTCCAATCTTCTATACAAACTTCCACCCTTTTGCTCAAGCCTTTTTCAGGATTTTATCATGTTTCCCAATAGTTACAAGTCATTGATTTGATGGGGGAGCATCTAGTTTCCTCAGACATGCAAAATTTGTCATGTTGCACTATATTTAGCAATTCTACAAAACTTCACAAAAATGACCTGCAATAACTTTGAATGGTCTGATAACGACCTAAAATGACACTAGAAACATTTATCTACCACTAAATGGCCTTATTAAAATCATTTTCTACCATTTAACAACCTCAGACCTCCTTGACCAAGACATTCCCTAAATAATGCATTTTTGCAACTTTTGATAGTTTGCAATTTTACAACTTTTTTGCAACTTTGTCTCTTTTACCCAATTGACTCTAAAATCATCCTAATTCATAGTGAATGGTCTCACAAGACCTAATTAGCATAAAATGGCCTCCTAAAATGCTAAAATGACCAGATAAGATGCAATATCCTTCAAATTTGAAAATGGAAGCTTAGGTCCTCCTGCACCAACATGTATGCTAAATGTGGGATCATAAACAAGGCACTTGAAGTGTTCAAAAAAATTTCTCAAAGAAATGTGGTCTCATGGACTGAAATAATTGTAGGATATGCAAAAATTAGATCTATTGAAAAGGCTTTAGAAACTTTCAATCAAATGTAATTTGTAGGTTTAAAGCTAGACTCTGCAACCTTTTCCAGCATCCTCTCTACCTGGTCCAAAATGGAAGCTTTGGAACAAGGTATGGACATCCATCAAAGCATAATAGAAAGGGGATTTTCATCTAATATTATAGTTGGAAATTCTTTGGTTGACATGTATGCAAAATGTGGAAGCATAGAGAAAGCATGTGAAGTTTTTGATAGAATGCCTCAAAGAGATGTCATCTCTTGGACTACAATTATTGTTGGATATGCACAAAATGGATTTGTTGAAAACACTTAATAAACTTTCAAGAAAATGCAATTGGAAAATATAAAGCCAAATTCCACAACCTTTTCCAGCATCTTTCCTACCTGTGCCAAAATGGGGGCTTTAGAACAGGGTATGAACATCCATCAAAGCATAAATAATAGAGGAATTTTTCCAGATGTTGTAGTTACAACTTCCCTAGTAGACATGTATGCAAAATGTGGAAGCATAGACAAGGCATATGAATTGTTTGATAGAATGCCTGAAAGAGATGTCATCTCATGGAATATGATGATTTTGAGATACACACAAAATGGATTTGTTGAAAAGGCTTTAGAAGCTTTCAAGAAAATGCAATTAGTAGGTGTGAAGAAAAATTCCACAACCTATGGCAGCATCCTCCCTGCCTATGCCAAAATGGGAGCTTTGGAGTAGGGTATGAACATCAATCATAGCATAATAGATGGGGGATTTTTGTTAGATATTATTGTTGGAGTTTGAAGAAGCAGCATTGGTAAAGGTTGTAAGAGAGTTCCTAGAGCATGATCAGACTTGTTGGAAGGTGTTTGAAGCATTGGTAAGAGTGCTAGGAGTCTAGAGTACCCATTTTCAATAAACCCCCATGAAACTTGCTAAAAAGGAGGGTTTTTGTGGGTGTCATGTTTGAGAACGGTTCATCAAGGGCAAGTTGTGGATTTTGAAGTGTTGTTACTTGGTTAGTGCTGCCCCATCAAGTTTTGAGGTTTGGGAACATTTTAAAGAAGGGTTCCTTTGTAAAGGGGCCTAATTAGGCCTAGTTTTAGGGGAAAATCTGAGTTTTGGGGATGTTGTTCCAAAACAACCTATGGCGAATTTGGGATATGTTTTAGAAGTCATTAAAGGGTATCTGAAAATGGTTTTATATCTTGTCTATAGTGCTTGAGTATTGAAGGAATTGAGATATTGAAGCCTATTTTTTGTGAAATTTGTCTAAGTGAGGTTGAATGGTGCGTCTTGATTGCTATTAGGCTCCATGTTGGAGATGCCCATGCTAACAATAGAGACCTTTTTGGTAGATCAATATATGGATATTGAACCCACCATGCCAGTCTACCAAGATTATGGGACCATTATCTAATCATCAAACAAACAAGATCAAATCCTTAAATGAAATATAACCTCCTATAACAAGTCAATGAAAGAATATAATAGAAAGGTGAAGGCAGAGGAAAAGTTCTTGGCCTTCACATAAATTTTATGAACCAATTTTCCATTAACGCAACTCAAGAACTTGAACAAGGTAGCAAAGAATTAAAAATCCAATGGGCGAAAGGAACCAATGCTTTGGAAAAGGATTTAGCCAACCACATAAGAGGTGGGAGCACATTGTACTAGATAAAGCTTATCTCAAATTTTATTATAGTGGAAGATTATTTTGCTTCTAGAAATCCTCACAAACAAACCAAATCCTATTGAATCATTCTTGGTTGAATTACCAAGCAAGTTTAACAAGGCTACACATAGAGCCACAAAAAGATCAGCTAGATTGGTTTTCAACACCCGTCTCACATCTCAGTTGGTGTGATTTGGTCCTCAATTGAACTATGAGCATCTTCATTTTCCATTTTTTAGTAAAATCAAGCCCTATGAATTTTTTTCAAAGATGTCTACCTCAAGTGGGTTCAACTCAATATGAAGCTTATCTACTTCCTATCCTTCCAGCACAAGAAGACCAAAACCTTGGTTTTGTTGGTGTTGACTTAGATCATGAGTGCCAACAACATTGGCCCATTGTTGGAACCACCACACAAGTCCCAATGATAGGAATGAACTCCACTGATGACATCCCTGTCGAAACATCATGGGAACAAGAGACCTCATCCCACTGATAGAAGATCCTCACACTGATGAAAAAATAGAATTGTCGACACATTGCTAGAACCAGAAGACACGTCTAGCCGATAGACCAATAAGGTGGGGGAAATCAGTTCCATTTTTGTAATGTGGTAAGAGTCATACATGTAACGCTATGTTAGGATGGGGAACTCTTCTTGGAGGTTCTAAACGATTTGCCTCTTTTTTAGAAGACTGTGTTGGCAGTGCCACCTGGATCACAGTTGTTTGGTGGGATTCCGAACCCAGATAATGAGGTACAGTTGTGGAAATATCATAGAGAGAAGCTACAAGCTACCATGATGATGTTGTTGAGAAAATGTATATCAAAGTCTTGCTTAGAATGGCTTAAGACATGTGCAGATGATATTCTCTCTCTCTAGATAGGCTTGGGGGAAAGTATTTGCTTGATATTGTGAAAAGTGGCAAGGAACTTTCAGAGAATGAGACATTGATTAGAGAAACATTGGATAGTTTGGATGCATTTGAAGGGAGCTTGGAGTGGCTAAAAATGGTTTTTGGTTCAAATGTTGAGTTTTCATGGCAATGCGTGTGTGAGATTGCTTTGAAGCACTCAAAGAGTCTGTGGGTTGAATTTTTTGAAAGCCTGTTTGTTAGTAGGATGAAACAAATAATATCTGATGGATTTTCAGATTTGTGTGAGAGAGTTAAGGTTGGTAAATTCCTTGAAGTTACATCTTTGGCAAGTTACAGAGATGTTGAAACCAATTTTCACAAATTAACTACTAGTGAAGGTTGGCTTGTCAAGAGAGGGGACCAAAAAGTGTCAATTTACCTAGGTTGAGTTTTAGATTTATGATGACAAATGATGTAGACTAGTTTTGTTGTCTTAACACTTATTTTGGAACTAAGGTTAGTCAAATAAAAGATACCATAAATGAGGGTTCGAAGAATATTCTAGAAGACCTCCTAATTTTTCTTTATGCACATAAATCTTCTTCAAGGATAAATGATTTAGCACCTTATCTACAAGAACAATGCTTCCATTTTATCTCAACATTGATTGTTGAGATTGAAGAAAATCTTGCACATCTTTCAAAAGCTCTCTATCAAGAAATGTAAAATGAGGAGATGCTAGAAAAAATGAACAAGGAGACACTAGAATCAATAGTTATAGTGGAAAGGGAACTTTTCTTAGGAAGGATTTTAGTTGCTCTTAGTTTTCATTCAACTTCCCTTCCACTAGTTCTTGGCTCGTCTCAACTCTAGCTTGTCGAGAACAAAGCTTTAGTTTTAGGGAAAGGATCTTTGACTTTCAGATAGTCGAGTACTGATTTTGATTACCCTCTTCTATATAGTTCTAGAAGAAAAATAATAATGAGAGGGGTCGGTTTGAAGCCTGAATCATAGGATAAAAATAATAGCACCAAATTGAATAAACTGAGAAGAACTACGCACAATCTTTGTATCAGAGCTAAGAGGTATCACAAAAATTGATCATAATCCTAAATATGAACATATATACACAAACCAAATGGGGAAATCTACAATTTGTTCAATTGAAGTTAATTATTTTTTCTATTTTGAGGGTGGATTGCTTGTAGGCCTGAAGTTGGCCATATATTCAATCAGCCAGTTGATAACTATACCAATATCTGATTCTAGACTCTTGCAGTTTTGAATAAAAGCCCACATCAAAATTGCAACTCTAGCTATTTCATAAGAACAACCACATTTAGAAACTACCAAACTGGATGTCAGCATACCCAGAATTCTAAAGACCAATGCCCAAAGTTTAGTGTTTGAATTGAAATATTTGGTGGTAAGAACAAACTTTTAAGACATTTTCATCACTATTCCATTCTTTGAATTATGTAGATAAAAACAAAAAAAACAAAAACACTATGTCTGATCAAGATTTGACAAGCTTTTCAACAATTTGGTATGTTACCCAATGAAGCATGCAACATACATGAAATTAGAAGTATTATCTAATATGTCATAGTTTATAGAGAACTCATTCTTAACACAATAAAAAATGGCTTGACCATACAAATTTGAAAAGTAAAATTAACTAAAACCATGGAAAGTGACTTACCACAAGATTTTGCACAAATTGTGTCTGATGTGGAAAAATGCACAGAGATTGCAACCCTAAATCAGGTGCCACAATTTCACTTCGCCATTAAGACAATCTTTATTGATTATAGATGACCATTATCCTTCAAATATGACCTTCAAAAAATATGCCCTTTCCCTTCTCAAGACCGTGCTACATAACCATAGTCAATGATTTATAGTCTGTTTACCCTTGTTGGCTTTGATTTGAAGAGCTATTAATATAATTTTACATAAAGATGGGATATTAGCATTAGAAATGAGTAATTAAAAAAATATACACAATTAGCAAGACAAACCTGAAATCCTTGATATGTAACTCATAAGTAACAATGTCAGCAAATGATTCTAACTGTGGCTTTTCAATAGCCAAGCTTTCCCATCCTTCTGGTTTCAATGCCAAGTCTTGGAGATTGACAAACATAGATCTTTCTCCATTTATTGAAAGTCTTTTTTCCACATTATAGAATTGAACAGGAATACATTAATAATGTTGAAATAAAAAACAACCAATACATTAACTCCAAATCAGGGGCTAAGAATGAAACAACAAAAGGCTGTCAAACCATCATAGTTGCAGAGAATTACCCTCATGAATAAGGATCATTTACCATATAAATTTCAACATGTTGGCTACTAGGATGGAATATTGTGACTTCATACAAGTAATATTTCCCCTCCCAACTTATTGGCCCATAAGTGCTTCAAACACCACTATCTTCTCTAAGCTAAATTGTTTCTAAAGGTGAACCACTTGAAGCACTAGAATAAATGAAGACACATGTACACACCTCTCTAAAACATGTTAGATTATTTCCATGCCACGAGAAACATTGAAGAAGTAAAAGGATATGACAAAACAATGAATACATGATTCTTTCAATAAGGATATGCAAGAATGTTTCTTAGTTGTAGAATTAGAATAAAGCTAACACAGAAAAAAATGAATACTTTAGTTTTTGGTGCCCAAAGATGAACCATCATAGCATCCTCAGTAAATGTGGCTCCAAGTGGACCATCATAGGAAAAGAGATCATCCAAAACACCCTGTAACTATATACTAGTAGCATCCATCAAAGTTTCATAAGCTACAAGATAAGTTGTATCAATGTACACTTATCATGATCTATTAATTTTTTTAACCTTGATGTGCTAAGTACTCCTCTCTAAAATTATATTATAAATTGATACAATCAATGGTCTAGTTTCCCTAACTTATTGTCTATAAACCCTGATGTATTTTTCTTCTTTTCTTATTGGCATTCATACTTTGGCTTATCAATACTCAAAGTGTGAAAAATGCAAAGAAAAATCCCAAGAGATGCTTATCTTTACCATTGATGCAAGCAATTGCTAATTGAGATTTGACAAGCTCTTTCACATTGACACCAGCTGGCAATTTAAGAGCCTTGTAATTTTCAATGTGAGGAAACTTCCCAATAACCTAAATGATAGATAGAGAGCTCTAATTCAGGAGCTACAACCATCATGGAATCCATGATCCCAATAGACAACATTAAAGACAAAGCTCAACATAGGCTATGAGAAGAAAATATTTCTTATTGTACCATGTAAGCATACATTATAGGATTTACCTCTCTTGGAAGACTACCAAATTCCCTTTCAAGTTGAATCACCCAATCCTCTCTTGTAAAAATAGGGGAATCATAAGCCTTTAGGTAGTTAAGAGAATATTTAAATAAGGTTTGATTTGACTCAACACAGGATAAATAATGCATTCAAAACTCTTGAGCATCAAGTCATTGCAACCTGAGGCATTAAGCACCTCCAATCTAGTGTTCATAGATTATTTTTCATCACATATGAAGAATGCAAATTTTCATAGATTATCTATTATCTATTTTGGTGGGCTACCTTGAAAATAAGGTTTCGACTTTCACTTCTCCATTTTAGCGGGCTATGACTGTCTGACGAAGGTTTAGAGTATGTTTATTAAATTGAAAATTTTAGTGGGCTACCTTGAAAATAAGGTTTTAGAGTATGTTTATTAAAATGAAAATTATGGCAAGATTTTAATAATGAGCACATTTTTATTTTTAATTTTTCCTTCTCCTTAACATTTATGTTATATTCTAAATTTTTATAATTAAATTATAACATAAATGCTAGTGCAATTTTTCAATTCTTTAATTCTTTTTATTGTATAGTCTTTTTAAATTTAAATTTTCAAATTTTATAATTTTTATCCTTTGTTTTAATATTTTGCAATTGGCTTAAATTTATTCAACTTGGTTTTTATTCTCTTTTTTGTCTCTCTTTTTTTATCTATTGTCTTTTCTTCCCCCTTTTATTTCCCCCTTTTTTCTTATGTTGTGTTGTATTTTCTATGTCCTTGATTTTTTTCCTTTTAATTGTTTTCATTAATTTGTTACTTCTTTGTCTCCCTATTGTTCTTTATTTATCTTAATTTTTAAATATTATTTGTCTTGTCTTCTTTGGTCTTTGTGCAGACTTCCCTTCTCCCTCCTTTCTCCTTCCCCTTTGTTTTCCTATTTAGGTTGTTCTTGGTCTACAACAAAATACTTTTCTCCTTGAGCTCTTTCATCCTGATCATGGATCACGGAGTCTGATCTGAAACATTGATGCAAAAAACTCTAACACAATATAATCCAGAAATGTATGCAAGATTAATTGATATGGATTGTGGAAACTTGATATCATTAACATTTTGACATGTTATATATATATATATATATATATATATATATATATATAATTATTACTATAAATTGCACCTTGGTGTGAAATAAGTACGCCAAAGAGGTATGAAAGGTCAATTAGAGAAAATTTTGGTGTATTTTTCAAACATATGTGTAGTACATGAGGTCAATTGGTAGGTCATTTAGCAAATGATGTTGTTTATGTAACAAAGGTCTCAATTAGAATTCACTCTATAAATATACCTTTTAAATATAATTTTTCATTAGACAAAATTGTATATTTGTAATAGTAAATTTATTACAAGATTTTAGTTTATTTTTTCTCTATCCACCTCTCTATATCTTATCTATATCCTCTCCCTTTTATGTATTTCTCTCTATACATATTATCTCTATCTCCCTCTCTCTTTTATGTCTTTCTCTCTCTATAAGTTTGTCTGTCTGTATCAAACGTCATGCTACATTGAGCATAACTCCCCAAGGACACATACCATTCTTGGATTTTTGGCATGAAACAAGTAATCAAAAGTTATTTTTTCTTTTCTCTATCTTTCCCTTTATATCTCTTATATTTCTATCTCTCTTGTATTATCTCTCTTTTTTCTATTCCTTTCTCTTTCAATCTTTCTCTCCATCTATATCTCTATTCCTCTTTATCTCTCTACCTATATATTTCTTTGTCTTTTTTTTTTATCTCCATATTTATCTCTTCTATTATAATTTAACTAATTTATACAATCATACTTGTAAACTATTTGTAATATCATTATTTTCCTCTAGTAAATGTAGAGTATGTAAACTTATAAGTAGCTTAGTATATTTGAGAATTGTATGCATATTTATCTTCCACGCTACATAGTTGGGCCCTTTAAGGAGTTGGGCATTCAATTTAGAAGAAACTTTGGTGTTCATATGATGACACCACAAAACAAAATATTTATTCCACAAAAAATATTTATTAGTAATTTTATTTTTAATATTTTATTATTAATTATGGTGGGATACAATTAAAAATAAGGTCTTGATGAAGGTTTTAGAGTATTTTTATTAAAATGAAAATTATGGCTAAGATTTTAATAATGAGCAGATTTATTTAGTTATTTATCTAGTCATTTTTATTTGTCTGATATTAGTCATTTATTTAGTCATTTTTATTTGTCTAATATTAGTCATTTAGTTGTGAATTTACCTGATGACCAAATTAGTCATTTATTTGCCAAATACTACTAGTGTTAGTCATGTGACTAAAAGTTTTAGTCACATAGTCATTTATTTTCCAAATTCTACTAGTGTTGGAATCCTGAAAAATTGACTGAAAATGCAAACTGAGACACTTATGCTAGGTGGGGCAACTTAGTCCCACTTTTAGGAAAAAAATTCAGAACGGGAATCTGCTAAAGGGGTATCTAGAAATGTCAAAATCAGTTTTTAGCACCAGAAGCGGGACTAATTTTCCACTAGTGGTGACTTAGTCCTCCTGCGAATATTAGGAAATTTGAGACAAAATTTGGAAGTCTCAGGTCTGCACTTTCTTTTCTGACAGGTGTTCATACTTGATTCTGCAAAAAATAGGGTAGAAGGCCTCTCCAAGCTTGAACTAGGGTTGTTTTGACTTGATTGACTTTGTAGACTTGTTGACCACCTTTCAACACCTAATTACTTGATAAATCTGCATACAAAAGTCTGCAAACACAAATGCAAAAGGGGAAAAATGGTTGAAGGTTAGAGAATAGGGGTTTTCCTTGGTCAAACCCCACTTTGGTAATCAAACCCTAGACAATGAAACAAAATGAAAAGAGTATGGTAAATAGATAACATATAATTTTCATAAACTTACCACACCTTTGATGCTCAAAATCTGAAGATATGCAATGAAGTGATCCAATAGATTGACTTGATAATGATTGATTGCTTGAGTACTTATAAATCACTTGATGAATGCTTGAGTGCTTGTGAATTAGGAGAGTATATGAGTAGATTGTAGGAGATGTAAATGAGGAGAAAAAAATTTATTTATACCTAATTTAATTAAAATTTCCTAAAAGTAACACATCATAAGCTAACCTCAAGGGTTAGAGGACAAATTAAGCCCCCACTTTAGTGAGAGGATGAACTTGCTTCAAACTCTTGCTAAAGTAGCCCAGCATGCATATCGAGAGGGATCCCAATGTACTCATGTTGGTAAGATGAAACAACAATAATCAGGAGGGATGATCAAGCCCCCAGGATTAAGATCTCCTGGAAAATTGAACATAAAAACAAAGGGAACACATGTGATGAAGAAAAGGAATGAAAGCTTCAATAGTCTATCCAACTCGTTGTGGATTAGATCTAGGCTAGTTGTTTGAAATAAGAAATCTGAACTCACTTTGGGGGGACAAAACTTATGATTTTCCATGGGGTGAGAAGTCCCAAGCATACTCACTCTGGGGCCACAAAAATTTTGGTTGTCTGTGGGGTGAGAAATCTTAAAAGGGGAGATACATACGCTAGTTGGTATGCCCTCAAAAACACATAGGTGGTTATGCGGAAAATCGTGTTGTTGAGTGGGATTCCTGCTCAACCATATCGAAGTTATACCTCCTGATAACCTTAACAAGATTCCACAAAGGAAAATGTTGGTTCGTGCTTCATGAGACAAGCAAAGCTTCATATGCTTAGAACTCATAAACAAATGCAAGGGTACCACAGGCATGCAAGTTGCATTATGCAAGGTGGTAAAAATGTAAAAGGTAAAATGCAAAAAATGTAAAATGTAAAATATGTTCAAAGGAGTCTTGTTAAGTTCATGCAAGGTCTGTCACTTAGGGAACATTGTGTTTAATGTCTCCAAGAGAGGACCAATCAAAGAATATTGTATTCACAACTTAGGGGATGTAATGTGTCACATTAGGCCACCAAGAGGAATGCAATATGTTAAGAGAGATCATGCTTATGAAGGACATCACTCCCAATGTCATCCATAAAGCATCAAACACATCATATAAAGTGACAGGGCTGCACTAAGAACCAAAAATGCAAATGAAATTATGTCAATGTATGCCCCCCACTTTAAAGGAATTGCTACACACTACTCTATGAGAAATTACTTTAAAGTAGCGAAGGAGAAATGCAAAAAGAAAACAATACATGAGAGCCAACATGGAAAGCCCTTATGCCAAGTCATATGTTTCTAAGTTAGGCTGCTTCATGTAAATGAAAAAGAGAAACAAAAAAAGGAGGTTGCCACCCAGAAAGGAACACACCAAACACATAAGGGATCTATGGATTTGGGGTCAATATGTTCATTACTGCAATGTTTTTGATTAAAGAGCTCAGAACTATCATCATTCCCCAAAGCACATAGAACTAGAAGAATGACACAAAGAGAGCGGAAACAAAATAAAATCTATTTTGGGTCAACATGGAAGAGACATTGTAGTCTCAACACTTTGCATTGTCCCCAAAAGGAAAACACAAGTGAAAATAAAATGAAAAGGCGAATGAAAAGAAAAATATTTTCGGTCAAAATGAAGGATACATTTCAGTCTCAATGCCTTGCATCATCCCCAAAAGAAAAACAAAAAAACAAAAAAGGAAAAATGACCTTTTGGGTCAACATGGAAAATACATAGGGTATCTCAATGCTTTGTGTCATCCCCAAAAAGAGAACACAAAAAAAAAAAGGAAAGAGGGACCTTTTGGGTCAACATGGAGGAGACATAGGGCATCTCAACACTTTACGTCATCCCCAAAAGGAGAACACAAAACAAAAAAGGAAAAGGGGACCTTTTGGGTCAACATGGAAGAGACATAGGGTGTCTCAATGATTTGTGTCATCCCCAAAAGGAGAAAATAGAAGAAAAAAAAAGGAAAAGATAAAGTACAACATATAGAAGAGTAGAGATATAAATAGATGAAGTGTACAAAGAGAGAAAAAATCAAACACACAGTACGGGGGAACACGATACACACAAAGGAAAATGTGAAAAGGGGCTAGTAATGCAAATGCAAGTCAACCATTAGCTGAGTTATTGGCTTCACAATCTTGATTAGTATAAGCAGAAGGGAAATAACACAATTAAGGGACAAGGACAAATGGATTACTAGGATAAGGCTAGCAACCTCTTGCCCCCCACAAAGTGTAGGGAAAGAGTGAGCCGAGGTGGGTGATGGGAAAGGATCAGGAAATAGTGAGAATAGAAAATTCTACAACTATGGAATGATAAAGGGATTTAGCTTTTTAGGGATGATGGGAAATTAGTCAGTATGAGTGAAGTGATACTTGTTCAATATGTCATTCAATGTCCGACATTCTTCAATTTGATGTCCAAGAACATGATGATATTTGCAAAATGGTATGTAAGAATCTTTAGGATGGATGACCAACCTATTCATAGGTGGTAAGAGTATAAGGCCCTTGTTTAAAAGTAGTTGAAGTCTCCTTTCACATTCAGGTGGAGGATGAGTCAGAAACTTGAGCTTTTTAAATTTGTAAGCTCATTTTTGTTTGCTAGATTCTCCTTGTTCATAAATGGAAGGAGGAAGAGGACCCTTGGGGATCCTAGCATCCTTGTCATCAGAAGCAGGTAATGGTCATTCACGTGGAAGGAGAATGTTCAAGTCAGGAGGAGAATCAAAGATCATTGTACCGTCATCTTGATCTCTCCAATATTGAAAAGGAGAATTATTGTTATGAGGAGGATCTTGATATCCTAATCTTGTTGTGTTTTATTCTGGTGGTTTTTGTTCAAAAATTTGGTCAATGTTATGTTCTATTGTTGTATCACAACCTTGTTTACTTAAAATAGTAAAGCCCTTTCCATAGGTTTCTTCAAGGTTGATGGGAGTGTTTGTAACTTTGTTATCATAAAATGGGTGAGAGTGTGGTTGTGTAGAGGAACTAGGTCCACCTGATGAAGGGAACTTAGGTCCTTCATTAGTTTCAGGGTGAAGATAGCCAAATTTATTAGGGAGTGCAATAGTAGGGAGGTTTTGTGACCTCATAGATGGGTAAAAGGTTGCATTGACTTCAAGGTTATCAAGACATTCATTTAAGAAATTTTTCATGCTATTGTCATCTTCTCCAATGATGTCTACATCACGAGGAGGAAAATAATGAGGAGTTGAAGGAGCATGAATTTCAAGATCATTAAGATCACAACCAAAGGCACAATTGGACATGTCTACTAAGGATTTCAAGGAATTCCAAAACTTATTAAAGGAAAAAGCCATGACGCAAAAAAAATTAGATGCAAGAAAAATCAATTCTAGAAAGTATGACAGATTATAGTAACAGAAAATAGGACAAAAAATACTAAGAAATTACCAGAAAATACAGTGCAAAATATGCAAAAGGACTAAGTCGCTCAAGGTGGCGATTTAGTCCAACTGATGATTTTTTTGTGTTTTTTCATAATTTTAAAATGTAATTCTATGTCTTTCAGATGCACAAATGGAACTACAGTATGTAAATATAGATTTTTTGTGTTTTGTAATGCAAAAATGATTCAATAATGCAATCTAAGTGAGCTTTTTACTAATGTAATGTTAAAACCCTAGGATGCAATTTAATCAATGCAAGATGAAATGAAAATGAAACCTAGGATGCACTTTTCAAATCAGAAAGGAATATGTTCAAATAATAGGTTCACCAAAATGTAAACGATGATTTTGGATCACCCTCACAATGCTTTGCTCCTCCTATAAGGTTTTTTACCTAAAAGGAGAAAGGGAATTGGATGGGGTCCAAAATGCAAGGGTTTACACTCAAATTCTATGTAAATGAAGTGTATTATGCCTAATTAAGATGTTCTAATGCTCTGATCTAAAAAATGAACTAATCTAATAATGAAAAACTTAGAAAATGTAAAGTGCTGGAAAACACAATGTGATATGCAGAAATTCCTAAAAATACAACTAAATGATGAAATAATAGAAGAGAATGAAAGAGGAGGCCTAGAATCTGAAGCTTGATGTTGGGAGATTCTGGAATCCTGAAAAATTGACTAAAAATGTTGACTGAGACACTTACACTAGGTGGGGTGACGTAGTCCCAGTTTTGTTAAACTTTGTTGGAACGAGAATCTGCTAAATGGGTATCCAAAAATGTCAAAATTAGTTTTCAGGCCCAAAAGCAGGATTAATTCACCACTAGTGGTGACTTAGTACTCCAAATCTTAGGAAATTTGGGACAAAATTTGGAAGTCTCAGGTCTGCACTTTCTTTTCTGACATGTGTTTGTACTTGATTATGCAAAAAATAGGGTAGAAGTCCTCTACAAGCTTGAACTAGGGTTGTGTTGACTTGATTGAATTTGTATACTTGTTGACCACCTTTCAACACCTAACTTCTTGATAAATATGCATAAAAAAGTCTACAAACACACATGAAAAAGGGGAAAAATGGTTGAGGGTTAGAGAATAGGGGTTTTCCTTGGTCAAACCTCACTTTGGTAATCAAACCCTAGACAATGAAAGAAATGAAAAGAGTATGATAAATAGATAACATGCAATTGTCATAAACTTACCACACCTTTGATGCTCAAAATCTGAAGATATGTTGCAATGAAGTGCTCCAATAGATTGACTTGATAATGCTTGATTGCTTGAGTACTTATAAACAACTTGATGAATGCTTGAGTGCTTGTGAATTAGGAAAGTATATGAGGATATTGTAGGAGATTTAAAATGAGGAGAAAAACACTTATTTATACCTGATTTTATTAAAATTTCCTAAAAGTAACACATCACAAGCCGACCTCAAGGGTTAGAGGACAAATTATTGCTAGAATTTTAAAATTATTTTGAGTTTTGTGCCAAAAAGGACTAAGTCACCCCTATTGGCAAATTAGTCCCACTTAAGAAAATTAAGTGGTTGTTAGGAATTTTGGGGTGTTAAAAGTTGTCAAATGGGAATATTCTCAAAAACACACTTGAAAATGGTTGGAAAGTACATTAAGGGGTCAAATAAAGTATAAGAAAGGTGTAAATAGTGAAATTAAGGTGTGAAATCTTGTTTCAAGACTTTACAACACTTCAAAATAGGACTGAATAAGTGACGAAAAGGTGAATTTTAGGTGAATTGTAATGAATAGAGTCTAGAAAAGTGTAGAAATGTTTTACAATACTTCACAACACCTTCACAAGATGCCATAATTTGAATGTTTAGGACCTAATGTGAATGTTTTTTATTTCATTACAACATTAAACCTAGAGGAAAAATCAAGCCAAAGTCCATTAGAAAGACTCAAGTGAGTGATAAAATGTTAACTATACATTTTTTGGTGACACAAGGGTTCACAAAGAATGGAAGTTTCAGGTCTACAAATTGAGTTTCAAGGTGCTGGAAATGATGAATCAGCGGCTGCAAATTCCAAACAACAAGTTGAAACTCACTTCAATCATCAAATTTGACATTGTTATGGGTATGTGCAGGATCATCATGGAAAAAACAGGCCCTTAAGTGGCGATAAAATTTAGAAAAATCAGAGTTAGGCAACTTGAAGTAAAAATTTGAATAAGCTATCTATATTATTTCAAAAATATGTGAGAATAGAATTTGTAGAAAATTGAATGTAGTTTCTAAACTACTAGGTTTTTTTTTTTTTAAATTGTTTGGTGAAAATTTGAAATTTCAATGTAGTAGTACTTAAATGTTAGGGAAAAAATAAGAAGTAGGTGTCTATTTGACCACCCTAACCACAATAAAATGATAATATTTTATAAGTAGAGGACTCATGTCTTGATATGATACATTTTTTTTTTAAAAAAAATTCCAAGTAAATAATTAATTATGATTTTTTATTACAAATTTTTAAAAATACTTAAAACTCATATGTCTAACCACCTTAACTTGGTCAAAACTTCATGAAATTCATTTTTTAATCCTATTGTATGCAAATCATAGAATGTGACACATGTTTTGGATTCAAAAATGTGATACCATTTGAAAGCTATAGATGTTTTTCAATTAGCCTATCAATCGGACTTTAGTCGTAATTCAAATAGAAAATGAATAATAATTATTTATTAAATTCAAAGTAAAGCATAATTTATATTGGTGGAAAGCTGAGAATCTCCTTTAAAAACCCTTTTTGTTTCATCAATTTTGGGTAAAAAAAAGTCGTCAGCCACATACCCATCATATCGCCAATTTTTGGCCCATCATGATCCTGCGCATACCCTTATGATGATTTGGATCCTAAACTGACTCAGCTCTAAAAGAAATTTCAAAAGGGAAAGGGTTTAAAATTTTTCCTAAGTTAGAAACTAAGTTGAATAGTAACAATGGAGGATGCTACAATGGACAGACTTTCAAACTGAATTTTACTTAACCAGGGACAACCCACAGTATCATAAAACTAACTAGTGCAATATTCTAAGGCTTACTTATGATTTTCAAACTGCAACATGAATACTTAAACATCCACACACACAGTTGAAGTTAAGTTTTTTAAATGATAAATAGCTCATACTAGCTTTACACAATAGTTTTTCATCAAAAACCATGAAAAGTATGAGCTGGAAATGCATCAAACACCATAGCATACATCCACCATTAAAGCACAAAATTAGCTACAAACATAAAATGAGCTTAAACTTGAAACAACAATGCTGAAATAAAATTTTGGAGATAGAATCATGCACACATAAAGAGCAAGACACAAGAAACCATCAACTCCATGCTTTTCTTATATTTTGTAGTAGCATGTCTTTACACAATAATTCATCTCTCACTTTGAAAATGAGAGGATGCTCCTATTTATAGTTTTCCAAAAGAAGAATGAATGGTCAAGATTCATTTACAATGAATGACTCATATTCATTCTAGTTTAGGGTTTCACCTACCCCCATATGAGGACAAAAGTTTACAATATAAAAATAGACTATTTTGTCTTTTCCCTATTTTCTCCTATAAACTATTTTGTCTTATAGCTACTTTTAGCTTTTTGAACTATTTTAACAAATATTCATCATCTATAACTAGTTTTCCTACCTCTTTTTGTGTTGTAGTGTACTCCACGAACTTTCCAATCATAGCCAACATCTTCTTCCCTATAGAGAGATCAGATTTGGTGATTTGGAAGGTGAATCTCTTCAATCCTTCCATCATCTAGTCCCAATGCTTAGTGAACTTTGGCACAACTTTGATTATCTGCTCTGATTCAATGAAGGCTCTTGCAGCAAAATCCATAAAATCAACAACCAATGTATCACCGACTCCCTGCTCTACTTTCTTATGGAATTCTTGTTTAATAGCCTCTAGATCTACCTCCAGGGTGGTAATCTCATAACCTATCATCATCTTTAAATAATCATCAATCTCAACCTAGTGCTCTACGATCTAGCTGTGATTGGCCTCTAACTCTATCAAGGCCCTCTCCAAAACTTCTTTTCTATATTCAAAATTTAGTAGCCATGCCTCGAGCAACCAATGATCGTAGGCAACGCTAGTTCCTTTTCCCCTATTTCTCAGGAGAGTCTGAGGATTCCTTCCAGCTTCGGATAGGTAATCCTGTACAACTTAGGGAACTCCTTGTATATGTCCATTACCTCTTCGACCTATTTTTGCAACACTCATAACTCATTGCACATTCTAGTGGCATGATGGATTCCCTTTTCGATTGTGTCAACTACTCTCTTGAACTAATCAGAACTATCCTTGGTCCAATTCTTCATTTTCTCCATTTTATTTACCTCTTCCTTAGAGAGTAAGGCGGGTGTAGGCGATTCCATCAAAGCTTCCTCTCCTGAGGCAGTCCATTATTGTATGAAGGTGGTAAGTCCCACCACATTTTACTTCAGTTCCTCCTTTGTTGACTAATCTTTCTTCATCTATTGGAGGATGGTGGAAATTGACCCCTCAAATTCATCTATTTTTTGGGCTCGAGTTAGGGGGCCTAGGTTGATGGTGGATATTTGATAATCCTGACCCATAATGGTATCCACATCTTTCCCCATAGTGAGAGTGGCCACTTGCAGTATCCTCGACTTAGAAGAATTAGTTGTAAAATGAGACATGATCTTTGGCTTCTTCTCTTTTTTGGTCTTTACTCAAGCTCTAGCCAAGATTGCCTCTAATCGATACTTGGGATCAGTGAGCATGAGAGCCTTCCTTTTGAGTTGCTACTCCAACCATGCAAGAACCTCTATTTGCTAATCCAAGGATTCATTATTTCCCCCCTCTTATTTTTATTTCGAGGTCCCTTCCTTCTCATATTCAACAACATATTGGATGTTTTCTTCTCCCTTTTCTTATTCATATACTTGTGTCATGGCTTTCTCTTTGTCGGGCTCAATGAATACTAGATTCTCTTGAGCAATATCTTCTTTTTCTGGTGTTATCCCTATAGCTTCTTCGAGCTCAATTTCAACATCCTTCGTGGGCTTAGCACCCTTTTCTCCTACATTCTCTTCTCCTTTTTCCTTTTCTTCTTCCCCTTCTGGAGGTAGTTCTTCATGTAACAGGCCCTCATCTTGGCCAGTTTCCAAGGGCTCATCAGTTTTACTAGCTTCAATTCCCGTATCAATTTTTTGTTCATCAAAATGATGTTCCTCTAGGTTTTCTTCCTCCTCTGCATGCTCTTCTTCAAGCTCCTAGTCTGAGGTCTCAACCTCATAATAATCATCAAATTTATTTGCATCTCCACCTTTGGGAATTTGTTGCCCTTCTCCTTCTAAAGCTACCTCATCCAAGTCAACCCTTGACCCTCCCTCTGGGTGCTCAAAGTAATCATCATGATCAGAGTCCTATAGCTCCTTAGTGATACCTATTGTTGCTTCTTTTGGCTACTTTCCACTTAGCTTCTCCATTTCTTCAGATATTTGCATCATTGCCTCTATCTTTGGTGGTTTGGTGGGAGGTGGAGGAAGAGGTAAAGTAGTAACAAGCTAGTCCATTAATGCTTGGACTTGAGGATTAAGGATTCTCCCAGAGAGCTTAGATGGCACATTTTGCAAATAAGAAAAAAAGGCATGCAACAAGGTGAGAGGTTCCATAGAGGTTGTTGGTAGGGATAGTGACAGAGTAGAAAGTGTTGGCAGCAAAGGTGGGAGTGAGGAAGATGATAGCAGGGAAGTGGTTGAAGAAGAAGAATCTAACACTACCACCAGAGTAGTCAGGGAAGCAGAGGTGAGGTGGAAAGAGATGGACATGATGGGAAAAGACAAAATGAGAAATTATTGGGGATTGAAAGGGGATGGTGTAGTGGTAGCAGCGGCAACAGTCGATGGGAGTGTAGAGGTAGTGGGTGGTGGTGAGCATGGTTGCTCATATTTTTCCTCATCTTTATGCGGGGAGCCCTCTTCTTCAATAGTTGGCATCTTGAGAATGAAGGTTCCCATCCTTTTCACCTTCTTGGGTGGTTTCCCTTCTATTGATTTCATTGTATATACTTTGTCCTTGGGCTTTTGCTCAGATGTATCCTTCCTTTTCTCAAATCTTGTGATAGGTGGAGAGTTAGGAGCCTCACCTAATGATCTGGTAGTGGCGCCACTATATTTCACTTTTCATCTTGTCCTTGAGCTCCCCATATGTTAGCTTCATGCCCTATTCACACAGTTGAGCTATCTGCTCATCAATCCACTGCTTAGTCCTCTACTCTACAGGATGAGTGATAGTATCCAATTCTGTGATTTCTATCTCAACCCAGTTAACTACTGGTAATGGCACATTTATTAAAGCATTGTATTTTTCATCAAGAATATTGTTGTCTTCAACAATCTGATCTGGTACTAGGTATAAATTGATAGACTTCACAAATTGAGTGGTCATCCTCATGTAATGTCGCTTCCGATCTTTATGGTCATCATCGTGCAATTCACTCAAAAGTATTCTATATGAGGTCTATGAGCATGCTTCCTTCCAACATGTTTCTTCAGTTTTTTGAGAGGTTCAAGACCTCCTCTCTTTGTGTGTAGTTCCAAGTTATATTCTACAAGCTCCTTTTCTAAGTTATCAATGCATGGGGCAGTAGGGAAAGAATACATTCCTTTCTCGAACGTGAGCAAATATGGGACCCCAGAATGGTGCTTATTGTGCAATAAGGTATGGTCAGTCTGTAGCTACTGAGTAAGCTCCAACAAAATGATCTTGTCATTGGGATAGCAAGGCAACCTGTAGGGTATTTTGAAGAACCCCTCTGCTATGATGAATGTAAATTTGAGGAATTGGATGAACAAATATCCAAAGCCCTTTATGGCCTTCTTAGCACTTTGTGACACCCTTCTATGATAATCTCTTGCAAGGGTCCAGATGATGTGTCAGATGAAGGCATCGTTTACCCTCATGTAATCTTTCTTGAAGTTCTTGTATCATAGCAAAGTGTAGTAGTCATATACCCTAAGTTTCCCTTTATTTTTCATAGTACTCCTACACAATCTAATCCTTTATAGGGGAACTTGATAGCCAAGAGGTAGACCAGACAAGAGGTCATGTAGAACTATGAAGTCTTCTTCACTACCATAAATTGACTGTGCAGGTTCTCACTGATCATTTTCACCCAGTGGAAGATAGCAGTGCCTTGGAGGATCTCCTCGATGAAATAAAACATCCACTCCTCAAAGAATCTGGAAGTTGGAAGGCCCATTACTCTACTGAAGAGTGTCACCAAGTCATTAATCTCCTCCACAAAATAACTTTTGTATAATGTTTGAGGCACTTTGTTGGCACTTCCTCTCTTGTCCTTTAGCCATGTTTGATTTATTGTCCTCTTGTAGCCAATAGGATCTTGTTGCCAAATTTTCAAGGAAAACTCCTTCTCAACTTCCTCCATTTGATCAAACACAGGGATTTCAAATGTCTTTCCAATAGACTGGGGAGACAGGTCTACCAGTACTCTCCTATCCTTGATGACTATTCTTCTATTTTGTGGGTGGTAGCATTCCCGACAAGCCATTACTAATTATGTAGCCACTAGAGTAGGGGGGAAGCCAACTTCCTTTGCGAGTTCGCTTGGCTTGATTCTCAAGACTTACTTTTTTGTGGGGTTAACCATAACCCTTTGTCTGAACTCATCTATGTTGACATAACCTAAGTTGATATATGTGACTATATCCCAATTGGAAGTGATTTTCGAGTTGCACTCGACCCCATGAAATTCGTACTTCATTTTTTCTTTCTACTCTTTTCCTTTGGGGGTCCTTGCTATCCTTTTTCCTTTGTCAACTTTCCCAACTGGCTTCTCTCCAAGTCCCTCAGTAGGTTCCATAAATCATACACAAGAAAGGTGTAGTAAGTGCATTGACAGAGTAGGGGGAGAAAATCATCAGTTAAATCATGCAAAAATATCATTAATTGCATCAATATACTCTTAAAATCCCATTTCATTTATCATATTTAATCAATTGAGGTTCATCAATTAATTTCATTGAAATGCAAGTCTAAGGGTGCGAGAGCCGTGAGCAGGACTGCCATTGGTGTTTTGTTGTTAGGGGACGACCAAAAGAAGATGACCTTCCGCAAGTGGAATTTTGCATTGCAGGACCCGCCATGTTTCTTTACTTGATTAATTTTGGTTTTAACTCCCTCAGTGCACACAAGAAGTTGAATTTAGTCATTTTACTTCAGGGCTTGGTCAATTAATGAAGTGTAGGAATTAGGCACAGTAAAGCCATGGGGGGAGGGTCATTGGGTTGTTGTCGTTAAACAATGGCTTTAAGAGGATGGTGTTCTGATAGCGGCAACCCGCATGGGTGAACCCTCCATAGAATCCTAACTTATAGTTTTTCCATTTGTGCATCTTCCATGCCAATGGCATTAGTAGGTCTAGGGTCCTCACAATGGGGAAGCAGTGAAGTTTCGCCATTAATAAATGGCTGAGGAGGGATAGTTTCCTATAGACAATGACCCCCATAGGTGAATCTGCAATGAGT
Organism: Sequoia sempervirens; assembly: GCA_007258455.2. NCBI lineage: Eukaryota > Viridiplantae > Streptophyta > Pinopsida > Cupressales > Cupressaceae > Sequoia > Sequoia sempervirens. Next base: position 708,717,136 of record VDFB02058242.1, on the reverse strand, counting down.
TTTTGACTTAGAGTTTTCAATGTTCATTTTTCAAAGATTAATGATGAGGGAACAAGAAACTTAAGGTGAGATGCTGCATTGATTTGGGCATTAAGGACAAAAAAGGAGGAGTGGAGCTCTGCACGACACGACCCTCAAGGGCAGACCCATGGCAACATACTTCCTCGGTGATTCCTTGATGCTTGGGTTTAACTTTTGAAGTGAGTGGCAGAAAAGGTAGGGACCACAAAGTGGGAAGTTACTTAAGTGTGGTCGATAGGCAATAGTCATTGAGGGATGGTTCCCTAGTGATGGCGCCCCGCAAAAGTGAGCCCACAAGGGTTTCTTAGTTTTAAGGACTTCATTGCTCTGTTCAAACTTGGAGGTGAATGTGGGGTTCATATGGCAGATAGTTGTAAGGGATTTTCCATTGATCATGGCGATGGGAGAGAGAATTTCCATATCAGGGCTCATGAGGGAATTTCTACATACTCTGAGGGTTATCATTATTTTGGATAATTTTTGAGTGCGAGGTTGAAGGTCATAGAGGTCGTTGTTTGTTTTGTTAAGTTAAACGACATTCGCAGGGTGCACTTCCTAATAAGAAATCCTATAAAGAGTACTTGAGGATTTCTAGAATGAGGGTTTGTTGTTGTCGTTTTAAATTTAAATTCATGAATTTCACTTAAACCCTAACCTACAACTCATCGGCGGTGTTGAAATGGAAAGCGAGGAGGGATCTGACACATACCTAGGTGGTACATGATGGAAGAAACTAGGAACGAAGTATTTGAATCTTTTAGTGCATGCTCCTCTCTTTCTGGCTTTCAAATTTGAATACTGCAAGTGAAAATGACATGCAGGTCAAAGGGTTTATATAGGAAAACCTACCATTAATGATGGCATTAAATGTAGGTACGGTGGGTAGGTGGACATGCAGAAACCTGTCTAATAGAGGATTTCGGGCAAAGAATCATGCAGAGAAACTAAATGTGGGAGCCACAATGTAGACGGAAACGAGGTGAAGGCCACATAGAACGATGGCATAGGGACAACAATCCGCCAAGGGAAACCTGCAGCCAAGGATTTGCAAATAGTGACAGATAGGATAACTTCTAATGGATGGAGGCTCACATTAGGATTTTCACAAAGGCTCGAAACTTGGTGAAACTTTGGTGGGTTACTTTGGTCAATATACATTTGGAAATTTTTGGCATGTGACCAACTTAGGCTCAAAATAGGGGCATGCAAAATGAGGCAAAGGAAAACCAACCTGGCGAAGGTGAAAAAGAAAAGAGGGGGTCCCCAGTTCAAATGGGGTGTGTGCAATAGGCATAACAAAGAGCATAATCCATGTTGTAATTATCACACTTCTTCATGGGGACATAATCATCCTTCTTAGTAGAAGTACAATCACCATCCTCCTTAGTAGAAACATGATCATCCTTTGCAATAGAGGGATAATCATCTTTCTTAGAAGAGGAAAATGGGATCTTTGGAATATCTAGGTGGATCAAATCTACTTTGTACTCTCTGATAGAGGATTTGGTAAAATTCAAATTTCCCCAATCATCAACAAGACATGCATTTGGTTCAAAAGAAGAAGTAGAAGGAATAGACTTAGGAAATTTTTCTTTGGGGGGATCTTCCTTAGGGACATTCATCTCAAGAGTATCCTTTGTAATAGGCACTATAGGAGAAGATGTCAACACATTAGAAGATAATGAAGGAATAAGGTTTTTAAGAGTAGGTGCAACTAAGGTTTGACCAACAACTGCCATCTCACATAAGTGTATAGAATCGGGGTCACCCTTGATTGTGATCACTTCATTATTAGCAACAAATCTAACAAAAAAATGTAAAGTATAATTAACTGCTCTCAAAGAATGAATCCATGGTCTTCCCAAGAGAATATTATATGGTAAAGATCTTGGAATAACATAAATCAAGGTGGGTATGGTAACAAGTCCTAACCTCAAAGGAAATATTACCATTCCTAAGGCTTGTCAACCAACATTATCAAACCCATGAATATACAAAGAAGAAGAATCAAGGGAATTTGAATCCACTTTGATTCTAGGTAACAAATCAATGCTACATATGTTGAGTTCTGAACTGGTGTCAACAAGAGCACATATAATGCCAATATTATTAATATAAACTATTATCATTAGAGGATCCACTTACTTTTGTACTTCTAGAGGTGGGAGTTCATGCAAATGGAATATAATATTAAGAGAATCCACATGAATATGATCTATCAATGCATTAACATTTGTCCATATAGAAAAAGAAGGAAAGAGGATCTTTTGCAAGACTTCTTGAAACATACCTTGGTAAACCAGAGTAGTCTGAAGCAAATCCAAAAGTGAGATATTTGCAAGATTAACATGAAGTTTCTCGACAAGATCATACTCACTCAATGGCTTAGTTGCAGGTTTAGATGTTTAGGGAAGACTTGGTTGAGAAGGTGGGAAAGAAGTAGAGTGATTAATATATTTTTTATTTTGTCTAGTATTATAGGTATGGGCTACCACTTTATAAGAGGGGGGCTTAGATTGTATGAACCTCATGTAAATATTTTGTGTCACTTTTGACATGAGCCCCATGAATAGAATGAATTATTTTAGGAGAAGGGCTAGCTGAAGTCACGTAAATGACCGGTCTCTTAATCCTTTAAGGGGCGAGGGAGACTATGACTATGTTCACAAACTCTTCAACTTGCAAAAAAGAAGATTATGATGAAGAATTTTTTTTAATGGATTTTGAATAGAAGGAGATGCTTCTAAGAAGTCATCTAGAATCATCAAACATATCAAAATCTTGTTTAGAAAATACATTTTAAAAAGCATTAAAAAATTCAAGAAAAAGATTCGACATGATTTCATTCACACCATATTCACCAAAATGTAGAGGAGGGGATTCACTACCCTCAAGATGATGGGGTCTTAAGGAGTAAATATCCCATGGTTACCTAGGAGATCAAAGCTCAAGTGACAAGATGAAGATTGAAAATTATTTGCTCAACTTAATTGAATAAACACTAAACTACTAATGACAAGAATAATAAAATTACATAATTATAAAAGTTAACAATATAATCAAAATCTCTACTATATAGAAATGGAAAGTACAAAAGTTGCATATTTTACCCTCAAAAGAACTAAGCCTTGGCCATAGACAACAATGTGCCACGAGGATTTCTGCACTCCACATTGTTGTCTTTGGTAAAATAAAGAATAAAACCCTTATATCTAAAGTGTCCATCTTGTCAAACCTACACATTTGCACACAAATGAGACATGAAAAATGTTGGAGATTGCTTCGAGGTTTACCTCAATCAAACCCCCATTTTTTTGTTTCCACCTCCATAGACAACCAGACAGATAGAGATAGACAAAAATGCATAAAGAAAAATATGTGTGATAGAAACAAACCCTACAAAGGAGGATAACCCCTATTGTGAATAAAGTAGACAAGATAAAATACATAATATCAAAGATACAAGACAAGAATACAAGAGAGCATTACCAACAACCTGTGGCTCCCCTCTTGGCTTGATAGATGTGATAAGCTTGTGTGCAAGAGAGCCTTGATTATTGCTTGAGATAAATATGGTAGATCTTCACTATGGGAGCAAGAGAGAGAAAAATAGAATGGAGAAGATAAAGTAGAATGTGTGTGAGAGAAAGATAGAGCAAGAGAGAGTGAGAATGAATGATAGTTAAAATGGGGTTTTGTGAGGGTACATGGGCAATAGGAGTCGTTACATCCACATTTCTACCACAATGACATGTGTTGTAGGTAAAGGACGTATAATATTCTCATTTAAGATTTCTCAGCAAGTTTATGGATGCTAGTGTGTTGCACTGATGTCACCATGCCATGCAAGTGCCCTACTCAAAACTTTGCAAGAATGAGGAAGTCAGGTTGTTATATTGCTTCATCATTATCGCCTATGAAGTTGGAATCATGAAATTCCAACTTATAGGTTTTTGTCATAAATGTGGCGAGCTAGATACACAAGTGTGAAATTGCCAAGGTACAATTTTATGACACCAATTAATAAGGAGCTCCAACCATCTCCTTTATATTATAACAATTCTAGTTGTGTGAAAAACATATCCCAACTCCTTACAACTTATATCAATAGGAATGGTATACCCATAAAATATTGTCACAATACTGTCAAAACATGAATTAAACTTATCAAATACAAATCATGCATAGGATAATCCTTCTTGTGATCTTGTAGCTTTCTAGAATTATAAGCTATAACTCTTCCATCCTACATCAACAACTATTCAAAACCTTTTATTGAAGCATCATTCCAAACAATAATTATTTCTTGAGATCAAGTACCTATATATAATTGTAGTTGTGGTTAACACTTCTTTGAACTTATGAAATGATTGTTTGCAATTGGTATTCATTCAAAATATTTCCATTTCTTCTATAATTAAATGATATGATCATCCACTTTATAAAAATCCTCTGCAAATGTACAATAATACCCTAATAATCCCATGACAATGTAAACCTCACTGACATTCTTAGGTATTGGCCTTTCTAAAATAGTTTTTAACTTAATTTTATCCACTCATATCCATTTTATAAAGAATTTTCGTCCAAGATAGTGGTTATTTGATTGAAATAAAAACCATTTAATCCATTTTTCATAAATAAATTTCTCTCATAATCGATGCAAAAAAAATATTAATTTGTTGTTTTTGTCCTAATTTTAAGAATAAATTAAAACACATAAATGAAAACCAACACACAATTGTCTAATAAATCATGGAATAAATAATTCATGAGACACATAAACACTAATGGAGCATTAGCTAACTCAAATGGTAATCCTAAAAGCTTGATATACCCGTATCTATGTAAATAAAAATATCCTCAAATTCTTTGATTCTAAGTTGGTGATCACTTGATCTTGTATCTATATCATATCTAGAATATTATTAAATCTTTCATTTGGTCTACAAAATCATCACTATTTGGTAAATTACACGAATTATTGGTTTTCACCTTATTAATAATCATTTAGTATGTATGCAACCTAATAGTACCATATCACAAATAAAAACTAGTGCACATCATGCAAACACACTAGGGTGTATGAGTCATTTGTATTAAATATCTTACAATTATACTTTTAACTATTACAACTTAGCTAATCAAAGTGTGACCTATGTGGCTCAAACCAATCCTTTCATAAGATAATGTAAAATGATCCCAATTGAATGAAATATAAATTCACATTTGTCCTCAAAGGTCCTATCTCAATATCAACATCTCTAAGGTAATGATTGGTTCACTAAGTCTTACCAAAACCAAATTTCACTTCCATACTTTCTCTACTTAATTTACTAAAATTATGATTGCATTTACTTAACTATAATATGTGGAATAAAACTATCATAACCCCCAAATTTTCTAAAATAATTAAAAGGTTAACATAAAAAATACTTCTCAACTTAGTTTATGTAGTCTTATTATCTACCTTATGATGTTCAATAGCTACATAAATCCTTGGTTGTTCGTGTTTTGATCCAAACCCCATGTGATGTTAGTGATGATATTGTGTATTAGCTAGAAATGAATAAAAGATACTACAATGCATAAATGGAAAACAAAAATGCGAACCAAAATACAGATTTGACATGGAGAAGGATTTTGGCAGGTATGCCACTTCTATTCAAAATGAGTAAGGGAAATATATACAAAGGTTTAAATTGTGAATTCAAATACTTCTCAACTTAGTTTATGTAGTCTTATTATCTACCTTATGATGTTCAATAGCTACATAAATCCTTGGTTGTTCGTGTTTTGATCCAAACCCCATGTGATGTTAGTGATGATATTGTGTATTAGCTAGAAATGAATAAAAGATACTACAATGCATAAATGGAAAACAAAAATGCGAACCAAAATACAGATTTGACATGGAGAAGGATTTTGGCAGGTATGCCACTTCTATTCAAAATGAGTAAGGGAAATATATACAAAGGTTTAAATTGTGAATTCAAATGGAAGTTTCTCACTAACTATATATGATGTGAAATGCATGTATTCATACATGGTGAAACCACAATAGTGCACCCCATTTTTTTGTGTTATTGAGCAACAAATATCACTATTTTCAATAATAAAAGAATTCTCTTAATTATACTAAACAAATTGTCAAGAATTTTAAGATAATATAAACTAATGATTTGTGTCACCTTTTGTACATTCAGATTATATTTTTATAATGTAAAAAAATATGTTTCTATCATTTTTCAAATATTTTTTAATCAAATTTTATTTTTTTTCCATTATTTTATACTAAGTGGCATATTACCATAACACATAACTTTTACTATGAATAAGATATGTGTAGCATTTCTTAGAATTAAATTGCTAACTCCAATATCTGGTGCATGAATCTAAATTGAATATTTTTATTTATTATTAATATTTTAATTGGTACTAATAAAAAATTTAGACCCACATATTACTATAATGCATTTTCCTTTCCTTATATTATTGAAATTATTTTATTTTGGAAACAAGGACATCAATGTAGAATACATCATAGTTTTTTAAATTTTATTTAACCATGTTTGTTATTTTTCCCAATGTCTCAAAAATAGATATTTTTATGTAATGCGTCTATCTTGAATATAAAAAAATAAAAACTTTAATATAAAAAGAAACATATGAAATATTATACATTTTGGGAAATTAATTTTAAATTAGATATTTATCCTTTTTCTATTTTAGCTAGTGTCATGAATATAGGTCTTTTATGTAATGGAGCTATCTTGCATATAAATAAAAATACAAAATTTAATATTAAAAGAAACATATTATATCATAAATTTTAGAAATCTTATTTTAAGAGATACATACACATAAGTTATTGTCCTCAAATGATTGTGTTTGAGCCTTATTTGCATGACATAAAGTTGTATTTTTTTAATAAAAAATGTAAGATGTGGATAGGAGAAGAAAAGGCTATCACATAAGTAGGTTAGCATTGAATATTGTTTAGATTAAAATCAAATTGGATTGAACCCCTAATATCCTCAATGATAGAACAACACAATAGAGATCAATATTTCCCTTTGTTTGATTGGTTGGTGATGCCATCTAGGTAGGGGTAAATCTTGATCTATTCCACTTCTACCTCCAAGCACAAAACCTCATATCTTGTGCATTAGAATCTCTCAGAATGCAAGAATATTCTTCTTTGGTTTGGTAATAGAAGTGCCAAAATAATAAGTTAACCCATTCTTTTATGGGAAAACCCTCAAGGGGGCTTAATTGAATAATATTTTATCAAACCTCACTTGAGTGAACCCTATCCCAACATAATGCATCACATGACCTCATACACATGTTAACGAGGTTTGATCAAACACATATTCAATCAAATCTATGTAATTTTAGGTGTGATCCATTTCGGCCCAAAAATAGGTGTCACTAATTTTCTTTCATCCACATAGTAGTACAACTAGGCTACTAGCTAAGCTCCAAGTACATGCTAAAAAATGTACAACATACATAGATGTGTGGCATATGGATGGGGTGATGGAAAATGTTAATCCCATATGGTCTTATATCCTAAGAAATAATTTCCATCAAATGTTGTGTGTGTATGGTTCCAAATTTTGTTCTCATATGATCTCATATCTTGTAGAAAAAGGATTGCTAGGTTTTGCATGCATACATTGGAATTTTATATGTTGTAGATGCCCCTACATGGGACATGTATATGGTCTAACTCAACACAAGCATGTGTGGCCATGTGTAGGGCTACAATAAGAACATGAGTACTATTATGTGGCTTGACAAAAATACTATGTGCAAGGTATTATGTGGATATGCATAAACACTATGATGTGCATATTGTGCAATGTTGAGTGCACTAACAAAGCCACAAAAATTTGACAAATGAGGTTGTTCTTGGATTATTTTTCCCCCATTGTGAAGTGATGGTCTCCACTATATTGATAGTGAACTGAGGAAACTACACATGCAATTAGTGAAGGGTGTACCACTTAGCTCAACATATATACTTCTTCATTTTGAGTACCCAAAATAGTCGATGGGTGTTATGGCAAGGATAAGTGGTGGTTGTGTTAATGATATAATCATTTGTTGTTTGATGTGAATGGAGTGTGTCCAATTCCATAGGATGTTACATTATTGTAAGATCTATCAGAGGGGTGAATATGAATTAAATAGTTTCATGTTGTATATTGGGTGCACTTAGCCAAGGTATTGAGGAAGATTGAGATTAAAGGCATTCACAACAGCTACACATAGGATGATGTAATAACCATAGTACAAAGGCTTCACCTTCTCGTTTGGACCCTTGAAGCATTCCTTTTGGATATACAACTAGAAATTGCCCTTGACCTAAAATGAACTTGATATACATATGGTTTGTCATGGCACTCTTTGTATTCTAGTTTCTTTTGAGATGTAACTAGACTTTGTCATCTTCTCATGTAGATTCTTTAAATAATCATTATGAATATGCAACCAAACTGTATCACCAACCTGAAATGAGTATCTAATGGATATCAATCTAGGTTATGCCGACCTAAGGGATATGAGAAAATGACTTGATAAAAAATAATAACACTATTCTAATGAAAATATTGTATAATACTAATATGGTCCATATTGCAGAATTTCTAGTGCCAATTCCTTGCTTAGAATGTGGAATGTCCTAATGTACCTAGGCATTATTAATCAGAATTGAGAGAAGTTAAATCTTCAATGGGAGAAACCGTTGGTAGGCTACTCGTGGGCTATATTAAAGATCAAGAACTGTTGTAGGTACTTGCACAAGAAGTAGTCGTCCAACATACGTTACCAAAATGCATACACTCTGGAAGAAAATTCATAAATGCCTTAATGACATCAACAAATCATGGCTCGAGCACAAAAGGCATGGAATCAGCAAGGGGCGCACTTTACAAAAGTGATTTCAATGAGGTCCTTGGAGATATAACTATACTACTCAATCGCATAGTGTAAAGAAGAAATGCATCTCAATTCCAGCCATGGATTCATTAGCCGATACACATACAATTCAGCCAGCTATGTTCAACAACGCTATTTACAAACAATTATATGAGCTGAATAGTATAAGAAGATTGAACATGACGTCCTATCTGGTCTATGTAATTGACATATTGTACTTTCTTGAGGATATATGCACTAGCCTTCGGTGGAAAAGAAGAACGTATACGAAAACTTCTCTCGAAGCAATTGATGCCTTTCTCTTCCATCCAATTAGAATACTTGAAGAATTAGAATACTTGAAGAGACATGGGAAAGAGAACCTTTGATCGTGCTATGGGGAAATTCTAATTTCGCAAAGTGTACCTTTTCTTACATCATCCCAAATACGTAGACAAATTCTTGCTCAAACTACAAGTGTAAAGTATCACTCTTGTCAAGAGATTGGAAAGGACATAGCTAAATACAGCCTGGACTTGTATGAAAGAGGTACCTTATCACTCTTGTCAAGAGACTGGAAAGGACATAGCTAAATACAGTCGACTTGTATAAGAAAAAAAGTTAGCATTTGATGGAAAAGAGGTAATGGAAAGAATATTGGGACTTGTATGAGAAAAAAGGTTAGCATTTGGTGGAAAAGAGGTAATGGAAAGAATATTGGGACTAAACCATAAAGATTATTGGGTTCATTGTCATGATTATGCAAAAGTCAAGAGGGTGCATTATAGTGAGATGACTCTTGAACAAATAACAGATTTTAATTTGAAAGAAATTTTATGCGGAGTTGGAAATGGTGATAATGGTTTCTAATTTTGTAGATATATGTAATGTAAAAAAAAATTCAACTCTTTTGAAGGGTCAAATAATTGTCAATTAAGGAGATATGTTTAAGAATGGACAAAGATAATTGTTCATATAGAAATTTATCTTTGATCATTAAACTAGGTGTAGATTAAAAATAATCATTGACAAAAGACTCTTGTAATTCAATCAAAAAATAGATAAACACACAAGAAATAAGATTTTTAAAAAAAGATAGTCATCCAAGTCCTTAAAAAATAGGAAAGTATTCTAGTATATTAGACTTTTTCTCTAATCATTAATATTATTGATACATTAGAAGGAATTAACAGAGATGATAATGATTGTGACAAAGACAACCAAAAGAAGGTTGTAACTTCTTATAGCATTAACCTTCTTTTAAAGTCTAATATAAAATTAAAGTTGAACCAACAAATGCCACCTCCTCAATTACCTCAACATACTTATGAACAAGTGTTGATTGAAAACAATGCTCAACTGATTTTGTTCTCGCAACAAAGTCGAAGTTATCTATCAAGTACAATTCCCTATCACACTTCCTCCAAAATTTCATTTCCTAGACAACCTTAAATGTCAATGGATGTTGAAACTAAAGTAGTTATTTGGAGACTTCAACATGGATCAAAGAGGTGATTTGTTGAAAGAAGAAAGTAGTAAATCCTCAAGCACGCGATCTTCACACAAGATATGTTCTCATGTACAACAAAAGTCAGTTAAGAAAGTGAAAACCCAAAACCACATAAGTATACATAATCAAAGGATCATAAATGCAAATTATTTGCATCCCAATAAAAAAATATTAATTGGTTGGAGGCAGCCAAGCCAAATCCAAAGCTGATATGTTGGAGCCCAAAGCTGATATGTTGGAGGCTAGAACAAAAGTAGTTCAAACTTTGAAAACCATCAATTTTTTATGTTTTGAATGAACTCCAAGGATTTGTGGAGAAGATCTTTGGAGAATTATTAGATTATCAAGCGATTTAAAAATTGTTTTGTCATAATTGATCCTCATGGGAAACGAGGATGGAGTAAAGGAATTAGTGGAGTCAGACAGATTGTATAGGTTGTAGAAAGATGTGAATCCAATTGACTTGACTAGAGATGGATAGTCCCACCCTTCTAAGGTGGATCGTCAAATCAAATGTTAAAAGTAAGTCATAACGTGAAGGAAGGCTTTATAAAGTAATTTTATTGAAAAGAGATTATAAGTGGTTAGAGTAGGAGAACTACTTTTTCAGAAAATGAAGTTGTGAGATGAGAAATGGACTTTTTGGCTGTAAAGATTTAAAAGAAAAAATAGCATTGTAGTTGGAATCTGTGAATTTCAGCTAAAGGAACACAATAATGAAGATAATTAATGGAAAGTTAGGAGGGTTTTGTTGTCGAAAGTTGAAAGATCAAGTTTTCTTTATATCCACGTCTTATATGCTCAAATAGTCTTTGCTTCTATTAAATGCAAGCATTCATTCTTCCTCTTTGTATTTTGTTTAAAAATTTTATCCTTACATCATTTGCAAGTTTTGATAGAATAATCTATAAATATCTATTCAGAATTTAATAAAAGGAACCTTTTATAGTTGAGGAGGGGCTGTCTTCTAGGCTGTTGTAGATCTGTTTTGCATTGAATGAAGAGGAAATTAATATTTGATTTTGAAATTTTGTAGAAAAAGATAATTATAATTAGAGGGTTGATGTTTTATTAAGAAGAGAGATTATGACTTATATGTTATTTTGATTTAATGGTATTTTGATAACTATTTTATTTTTTTAGAAAGTTTATGAGGAAGATTACAATTCTGAAATCATTTTTAATGTATTATAAAGTTTAAAATTATTTTATTGGAATATTATGAAATCGAGTAAACATGTATATTGTAGAGAGAAATGTTTTTCAAAAGAACAATATTTTAAGAAGGAGAAAATGAAACAAAATGGGAACATAGATGTTTATGTTCAAATGCTTATTTATTAATGAAAGGAAGATACATTCGTTATAACTTGCATTCCACAAGTTAATTATATTATAAAATATAATAACTTTTATCAATAAAAGTTATTATATAAAATAATAATACAGTTTTGTGTCTAATGTCCGCATAATAATAAATTAGAAACAACACCAAGGTTGTTTAGAAATTTTAAAAATTTATCAAGTCAAAGAGATTTATTCATTATATACGTAGATTGTTCTTGACTGGCATAATAATGAAGATAATTATGCTAATTTTCAACTATTTTTCGATTTAGTGATGATAAACTTAATATGTTTAGCCTCAGATGACATACTAAGTTCTTCCACCGAATTTAGAACACTTTGATTATCATAGTAAAATGTAGTTAGCAAAATTGGATCTACTTGAAAGTCATAGAGTCATTCCAACCATGCTACCTCACAACCTACACTAACAACTACCTTGTATAATGCTTCTATGAAAGGCAAGGTGATTGTATGTTGGATTTTACGTTGTCATTGAATAACTCTTAAATTCATATCCAAAAGTGTCCCACTTAGAATCCATGTAGCCTTAAAGCTCATGGTCTCTTAAGAATATTGGTACAAGATGCCAAAGTGAAGTGCATCCTTGAAATATTAGAGCACTTTTTTTCATTGACTAGTAGAAAATTAGCATGGGATAAAATTTTATGTCTAATATTCATAGGCATAGACTAAGGATTACAATCTACCATACAAATTTCTTCAAAAAAATTGGTATATTCCCCAAATGTCCTTTCCTAACACTTAGAACCTCTTTGCATGTACCTTATAGGATATATATGATATTAAATTTTTATCAATACCAAAAGATGAGCTCATTGGCCTTGATACTATTGATGGTTAAATCATCAAGATGGATGATGAGAGTTATATGATATTATCACCATCACATATTGATTGATTTTGATGTACTATGTCTCATAGAATTTTCTTAATTCCATACAAGTACTTAACCAATCTACACCCCAAATGTCCTTTCCTAACACTTAGAACATCTTTGCATGTACCTTATAATAATCTTCATCTAGTTATTGTTCAATAAAGTTATCTCCACATCCAACTTATACACTTTCCATTCAAAGTGAGTTACATTTGAGAGTTCTTCCTAAAATGTGATAAGTTCAATATTAGAAGAAAAGGTTTCCTTATAGGGGCTTACTTCTTGTGTGAATAGTGTTTGCAAACAAGATGGGCCTTGTACTTATCTAAAGTACCATTTTCCTTGTATTTCACTTTATACAATCACTTGCATAAAATGGGCTTCTTACTTGGAGGAATCACCTCCAAACTTAAATATATTTTTTAAAACAACATCATACTCAACCATCATGGTTGATTCCCACTTTATTATACCTTTTTCCATAGAAATGTTATTTATCTTTTCACCTAAAATAAGGTTAGTGATTAAAAAATTGGCATGCTCCTTGTGACCAACAAGATACTATCTTGATATTTAGGTCATTCATTTGATAGGTCACATTCATCCTCATGCACATCATTTAAATATGGTAAAATATAATTTAGGTCCCCTCTATTATTGAGGTTGAGGTGATAGACCAAATCTATCCAAATCATAATCTTAATCGAACTCAAGCCAAAAATTATGTGGGATTGGTAATGAAGTTACATTATCTTTATTTTGCACCCACCTACAATTATATGCTCCTAGTGTTAATGTATTAGCACCTAAAAAAGAAACAACCCTAGAGGGATTAGTAAGATAACTATTAGATACTAGGTTCTTGTTAGAACTAGTGATATTATTCAAATAAATAGAAGCAACATTGTTTCTCTAAGTTTATAGGCTAGTGATATGGGGATAAGGTTTGAAGGATGAAAAAAATCTTAAAATATGGGGACAACTATGTATAGACACACACCAACTAATAAGTATATAAAATATAAAAATAACCATAATTTAAACAAATTCAGGGATAATGACAATAGGTTTTATATGTAATCATATTTCTACTTTTGATCCTCTAAAATATATTATTTATTAAATATTTAGATGATAAGAGGAAAGACCTAGCCTCCGCTATTATTTCATACTTTTTAGTGCTCTAATAAGAATTTCTAATATGATGCTACATCTTTCCATGAACATTATTCTATAAGGAAGAAGCAACCATAGAAATGTTAGAACACACATATATATACTAAGAGGGGCTAAATCAATATATCCCTCAAATCAAATCAATTAAACTTATCAATGAAAAAATATAGCTTCCTTAATCAAATAACACATGAAAAAGAAAAAGAACAAAACCACAACACTAGAATTTGTGTGGAAAGCCCAACAAGGGAAAAACTATAGTGAGAAAAGTTGCTTGGAGCTACTGTCCAAATCCAACCTCACAAAAGGATCAATAGTTACAATAGATTTAATTTCTTTAACCTAAGGAAGTTTACAACTCTCTGCTCACTTACAAAATGAGGCTACAACCTCATAATATAACTTTTGAAGAATCAAATGACAAATCACAACTCCAACACTTTTGCTACTAGTTTGTTGCATTGTCTTTAACACTTTTACACCTCTACTTTTGGCTTAATGCCTCTAGCATTCACTCTAGCACTTCTACCTTTGGCCGACTACCTCCAACACTCATACAATTTTTGTCAGCTTACTTCCTTCCACAAACCACTTAAACTCTTGTACTTTTGGATCACTATCTCCAGCATGCACCAAACACTTCACTACAAGTTCACACACATTACTCTATGTTTAGTGCATGGTTGTTAGTAAATTACATTGATCACACATTGAACACTTGTACACTTTGATCACACACTTGATCTTACATTTATACCTTCTGCAAGCATCAAAAAGTTTCTCCTTTTCAGCCAAACTGAAATACATGAACATGAGATGTGCAATGGCCATATTGACTCAGCTTCAACACAACCATAAGAAAGGTAAATTCAATGTGATTCAATGTAGGAGATAAGCGAGGCCTATTTCAAATTTGCATGCATTCCCACACTGGCACATGCTAGAAAGACTTAGCACCAAAATCTTAAATAATTAAGTGGGCCCAACAAACACTCAACCCTCAAAATATTAACTCCAAACCACAAGCAATACTAGAGAAGCAAGTTAGCATCATGCAGATTACATCACAAGTATCAAATGATTTCAAGAATATTTCCATGCCCTTTTTTTACAGTCTTGAGATATAACTTTGAAAACTCAACTTGTGGTACACTTCAAAAATTGAAACTTGAAGAGAGACAATAGATAGACATTAGAAACACATCCTCCAAACCACAATGCCACAACCACAACTATAGAGAAATGTGAAGAATTTCTCAAAACCTTTCATGACTACAACAATACAATCTTCACTTGGCTTACTTAGAAAACTTCTATAATGACTTCTATTATTTGAAAACTAAAACACACATGTTGCACACTTCATTTTTTCTATCCTTCAAATTGCAAGAAGAAATCATAAAATACAAAGGAATGAAAAGTATCCTTTGGAACCCTTTTAGATCACCTTCCTAAGCCACTAACTATAAGAGATTCTTCTATACAAATTACAACAACAGAAAATTAATGAAACATTCACAAAATCATATGCATTTATGAGTAACAGGAAACATATGTTCTAACAACTCATGACTTATGTATACATTATACTTAACATCCTAATTGTAGCATATGCAACCAACCACACTACCACTTTCCTAAAAACAAAGACATCATTAGAAAACACCATATTGTTGACATCAACGACAACCAACAAACTCCATACTATTGACATCAATGAAAACACCTACAACATACATTCAACAATCTCCCCCTTTAGCATTGATGGAAACACTAATGAGAGCAACATCAACACGATGTTGAAATAATGAAGAAGTTGTGTGTTGTCATTAATTTCAATGCTACAAGGGGGATATCAGGATGATATGGATAATATTCTTCATAGAGGACTTGATTCATAGTTAAGCACTTCTACTATGTATCTACACGGACAATTTTTGCTCTTTGTGCCCTCTAATAGATTGGTCTACATCTCATTGCACATACAAATTATTTTTTCAATTCCAATATGTTTTTTGTGGATGATAGTAGCATCTAAATTTAGAATTTAAGTTGGTTTGGAAAAATGGTTCAAAAGTTGTAAGTGATAGAAGTTCAATATATAAGGTTTTGTCAGCTTTCAGTGTAATGAGTATGCCCTATTCAATGTGTGCCCCTCCACGAATTTTTGTTAGGACTTGTTGTTTTGGGATAATATTTACAAGCATCTGTGCATTGATATTTCCAATTGGCATGATATTTTTTTATCTATGTGTCCTATGAATGGTGATCAGTCGAAGTATTTTGATTTTAGGTACTATTCCTAGCTAACCTAATATATGTAAATGGTTTTGGAGTTTAATGATGTTATGTGTTCAAATGTAAGATGGAGTTATTATAGGTCCATGCTAACCTATATCACATGTGTTGTGGTGCAAAGGAAATTTAATTTAAATTAGGTGTCGACAAGGCATGTTTTGCATTACCTTAGGTGACATCTAATTAGGTTGACCTAATTGATGTTTGCAATGGATTGAATATATATAGATCATTTTGAGTTTGTGATGATGATGATTTTGATAGAGATATGATCCATATACAGGAAATAAAGCAAAATTTTATAGAGGGTTGAGAAAGGTTGTGTTAATGTAATGTTGACTAGAAACTTGTAATATGTATCAAGTGAAGTGTTTTGAGTCAGAATTTCAAGCTTCGAAGGAATTAAACTTATCATATGTTAGATGCACTTTGTATCAATTCAAATCTTGTTTGTGTAGCCACTTTCTCTATATTTCTTTTCTTTGTGAACAATGAGTTCACTTGGATAGTGAATCCACCTAGCAATGAGCCTTTCTATAAAATTAACTAGTTATAATATATTGTGAGCTAATCCTCACCATGGCTTTTTCCACTTTGGTTTTTACACATAAAAATCCTAATGTTCATGTGTTGTATGTGCTATGGGTTGTTTGTGCTTTCATTTTTGTTAATTGCTAAGTATGTTTTTGTAGACATGTAAAAATGAACCAACTCTTATCACACATCCTGAATGACATTTTTTTCATCATTGACATCAATATCATTTAATATCATTGCATTTCACATCATTTGCATCAAAAACCCTAAATTCCTCTATTAATAAAATAATCTTTTAAATACTTAATTAATTCACTATTTCATCATTTATCTAATATTTATTCCTCCTAATTAATTAAATAACATCAATTATTTAATAGTGTCACTAATTTACCCTATTCCCCTAAATCAATTAAATTATTAATACTTAATAGTTTAATTAAATCACTTTGCCCCTTTAGAAATAGAATAGTTAAATAAATTATTCAAACATCATTCAAAAAAGGTCAACAAAACAAATACAACTTTATTTGTTAAAGTCAAACATGACTTGCATGTTCAACTCAAAAATATTAATTAATTAATTCAAATTAGTTAATTATCCTCACCCCCTTTTTGTGATTGAGCAAATTACGTCCACAAATTTCTCACTCTAATTGGCTTATTGATTCATCTATTTCCTAAATTGATTCATCTATTCTTCAATCCAACTAACTTCTCAATCTATTCTTCAATCCCACTGAATTCTCAACTTGATTTCCTCAATTCCACAAATTAGGCAATCTATTTCCTTTGATTGATCAATTAACATCCTTAATTGATTTGATCATAGAAGCTAACTGAGAAATCTAATCCCTCTCAACAGATTTCAACCATTGATCTTGATTCATACATTATTTAATCCTTCACATTCATCTCAAAACAAGAAATCTATAAAAATAACATTCTACCCTTTCACAAATCATCTAGAATTTACTTAAGCAAAGCATTGCACAATTACCTCTTGAGCATGTTACAATTTATCATCACAATTATATTTCAAACATCGCACACATTGAAGCTTTTACAACATATAATGGAGGATTTGTATTGATTGCAACAATTTGACATTCAACATCGATATAAATATACTTCGACAAGAGATGGGTAATAATATAGTTTATTGAATTTATTTTTTATTATGTTGTTCATTTTGTGAGTGGGTTTAGGAATTCTTAATTTTGTTTTAAATTAAGCCTTGTTTAATTCATTTATGATTGATTTTTGTATTCTTCATTCCCCCCTTATGAAATTTGGTACACCCAATGGGACACTCAATCCTTGACATTAACGTTTCCTTGAGTTTTATAAGCTTTTGTAGGTTCTCATTCACTTTTGATAAAATTGGAACGTTTCTACTCTAAACTTGCATTTGCTTGCTTCTTTTGTTTGGTTGTTGTTGACCTAAACAAGGGCGCTATTGACCTAAAAGGTGAAACCTTTGACCTAAATATGTCCTCTATTG
The DNA here is from genome assembly GCA_007258455.2 of Sequoia sempervirens. Classification (NCBI taxonomy): domain Eukaryota; kingdom Viridiplantae; phylum Streptophyta; class Pinopsida; order Cupressales; family Cupressaceae; genus Sequoia; species Sequoia sempervirens. The sequence goes on along the minus strand of VDFB02058242.1, from coordinate 708,698,917 downwards.
ACATTCTATGTTATAGGTTGTAAACATAAGCTTTTGAACTGACATTTACAGGGGCACTATTGACCTAAAAAGTGGTGGTATTGACCTAAATTTGTGTCTATTTTGTAGGGAATAGGGTTGCTTTTGATGTATTATTTGAATCTATCAATTTGCAAGGATTTTCTTTGATTTCACAAATTTACCTAATGCTAGCACATGATTGTTTATTTTATTTAGAAAATTTCTAACATCTCTTGCATAGCTCTTGTAGGATTTATGGTGCATCTTTGTATGGAAAGGAAAAACTAACACCTTGATTGCAAAGAAGACAAATGGTCCAAGTGCAATTTTTCAAAGCTTTCTTAGTTTAGGAAAAACATTTCAAATTTGGTGTTATAAAATTGAGCCCACAACTTGCACACTTCAATTTTGTGTTTTAAAGCTAAACTCTTTAAGCTTTCTTAGTTTAGGAAACATTTCTATTTGATGTTGTAAAATTGAACCCACAATCTACACACTTCAATTTGGTGTTTTAAAACTAAAATTTTTAAGCTTTTTTAGTTTAGGAAACAGGTGATCCCACAATACTGGTTTACAATGTTTGGCCAAATTAGACATTGAATTTATTTTTTTAACTAAATCTTCACTTTCTAGCACCTATAGAGGCTAAACTATGAGGAATTTGGAGATGATGTAAACTAGTGATTTGTGACATTTTTTCTATAGATTCTACATATATTTTTTCAAAGAATTTGGAATCATATTGCACTTCTTTTTCCATCTCCTTTGAAAACTAGTTTTTACTAGTAAACACCATTTTTAAAGAGTGACATTATTGGCTAACAGATAACTTTTTTCCTATGAAGCATAAAATTCTATTTTTTTTAATTTAGATTTGTAACTACAATATCTAGTGCATGGAGTTTATTTCATAGCATTTCATTGAATATTTTTTCTTTTCAAAGTCAAACCAATTACAATTTAGACATGATTTATTGGCTAAAGCATAACTTTTTTTGTATGTATCTCCATTTTTTTTTTATGGATCAAGGACCTCAATATCTACTGTACTAATATGTTTCAAAAAAAAAGTGATAATCTACTATTTTTTCATGTGTAGAACATAAAGCTTCATTTTTGGTAAAAAACATACGTTCACAAGAAATAAAAAATAAATATAATAGTCAAATTAAATTATTTAAAATTATACATTTTGGGAAGCTTATAATAAGTACTACATACTTACAAAAAATGAATTTTAAATGAATTCATTTGATCCCCCAAAAGGTGAATCAAAAGTTACTTTTTATCAGCATTTTGATAGATGTAAAGGAGACTCTATTATAGGTATGATTTAAAACTAGGGGGGTTCATCCAAGGGGGTTTGATCAAACCCTCTTCAATTGGAATCCTTTAAATGGAACTTTTTAAGGCTTAAACCATTATATTTTCTAAAAATATGTGATTTTAGCAAAAATCAGGATCTCTTAGAAAGTGTAAAGTACTATTGTGCAATCACCCAAAATTTTTGATTTGATGTTGTAAAATTGAACCCACAACTTGCACACTTCCAATTTGGTGTTTTAAAACTAAAATTTTAAAAATCTTTCTTAGTTTAAGAAATATTTCAATTTGGTGTTTATAAAATGGAATGACCAATGCATTTCATTATGTTGACAAATGAAAATTTTCTATTTTGTAGACCACATTAAGACAAGGCCATTAGAAACACTCAAAATTGGTGCTTAAAATTGAACAAATTGATTTCTCATTTGCACAATGTTATATACTTGATTGAAATCTCAAACACTTTAAATTTGGTGCACATAAAAAATGAACTGCTATACTTTCAAACTTCAATTTTTAGGTGATGTCCATCAGGGCTTAAAAAGAATAGCACTAATGAATTATATGCTATTTTTTTCATGCTTGGAAAACCAAGTGGGTATCCTCTCCCCTCACATCTTTCGTTGATATTGGGTGAAAAAATACACTTTAGGTTTTTCATTTATTTCATTTCAAGCATCACCTTTAGAGGGCCTTACTTTGAGATACATTAGGCACATTGGAGAACTCAATGTGACTCAAAGTAGTTTTTCCCTCAGACTACTATATAAATCAGGTCATGGCTAAATACCAAAACCAAATCAGCAATTACTTGATCATCAATGTCTTTCAAAACAAGGAGGTACCTTTAGGTATATAGAGCCCCTAGTTGGATTGGTTAAATATTTTAGTAGCTTACTGTGCACTAGCCAAGTGTTGGATCCCTTGAGAAATGAAAAAGAACCATTGTAGTAGAGGCCACCCTTTTTATCCAAAACATTCTATTAAATTGGTGCACCAGATTTTACTTTCAAGAAGCTACTTACCATGTCTAATTTATGGTTGAGTTAAAATTCTCTCCATAAGTTCAAGCATGTAGAATCATTTTTTTTGGGCATAAGGTAAGACCACCTAAAAGAATGTGCCTATCTCTAGGTTGTAATGATTGTCTTCATGAACTTTCCAAAATTCTTCATTACTTAGACATCAAACACTTTGTTTGATTTAAAATGAACACAACAAAACAAACATTGAACTTGGTTATCAAAATTTCAAACCCTTTGGACTTAGTGTGAATACCTTTGAAAAGAGCCCTATATTTGCACTCCTTAAAAGATATCTTTAAAAATATCTCTAAAGGTTTCAGAATATTTAGGCTTACATTTCAAGTCACATTTAGACCAAAGTCAACATTGGGAACTATGGTTTTAGTATCTTGACTTTCACAAACTTTAAAATTTTATGGAAAGAAACTTTTCTTAAACTATAGACATTTAGATTTGAATTGTTTTGATTGTTGTGTTGTGTTATATCACTTTTTGAATTCTCAAAACAAATAAAATCAAACAAAATATCATATCAAACAAACATTTCAAACTTGTGAAAATCATCCAACAAACTTCCATCATAGAAAATTGGAAACAAAAGTGGACAGAGTAGCTATTGCAAAAAATTTTACCGCTATTGACCTAAACTTGATAGCTATTGACCTAAAAATTTGTAGCTATTGACCTAAAATTTGTAGCTATTGACCTAAAATTTGTAGCTATTGACCTAAACTTTGCATCTATTGAAAAATATTGGGTTATTGCAAAATATGAGTGTTGTTGACCTAAACTTTGTAGCTATTGCAAAATATGCACACTATTGCAAACTGTGAGTGTTATTGACCTAAACTTTGTAGCTATTGTAAAATATGTGCACTATTAAAAAATATAGTTGCTATTGCTCAAAATGGTCACTTTTGTTGTCTCTAGTTTTTGACAATCACTATCATAACAGTCGCTTTTTTTTAACTTAGTCATAGTTTCCTTTACACAAAACTGTTATTGATCTAAAACACTACCACTATTCTTTTAAACAAGGAATGCTATCAACCTACTTATAGATTGGCCTCAAAATTGTCAAGAACAATCAATTTTCAACATTGACCTCAAACTCCATTCAATTATCAAAAAATATCATCAAACCTGTTAGTCAAAATCCAGCATCACCATCCTTCATTTTAGATTTGGTTTACATAAGATTCTTAAAATCTTTTGGACACCAAAATTCATACCATAGGTTATCAAACTTTCATTCCACATCCCCAAATCGATAATAAAAAAATCAACCTAGTTTTAGGATATAAATAAACAAAATAATATTGGATTACCCTTACTCTTAATTTATATGATATTAACATTTGCTTGCACCTCTAGGCTAGTTCAAGTAGATCGTCAACATATCCTCTAGAAAAACATAGCAACATATTAGTCCAAGTCTTGTACACTTTATGTCATAAGGTTTAGCATCATATCAAAACATCCAACTATCCCCAAAACATGTCAATATCAATCCATCACCTGAATCTAGTTCCACTCTATACACCCATAGGGTCATCATATACTACAAATGTCAATGATATATCAACTATGGATTTCCCTAATCACGATTTTAGCGCATCTTGTCACATGGTATATTTTAATCAAAATCCTCATCCATATCAAAATCCAACTTATCAAGATTCAACAACAACAAGTAGTGTTGCAACAACACCAAGGGCTTCAAAACCACCCCCAAGATCAAAATTTACAACAAAAAATTTCCCTAAATTCACTTGAGAAAATATTTGACACTTTATCAACAATGCTTTGGACACCATCAAAAGAGTGATTCACAATATCAACAACATCACCACTCATCAAATCACAAATTCATGTCATCAACAACATGTTCAACATCAATACATTGTATATCAACAACCAAATCCTAATCGACAAAATCAAATGTTTGTACCTCAAATGCAATATCAAAGTACACCTCAAGCTCAATGTCAAGATGTCCCACAACAAGTTATTCCACCACAACAAGCCTTACAATACAATCACACCACTAAATGTAAATACATTCCTTTAGGGGAGCCCATCAAGGTGGTGTTAAAAATGTTAGTCAATGCTAAACTTATTACACTTCCAAAATCAATAAGTAATTACAAACCTATCTTCAAAGTTACCCTAGGGTACAATGACAACACTTAATGTAAGTATCATAAAGAAAAAGGTCATGATACATCAAACTATTTTAAACTCAAAAATATCATCCAAGACCTTATTGATCAAAAAGAAATAACTATTGAAGACAACATTCAAGGTTCAACTACTAATGATATCAACACCAATATTTCAACCTCAAATATTGAAAACAAGGATCAAGATCTATCTACCACTGATCATATTGAAGATGTACTTACCTCTCCTAGTGGGAAAGAGGGTATACATCAAGACTCTTTCCCAAATCATGATAAAAATAAATCACCAAAGTCTAACAATGATCCACTTCAAGAAATATTAACATCATTTGATCTCGTGGTTGAAATCATTAACAATATCTCAAATATTGAAGACAATGATCAAGAGGAAATACATGAAGTTAATCCAAATCATGATCAAAACCTCATTTACAAGTAACCCCTTCTTTGAAATTGATACATTTCAAGATCATTAACCAAAGTATATCGAAGATAATACCACACAAAGTCAAGATCAAGAAACCCTACCATCAAAATATTTTATTGACTTGGTGGATATCTTCCAAGACATCTAAGGTTTTCCAAAAGAATAACAAAACCATATACCAAGTGCACATACATCTACCCATGAATATGCCTACTCCTAATGGACATGTAGATCATCTTCATCTAAGACAAGATTCTCATACTCTTGATGTCATTGTGAAGGAACAAGAGTCACCTACTCTTAACATCTTTACACATGATCAAAGCATTGTAGAATCTATAGACATTTCAAAAATTGATCAAGAAGAAGAATTAAATTTAGAAACATCCTCTAGACAGATTGAAGATATTGACTATTAAAATATTGAGCATAGTATCTTAAAATTAGTAAAGATAATTGACAATCATGAGTAGTAGAGCATTGGGTATACAATAGTCAAAGAAGCACTGATATATTTTGAAGGGCCATCAAAATCTAATATTTCACAAAAACAAGTTGAAGATATCAATCAAGGTGTTATCCCACATATGGCGGATCTTATCACTTATAAATTTGTATCACTTACCTTTGCTAGAGAAAACTATCTCACCAATGAATAAGCTATCACCCTTCAAGATCCATAACAAAGCAGAGAAGGATTAGCACCTTGTTTCCAAGGAAAAAAATATCCTATTGTAAATAAAAAATTTCAATGGATGCATTATCAAGGTAGAGGAGTACAAAAACATTAATAGGGTAGCCTAGAACCAGTGTAGATTATTAACAATCCTAAGCATCAAGTACTTTGGTTATTCAACAATTAAGGAAGCCAAAAATATCAATGATACCTCTATAATACTGGGGGAAACTTTATCTAATGCAAACAATAGCATAGGGAGCATGAAGGGTCCTTATGATGAAACGGCTACCAATGCTACAACTAGCCATATCATGAATCATGATCCACGCATATTTTAACCCTCTAATTAGGATAAAAAATAGGAGAAAAATTTATATCAAAGAAAAGAGGAAATCATTGAAGCAATAGAATTGGTAAAACAAAATGGACAAAGAAAATATAAATGGATACCAAAGAAAAAGCAAGAACATCATCCCTATCAAAATCCATTAGTCAAAGAAACTATGGGGAAAAATAAAAAAGGGAAGTTTATCCATCCAAAATGTCCAACGATGCAAAAGAAAGCTTCAAGAGTGACCTATAAGGTATATCAAGATGTTGGTCCTTATCAAATCTCCATATCCACCCATAATTTCTCATCCTCCCAAGTTTGGATAAACAAAAATTCCAAACTATCAACCAATCCATCTAAATCTCATATCCCTCAATGTACTCCACCATCAACTTTGACATACATGATATCAAGCCCTCGCATTGACCATGCATTGGAAACGACTCTTTATCATAAGGATTTCAAGGTCACTCTATCATGATGTGTGCATCTAGGTAAGGTTAACTCAAGTATCAACAAAGAAGATAATAATTATCAGGGGTTACATTCAAGCACCCATATCCTAGCAAAACAACTCCTTAAAGTGGAATATCATTGGCACATCATGATAGCAACAACAACCATATTAGCACCAATAGTATCTACATCAACACCATTAGGTGGTACAACATGAGAATAAAATTGTCACCATGATGAAAGCATGGTAAATAGGCATCTTGTGTGACATCAAAAAATCAAGAAAATAGTCAAGAGAAAAATCATCCTCCAATGAAAACCACTATGGTTGTGCTTTGGACAAGTACCATGATGAAAACCTAGAAAACATGCATCATGTGCAGAACCAAGCATCTATGTGCACCATTTTAGGTGGAAGCATCTTAACTTATCCATAATTATAATCCAATCCACTTTTATCCAAATCCAAGTTATCTTGATCTTAACAAATGTTTGGTCTACACTTTACACTTTCTTATGGAAAACATCTTGATATGGGTCACTATCATTGATCCTATCCTATCCAGCATTATCTAAGCCATGAGGCATTGTCCAAAGGGGCATACTCTATCCAAGCATGTTATCCTATCACAAGATAATCCACCACCTACATTGATAGACATTGGGGGAAAATACTTACATCTTGTTTCAAAATAAATCTTGATCTATGTCTTCTAGCTCATGTTATGATCTACGTATTTTCCAAACAATTCAACCAAACCATATCAGTTGTATCTTGTTGATGCTTCAACATGGTATCAAAACATTCAATAATCTTGTTCCTAGCCTGGCTATAAAATATCGATCAATCATTATCTAATAAATTAATCATCATCTTGGGATAAATCATTCCCAATCCTTATGTTGTTCTTATGTTGACAACACTATCCTTGCATTGTTGTGTATCCTCAACAATGTTATCATTATCAGAAATTACTTAATCAGATCAATAGATTTTAGCTTAGCTATCAATAGGAACTCAAAAGACTATTCATATCCCTACATACTGATATCTCAAAAATCAAAATATCTAGAAAACCAAACAAAAAAAAAGGCCAAAAATAGCGAAAAAATAAACAAATTCATAAAACACAAAAAATCCCAAAAACATTGTAGGCTTGTCTTTGGACGAGCCACATCAACTCAAAATAGTTGAACTATGTGATCTCTATGTATATAGCATAGGAAAGGCTTATCTATGATCAACCCTAGAGGCCCCAAGTTAGTCCCCTTAGGTGTCTCTTTTGGTCTTTAAACTTGGTCGAGAAATCTATAAAAAAACATTCAAATATATAGAAAAATATCAAAAACATTATTTCCACCATTTCCTATTTGCAATAAAACACCATCCATAATAAAATAGACAAATAGAGAGACAAAAGAACAAAGAAACATCAAAAGCTATAACTTTAAAGCAAACAATCACAAAAATATCCAACAAATAGAGCAAAAAAAAATGACACTCAATTGCCCCCATTCCTTCCTCTTTAAATGCTTAATGGACATCCTTGAGAGACCTTAGGAATGAGTCAATAAAATAAATCAGAAAGGTAAGATCACAAAAAGAATAACAATGTTGTTGTATCACTTGCCATATTTGTTTTGAGTTTTCAGGTTGTTATCCAGTATTGATGATGTCTATTGTAGGAATGATATATCCATTAAGACATATATCAGGATGTTGATGGTGAATTGACAATAGATAGGTAGTTAACACTTTGGCATTGTTTGTCTATTTTTTATCAAATCTTTGGCATTAGTTGAACTAAATGGTCTCTACATGTATAACATAGGAAAGGCTAATCTCTGATCAGCCCCCGAGACCTTAGGTCAATCCCCTTAGGTGTCTATCATAATTTTTTACTTAGGTCAAAAAATTCAAAATTCAAAAAAAATCAAAAAATAGAAAAGACAAAAGAATGTTCTTGTCAAACAAGTGAACTACAAGCCTATGCATGGATGATGTAGGCAAGGCCATCATAATTGATGAGCCCCCTAAGGCCCTAGGTTAGTCCCCCAAAACAAAAATAAAACAATCAAATATCTTATCACAATCCAAAAGCATTCATGAAATATAGAAAACTCCAAAAAAAATGTCAATCAATATAGTCAAACTACAATGTCTCTATGTTCATCATGTAGGTAAGGCTAATCTTTGATTATCCCTCGAGGCACTAGGTCATTCCCCTTAAGTTCCTCTATTTTTCTTGTAAATTTCCTAAAAACAAAAAAGAAACATCATAAAAACTCATAAAATCAAAAGGGTCATATCTCCATTATCACTTATCCACAAAATATTCCATTCACAATAAAAAATCATCACCATCACCCTTTGACAAAGAAAAAAACAAACAAAACAAACACAAAAATCAAAAATTCAAAAGTGAAGATCAAAATAACTAAATAACTATCAAGTGAAAACAATGCCTACGTATAAACTACCATAACTATTTGAAAATCATATCAACCATCCTAAACATGAGTCTTAACAGATAAAATGTTCCTACAATAGACATCATCAATGGATCTCATCATGAAACATCAAAAAAACTATGGCAAGTGATATTGCAACATTTTTTATCTTTTGAAAATCTTATCTTTTATTTATCTTAAATACCACATTCCTAAGATCTCTTGAGGATGTCCATAAGGATTTGGAGAAGGAATGGTGGCATTAATTGTTGATTTTTGTTTGTTATGCTTGTTAGATGTTTTTGTGATACTAACTTGGGGAATACTTGCTTTGCTTTGTGTATGGATGTTATTTTGATACAATTTGTGTAGTAGTTGCACATTAGGTATTTCATACCTATCTATGTAATTGGTCTAACAAGTTTTAACACAAAATAACCATATACTCTAACATGGTTTTTGTATGTTTGGTATGAACAAGAATATTCTTTATTTGTTGAGTCAAAGTCCATGCAATGAATACAAAGCCACCTTAGTTATTAATACCATGATGCATTGTGTCTATTTCTTATTGTTACCAAATTTCACTCACAACTCAATTTGGTAGAGTTGAAACTGTTGGTTGCATTTAAAAGTGAAGGGTATTCAAACATCTTTGCTAAGTTAAATCATTGCACAACAGGGATGATTTCAAAAGAGATTTAGTTTTATTATACAAGGTTTTACAACATAAAGAGATTATATAAATTGCATAATATTGTTATCTTTCATTCATTTTGCAAAGGAAGTATACACAAGATTGCATAAATGTTGTTGTTTCATGCATTGAAAGGAAAAGAATGCTTAAATGTCCCACACAAGTTATGAGAATAACTAATTTAATACAACGTAAAAGAGAGCTATATTTTTGAATATATGAAATAAAGAAAAAACAAATTGAAAAAGAATACACCCATCATTTCATGTGGTAGAATCTTGTGTTGATCTTCTTTGTCTTTAGCTCCTACTTGCTCTTGATCTTCGGATGTACCTACATTATGATGAAATTTTTTGGTTAGAGCTCCGGATATAAACTTTGAACATATGTCCTACCAATAGAAATATAACTTTCATTTAGGATGCATTAAATCAATTAGAAATTCCACATGTATCAAGAGAGCCATAAAGTTAAATCATCAGGAAAAGCATTGAGCTTCATTGCTTTATCTAACTTTTTTTTTCACTGTGCAAGTACATGTTCATTTACCATTTCATGAATCATCTTGTTTGATGTCACAGCATGTGGAGGAAATGTGGCTCCCACAAGGGTTGAGCTGAACATGCTAAAGGCTACTATCATTAATGCATGGATATTCAATTTTCAATCATTAACTATAGGAGTTCCATCAAAATAATGCAAATTCTAATACTAGACAGTTACCAAAGTGAAGAAAAAATTCATCAAATCTTGGAGAGCAATACAATAGTGAGGATTCAAGATAATAGGAAATCTTATATCAGATAAGCATTTTCCCCTACTTTGGTAACTATCTAGTGTCAAAATAATGCCTTGACATTTCAAGCATACACAGTAGATTTATGATAGTCATTGTTTCTAGCAATAGACAAATCAATTGTTTCAATGAAAGCATTTTCAATTTGAAGAAAAAATTATAGAGTGATAGAGCACATTGTCCATCCATGACTATCAAATTGGGAAGTGTAATGAAGGTTTGGTTTCCCTTCATCTTGATGTGATAATCATAAATGAGCAAGGAGCTCATTCAAATGCATATTAATCTATAGAACAGAGCAAAAGTGCATCATTTTTCACCAAGGAAATCATGTTTACATACATGTTTTTATGTTGTCACTATTTTTGCAACATGGTTTTATATCATTTATTTGCTATCTCATCATTTTTTCCAACTATTTGCATCATATGAATTGTATACATTGGAGGGAAAACCTATTCATGAAATGTATTGGGACATGTTTGTAATGAAAGAGGTGTGAAAGTAAATTTACTAAGGACATTCATTTGTGACTCTGTTCCAGGACAACAACATCAAAAATCAAATAAAGATCATGCAATAGGTTTGAAGATCAAGCTAGGTAATACAATGAGGGAATCACATTCAAAGCTAGATCATTGTTAGCATTCATTGTCCATTCATCAGGGATTGGTTATTCTTCAAGTATCATTCATTTCATGAGCTAACAATCTATACAGGTTTACAAGAGGACAATGATGCATAACAAATATAGTGCCATTTTAGTGTGAAATGCATAGCCAAGAATGAGGATTGTGTAAAGGTCACCATTTGACTATAATTTGTATTAAGGTGCATATATAATGGATTTATACTTCTACCAGTGATTTTGGTAATGATCAGGAGCCAAGTTAAGAAAGATGGAGCTAGGGTTTTGAATCAAACCCTCAAAAAATATAAATGGTTTTGTTTTCTTTTTCCCAGAAGTGATAGTAAAGTCACAGCCAAAGAGTGAAGGTAGAAAACCCAATGAGTCATGAATAGAAAATAAGTGCAAAGAGAAAATGAAATAGGGAAACCATCAGCCAATGCAATGTTAACTATGGAAAAATTCAACCTTTAAAGTAAACAAACCCTTTCTGTAAAGAGAACCTTCTAGCAATAGAAAATCAAACAATCACAAGTGAATGTTCAGTGGAAAGATGTGATTGGAAGTTTTATTCACATAAGTATTTTAACATTGCAAACCTTGAATACATTTTACAAATACAATAAGATAAAGTCGTGGCCATGATCTTCTTTTTTTTTAAATCATGAACGGTTCTTGAAAAGAAAAGTAAAGAAGTATTTCTAATCTATTATTTCCAGAAAGCAGAGAAAACATTTTACAGAGGTCGAGCATATGAAAGTAAGCAGAGTACTAGGCATTTTCAAAAAAAAATTGTGAAAAGATTAAAAAAAAAATCCTTCTCTTTCACCATAGATACAAAGGATGAACATACCATGCATTTTTGCAAAAACTATTGCATAAAATTGGCATGGAGGGCTCAATATCTCACTTAGAAACTCTAGAAAAGCTCCACTTCGAACCCTAGCATGGGGGTGCTCAAGAATTGCAAAATGTAAAATGAAGTGAAAGAGGTTGTGGGTGTATTTTTTTTAGGGTTTATGTTTACCCTAAGTTGGCTTACTACCAAAAGGAATTTTTTTCCTTTGTTTTAAACATTTACAACTTAAGTTAATACCCTTTGCAAAATATGTTAAGTGTTAAATGTCTAAGGGTCCCCTTTAGGACATAGTGAATTTTTAGATTGTTTCCGAAGCCATGGCCAAATCATGCCTTATTTTTTCACAAATGTTAAACTTATTTGAAAATATAAAGAAACATTATTGGAGTGATAGTTTATAAATCACTTTAACAAATGTTACCTATTGTGAAAAATAAGGATAAGAGATGTTATTTTCAAGATTTAGTCATGCAAATGAGGAAAGGGAAGTTAACTAGTCATGCAAAATTAGAAGGAGGTGGAACTAAAAGTTCTTTATGCATTTGGAGTAAAACTAAGGTCTTTGTCCTTGAATTATGGTCAAATTGGAGTGGTTTCAAATTCTTCTTGGTCAAACTGATCATGAGGCAGAGTTTGGAGCTATTTTAGCTCATCTTACATCAGTTGTGGGTCCCTTTTTTGTGAATTTTCTCATTTTCTCATGGGAGGTATTTGAGAAGATATTTTTGAGGTTTAGTTAGCTGCTAGTGCCACCTCTTGGCTCTAGGGAGTTATCTTTTGTATATATTGGAAAAAACTTATGATTTTCCTCAATTCTTTCTTCTTTGCCTTTGCATTCTACAAAGAGAGATTGGTCTTGTCACTCAATTTTTATAGAACTTATTAATATAGAGAAATAGGTTTTATAGGTTACATTTTCATTTGTCTTTAAGTAGTATTTTCCTACTATTTTCATTTAGAATTTATCAATTTTGTCTCTTAAGAATTATGCAAAGTGCCTTTGTGAATGATTTGATGAAATTATTGTGTTTTAGCCATCAAAAACTTTAGTTTTTTCTTGTTCATATTTGTACATCACATCAGAGGTATTAAGTTGTGCTTATATTCACTTTGTTCTTCAAGTTGTGAAAAATTATTTTCCTTCTGAGAAGACAAGCTGTTTGGCCTTCTTTAGAACAATTTTTGTGATCAAATTGTCATTTCTGAACTATGTAAATAGTTTTTTCTAAGAATAGTTGTGAATCAGTCTGTAGTTTTTATCATCATTATCATTTATGTGCATCACCATACTTTAAAATTTAGTTATATCCATTTATTTCAAATCCTTATATCCCCTTTCCTTCAAAATCTTCAATTCATTAGAAAAATAAAAAGGGAGCCAACCCATAATCTGGAGATTCATCTTCGCTATGAGCATACCCACAAGATCAATGGTGTTTCCATGTTTTATGAGATTGTTGAGCATTTAAACTTAGCATCTAGGTGCAATCTTCATTGACAAAAATTTTTGGCACACCCAATGGGACTTTGATGCTTACTTCAAAGAAAGAATTCAAGTTTTAAGCTACTGTTCTGGTATATACAATAGTGTTTTACCTTTCAAAGGTTAAAATTCATACTTGGTGACCCCATTTTTCTAGTTTCATATGCAAATCTAGTCAAAGCAACACATGAGAAGAATTCAAACCAAAGGAAGTGTTGATTCTTTTGAATACTTGTAGCTTTTATCACCCAAGAGAAGAGGTAGAACAACAAGGAGATCTAGATCACATTCAACACCTAGATCTCATTCCACACCTCCTAGTCTTAGTCTTGCAAGTTTAGTACCAATATTTCTAGTATGTCCTATGCCAATACGTCAAGTTCCAAATCCTCGAGTCAGGCAATTCTAATGGCCAGAGCTCATGCATTTGTACCATTCAATGGGGGCAGCCCATTGAATCTATAGCAGCACGATGATATACCAATGGCTGCACTCAAAATTTTACCCATTTTCACTAGTGTAGATCAGACTACACCAATAAAGCATATAAGAGATGTACATTCACTATGTGGAGTTCATCACGTTACACAAGAGAATGTGGAATTAAGACCTCTAGCAACATCATTAAAAGGAAAGCTCTTCAATAGTTCCAAGGATTACCTGTTAATTCTATCACAACATGGGATGAGTTAGGGGATGCCTTGAATAGGAATTTTTCATACAAATCATATCTATCCCTTGTTGAGCAGATGACGACCATTAAAATATCTCCATAGGAGCATATGACATATTTCAATTTCCAGCTTCAAAAAACATGGAACATAATTCTAGCAATAGTAAGACCTTCACCTGATCATGCATTTCTATATTACCTTGAGCATTAAATAGTGATATTGTTGTAATGATTCAATCAATGGGTGGAGTTACATTACCAGGAGCATTTGATATTACTATTAGAGTTGAAAATAACCTTATTCAGGTTGGAAAAATTGCACCAAGGCCTCTCATGCCTATTTTTCTTAATATTTGACCTCTAATGCCTGTCCTAATACCTCCTATTGCTCCATTACCTGTTGTTCCAGCATTAGGTTATCAAATAGTTGTTAAAAATAATGTTGTTCTAATACATTCAGATTTACAAGAGCTTAAGGGTAACTAATAGAAAATGAAAAAATTGTTGCAAACTATTAGCAATGACTTAGTGAGCCTTAAGAGACAACAAGGTCACAATTTTAGACCTTACCAAGTACCATTCCAAGAAAATAGACCACCTTACCAGGTTGATTACCAAGGACAGAGAATAAATTTCAATGGTAACCCTAATTAGCCATTTGGTCTAAATTCTTGTAACTCTTCAAAAGAGCTTGTACCTATGTGGAATAATATGGCAGAAGATTATGTGTGGTGATATCCATGTAATCAGTCTCATAACTAGGATACATACATGAATGGAGTGGTCAATCAGGCTCTTATGGTATAGGGCAACTATGCTTCTTCTGAAAACGTAACAAAGGAGAATAATGATCACCAAGATCCCCAAATACAATATAATGATCTTGATGTTTCCATGATGAACTGGAAAGGTAATGAATTTTGTGGAGTAAATCATGTTCAAGGACAAAATCAATCATCTGCCTCCATTGTAGCTAATATGAGGTTAAAGAAAAGGGTTGTTGACTTAAGACAACAAGTTGTTTCTAAGGAGAAACAAGCATATAAAGATCAATAACAAGTTGGTAAAGATAAAAATAATACTTCTATAGCCCAACAGATTCAAATTCAACCTTCCACTTCTCAAAATATTCATATTTTTCCAAGGGGATAAGCTGTGATTAGTAAAGAGAAACCTAAGGTTCAATCACAACCTTTACCATCACAAAAATATGTTTCTAAGGGACAGTAAAAGGTTAGTACTTCTACTGTTAATCATATGAAAAAGACCATTGTTAGCTTGTCTATGTTGGACGCATTACACATTATTGGGAAAAAATATTTATTGCAAGAGGCTCTGGCTAGGATTTCTATTTATGGTCTTGTAGAGAGTAGTCTAAAGTTGTGCTTGCAAATGACTCTAAAACTAAAAGCAAGCAGTCAATTCAAGAGGTTAAACTGCCTGCTTTTTTATGTCAATTTTATTATTAGTGAAAATATAGTGCACAACTACATGATTGATTTAGGAGCAAGTAGCTTTGTTATGTCTAAATAGCTAGTGGATAAGCTAGGATTGACTTATGAGCCATTGTCAAAGGGGGTAGTTCAATTAGATGATACAACCATTAAATTTGTTAGAGTGGTTAAAATTTTTCCCCTTACCTTACATGCTTGTCCAAACTTCTCAATCCCATAGGATACTTATGTCATTGATTTGCCACCTTTCTTTGTCATTTTCCTTTCTAGGGACTTTACTACAAATTTGGGTGGGTATTTATCATCAGATTGGTCATATATGTTTTTAAGAACTAGATATGACACTAGAGTGACTGTAAAATAGAAACCACAATCCAAAGATCATATTGAACCTTATGTTCCTAATCCTATAAATGTAAACCTAGCTATCCATGAGTAGGAGAATCAATCCATGACCCTAGACCCCAACATACCTATTGATGGCATACCTAATATAAATTTAGATGAGTGGGCAGCCAAGAATTACAAATTTGATCCTTTCAGTCATGTGGATGAGGTAGGATTAGGCATTTACATGATTCAGAAGCATGATGCAGTTGTTCCAAACCTGGTCAAGGATGAAAAATAACCAGAACAACAAGGTAATCTGCTTTGTAAACTATATTTTGATGGCTCAAGAAGCAAGGTGGGTGTTGGTGTAGGATCCATGTTGATTTCACCTGATGGAGAAAAGGATTATTCAGCACTTCACTTTTCCTTCAGTTGTTCAAACAATATTGTTGAATACGAGGCACTCATTCATGGCCTAAAGTGGGCTAGAAAGAAAGGTATAAAGTGTCTGCAAGTTTTTTGTCATTCTAAGTTAATAGAAAATCAGGAAAAAAACCTAAATGTTACAACAAATGATTTTCTTAAGTTGTATAAAGACAGATTTTGTGATTTAATTAAAAATTTTGATGCCTTTAATCTACTATCTATTCTTAGCAATCAGAATAAATGAGTTGATAAACTTGTTGCCATAGGATCACAATTTTATATTCTAACTGATATACATAATGTTGAGGTACATCAATATGTACAAGTGGTTGTGATACCATCAATACCAGATAACAATGTTAGTTGGCAAGTTTTTGATAGCGATGAGTAGATTATTAAGTTTATGATGGAGGAAGTAGAGTTTGCTACTGGAAACTAGAAAAAATTTGAGCAGCAATATGACAATTAGATCTTGCAACTAAAGTCTAATAAGCTACCTAAAGGTTTGGTAACCTTAGAGTCAATTTTTAACACTGATGATCAAGTTAGAAAGGATAAATCTAGCGTGTCAGTGAAACGAGAGAACTATGAACCCATTGAGATATTTAGAGATAAGCTCCTCAAGCTTGGTAAGGTATGTACCAAAGAGGAACAACAAGCTTTTATTTCACTTTGCCAAGAATTTAGTGATATTTTTGCTTGGGAGTATGGAGATTTAAAGGGTTTTAACCCTAAGTTAGCTCAACACACCATTGAGTTGGAGCCCAAAGAAAAAATAGTGAGGTAGAAGCAAAGGCCTCTAAATCCCAAGCTAGAGCATCTTATGAAAATAGAGTTAAACAAACTAATTGAAGGTAACATTATCTTTCTAATAAAGCATACATCTTGGGTTTCTAACCTATACTTGTTAGAAAAAATAATGGTGTTATTAGTTTGTGTGTTGATTTTCATGACTTAAAGATAGCCTCTCTTAAAGACCATTATCCATTGCCTTCAATGGAGTAGATTTTACAAGTTGTTTTAGGTTGAGAAAGTGGTATAGGGGCGCCATTGAAAAAAAATTGTCAATCAAAGATGTTGATCAGTAGGCTTTAGTATTTTGAGTATTTTGCATTAAATAAGGTCATGTTGACCATTTATTATTGAAATGAGTCATGTTAGATGGTAAATAGGTGTTTAGAAGGTCTAGATTGCTAAAGGTGCAAAAATAATATAAAGTTGCTATTTGTGCAAAAATGCAAGATTGAAAAATGTTGTAAAAGGAAGATTTAGAAGTCCAACAGTCACATAGATTTGAATGGCCATTTGGGGTAGTTGAAAAAGTTGGTTTTTAGTGGGAACAACTTTAAATATGTGAAGAAGCTAGATGTAATGGTTGTTGAAACTTTCTTGAAGTTGGCATAATAATGCTACTATGTTTTTCCTATATTTTCTATAGTTTTTGTAATTGTAGGGTTGTTGTACAGCTCGTACAATATCATATAGATTCAAATTGAATTGGATTACATAGTAGAATATCTTAGATTTTATTTGAATCTACTTTTGAGGTTTTTCATTAAGTTTCGAGCATTATATTGAGGAACTACTGAGACTGGGTCTGAACTTGCAGAGTAAAGGGTTGTGGTCTCAAATGTGAAATCAGACCCATCCCACCTTCTGTAGGCACTGTATCTCAATGGAATGGGTAGATTTTGCTAGGGATAGATGTTGGGAATTTTTTTGGGTGCAAGGGAGGTTGAATATAGTGTTGGGCATGATTCCCTAGGAGTGGAAATTGAGTTTTCCATGTGAAATTGAGTGGTTAGAGCATGGTAAAGCATGAAATTGGTTGGGGTAGCACTATTTTTTGATTGAGTGAGTTTTTTTAGAGGTTTTTAATGGTGTTTGAAGTGGTTGCAGGGCTAGAGCAAGCTAGGAAGTGTGTTTTTCAAATAAACCCTATGTTTATTACATAAAATGAGGGTTTTGTGGATTGGTGTATTGGAGACTGTTTCTCCTATAAAAAATTGTGAAATATTAGGTTTGGTGATCTATAGAATGCTTCCCAAGTGGTTTTAGAGTTTGGAAAGAATTTTTAAGACAAGTCTCTTTGTAAAATAGACCTAATTTGGGGTCTTGTTAGCGTAGGAAGCTTGATTTGAAGAGGTTGTTCAAAAGAAACCTATGGCGGTTTGTGGATATGTGTTTGTACACCCCAATGGATCTTTGAATTGGTGTTGGTCCTGAATTGAAAATATTTTTCCAAAAGGATATACCCGATTTAGTGAGGAGGCAATACTATAAGGAATTGTGAGGATTTGATGTGATAAGGTGAATTTGAGGTTTTGTGACTTGAAAGTTTTTGTTGTTGATTGAAATTGTGGTGAGTGGTGTTGTAGGCCTCCCCTAATTTTCATTAAAAAATTCTCATTTTTGGATGGTTATTCATGGTGCAATTAGATTTTAGTAAAAGAGGAAGATCAGTTCAAAACTACCTTTACTACCAAGTGGGGTACCATGGCTTACAAAATAATGCCCTCTAGATTGTCCAATGCAAGGGAAACCTTTCAAAGAGAAATGGAAATGGCTTTCCAAGGCCTCATTAACAAGTTTTTACTTGTTTATTTAGATGGAATTGTTGTATTTTCAAAGAAAGCTAATGAACATTTTGATCATATAAGGAAGATCTTTGAAAGATGTAGAGAATATGGGGTTTCACATAACCCAAAGAAGATCATTTTTTTAATTAATGAGGGGAAGCTTCTTGTACATATTTTTTCTAGGCACGATATCACAATTGATCCAAAAAGGATCATTGCTATTCTAGCTTTACCCCTTCTTGCACATAAGAAAGGCTTCGAAAGCTTTCT
This sequence comes from Sequoia sempervirens, assembly GCA_007258455.2. Taxonomy (NCBI): domain Eukaryota; kingdom Viridiplantae; phylum Streptophyta; class Pinopsida; order Cupressales; family Cupressaceae; genus Sequoia; species Sequoia sempervirens. The sequence continues at coordinate 708,679,844 of VDFB02058242.1, read as the reverse complement.
AGGTAGGTTCAATTTTGTTAGGAGATTCATACCTAACATTGCAGCATTATTGTGGCCCCCTATAGCTATGCTTAAAAAGAATATTCATTTTAGCTAGACCAAGGAAGGTAATAATATTTTTTAAGAAATCAAGAAGGCCCTTGCAATAGGCCCAACACTTATTAACCCAAATTTTGACAAAGATTTTATATTATATGCATTTGGGAGTGTTGATACAATTCCAACTATGCTTTGTCAACATAATGAATGAGGATTAGAGTAGCCTATGGATTTCTTTATCCAATTTCTCCATGAAAATAAAGTAAGATACTCATTTGTATAAAAACATGTGCTAGCTATAGTAAGAAGCCTTAAGAAATTTAGGCATATGCTCTCAAACAATAAAATCTAGCTATTGGTTGCCCATCCAACAATAAAGGATTTCTTGCTTAGTAAAGATATTAATGATAAAAGAGCTGGTTGTATTACAAAAGTAATGGAGTATGAAATTAATATTAAGGTCACCAAGCTCATTAGTGGAAAATTTCTATGTGAACATCTTGTAGGTAGTGAAGAAAACAACAAAACAATTGGTTAGCAAGCTGGAACAATGCTCAATAATGAGGAACAAGCTATTGTTCCAATTTCATCTACAAATTGGATTCAACAAATGAACCATTACTTTCATATTGGTAATTGTCTTCAAGGTTTGGATAGATCAAAGAGAAGGTATTATAGGCTTCAAGCCATCGCTTATGTTGTAATTGATGGAATTTTATATAAAAGGAATTTTCATGGTGTTTTACTTAGATGCATTGAACTAGATCAGATTGACAAAATTTTGGAAGAATTTTATGATGAGCCCTTTGGAGGCCATTTTGCACCAAAAACCACAACTCCTAAGATTATGAGAGTTGGGTATTATTGGCCATATTTATTTAAAGATGCCCATTCTTGGGTCAGAAAATGCAATAAATATTTAGTATTTGTAGGAAAGCAAATGCTTGTAGCCCTGCCTCTACATCCAATTCAACTGGAGCAACTTTTTGGAAAGTGGGAACTTGATTTCATTAGTCCCATTAACCCACCTTCAAGTGCAGGCCATAAATGGATATTAACAACATACTATTTTACCAAGTGGACAAAAATTGTTGCATTGAAGGAGACAAATGAGACTTCTATTTTGAATTTCTATTAGGACTTGTTTTCCAGGTTTAGTACTCACAATTTTATCATATCTAATAATGCATTAGCATTCATAGGTTTAAAATTTTTAGATTGGATAGTTAAGAATAACATATATCTGAAAACTTCTTCAAACTATTACCCTTAAGGTAATGGATAGGAAAATTCCACTAACAAGAACTTAATTAAGATTATCAAGAAAACAATCCAAGAAAATCAGAGGGCTTGGCATGATAAACTGAAGTTAGTACTTTGGGCTAATGGGATAACACCTAAGAGAGCTACAAGTAATTCACCTTATATTATTACATATGGAAAAGAGGCCAAGATTCTTATCTCAATTGAATTGCCTACCTTAAACATGATCAAGTAATTGAATTTTCTCAAAGAAGAACCCATGGAAATTAGGCTTACACAACTAATGGAGCTAGAAGAAATATGAAAAGAAGCATTAAGGAATTTAGAGATCCACCAAGCTCAAATGAAAAGAACATTTGATAAGAAATAAGTCCCAAGAGATTTCAAAGAAGGTGATTTGGTATTTAAGTGGGATGAACTTAAGAGAAGACCTACTAAACACACTAAGTTTGATGTCATGTGGGAGGGCCCATACATTATCAAAAATGTAAATAGCATAGCTCATTTCAACTTTGAAAGCTAGATGGAGAGGTGTTGCATATATTTTTCAATGGCATTCACCTCAAACAATGTTCCTAAAGATAAAAGGTTGCTATTGTACATAGTTAAATAGTGGTTTTTGGTTAATAAGTGCTCTAAACAAACTTAATTTCAGTTTTGTTTGTTTTTTCCAATAAGTGTAGATGCATTATTTGTTGGCCCTATCTTAAACAGTGCCATGATACTAGTTTTTTTTTGTTTTGTTTTCGTGTTGTATAGTTCCTAATAGCTGAGTTACAATAGTTTTATGAGTTTGAGGGGGTTAGAATTTGACTCCATACCCAATGGATTTTTTAGGAAACTGGTCTAGCATGCTTAGCAGGAAAGCATTCAGCAAAGATTGCTAGAAATGTTACCAAATTTCACTCATAAATCAATTTGGTAGAGCTGAAGCAGTTGATTGCATTTAAAAGTGAAGGGTATTCAAACATTTTTGTTAAGTTAAATCATTGCACAATAGGGATGCTTTCAAAAGAGATTAAATTTTTTTATGCAAGGTTTTACCACATAAAGAGATTATACATATTGCATAATGTTGTTATCTTTCATTCAATTTGCAAAGGAAGTATACACGGGATTGCATAAATTTTGTTTCATGTATTGAAAGAAAAAGAATGCTTAAATGTCCCACGCAAGCCATGGCCATAACTGATTTAATACAAAATAAAAGAGAGCTATATTTCTAAAGATATGAAATAAAGAAAAAACACATGGAAAAAGAATGTATCCATCATTGCCTATGGTAGAATCTTGTTTTTATCTTCTTTTTCTTCAACTCCTACTTGCTCTTGATCTTTAGATGTACCTATTGTAGACACTAAAAAATGTCCTAATCGATATCATACACTTAAATAAAATTTACTAACATCATTTGCTCTTTAATCCATCCTCTTTTCGCTTAATTGATTTAATTAGCCTAGCTAATTAAATAATTGCATCATTTTCATCTATTGGCCTAATTAATTTAATCAAGTTAATTTATCTCTTTTCGCACTAATATTTCATCTAATAAAATAAAACAAAATAAAATATTTAATTTAATCTCCTAAGTCATCTTATTTAATTAAATAACCCTAAGTTATTTAATTAAATATCATTTCATCTCTCCCCCATTTATTAAATCATCTAATATGATAAATATCACTTTATTCCTCCAAATCCCCTAATTGCATAAATTAAATCTTGTTTAATTAGCAATTAAAATAATTTTCCTCTAAGAAAAGGGAATATTCCCATGGAATATTCCTTATCCTCTTTTTTGTACAATTAAAACTTTGTTTTAATTTGTAGATTGCATTTTCCTCATCCAAGAGGAATATTCTCTCTCCTCCAATCAACTCACTTAGCTTCAAATACAAGTTAACCTTTAACCTTTTGAGAAAGTTACCTTTGACCTATGTGAGTTGGTCAAAAGTGTGTTTGTTTGAGGCAAGTGTGGTCCCTTGATTAACTTTCCTCTTGCATTCTCATCTGTTGATGAGAATCCATGATCCATGCCTCCCATTCCTTTCATCTTGAACTGTTGATTAAGTTTTTTAATCTCAACCATTCATTCCTCATTTTCTCTCCTATAAATAGGTCACTATTTGGAGACAATGAATCCATATTTTCATTGCAAACTTATGTTGTTGAATTCACTTGCATCCATACTCTCAATTTACTCACTTGTTAGCTTATTTGAGTTCATTTTCATTGCATAATAGATTAGAGCATCCATTAATGGCTTCCATGCATCCATCTTAGTTTTTCTATAAATTATACTTTTAGATTAACTTAGCAATAGCATAATTAGATCATTTGTAGCATAAAATCATGGTAATATGGGTTGCATCATGTTCATTTTTTACATAAAATAAGATTTCACACATCAATCACAATGGTTTCATTAATTCTCTTCCATAGAATCGACTGAAATAGGCTCACTAATCATGGGATTGGGAAAAGGTCATTGTTTCATATCGACACAACACCAATTCCAAAATAGGATAAGTTTCAGATGGGCTAGGTTAGGAATTTAACTATTTTGTGTAGTTTGTAGATTTCATTTTCAATTAAATTCTTAGTTTAGATTTCTATTTTGAATGATCTTGTTTGTAGATGTAGGTATGTTTGGTGAAGTTATGCTTCAATTCATCATGAGTTAAGTATAATTGACCCTCACCGACATTTCCCACATCTCACATTCTAGTGCTAGAAGGAGGGAAAACTGATAATCTAACTATTTTTAGCTCAAATTTCATTTTTATGTTGTTTTGCAAGTTGTAGTGATGCTCAAATTACAAACAACGACACTATTTCAATAGCGTCGCCATATAGCAACACCCTATCAATTTGAAACACTGATATGTATTTAATCTTTTGATGCTAATTTAAATATGGCAACATGTATTTAATCTAGAGGTATAAAAAAATTTAAATGGTGATGCTCAAACTCACCAGTCTGACACTTTCAAATTCTAAATCATGACGCTATTGTGAGCAATGACATACATCAAAATAGTGACGCAGTCATGCTCACTAGTTATGTTGTAGAGTGATGCCCAAATCTCAAAATGTGACACTATCGTGTTCAGTGACGCCCAACCAAGGTAAGAAATTTTATGTTTATTTTTTCAACATGTGACTTAATTTCTTTAGTTTATCTAATCATTGATGCATTCCTGATTGCTTTTTGGTTGTGAGACTAATAGGGTTTTATAGGTTTTAAGGACATGGAACAAAAGTGAAATAAATTCTCTTCTATCTCAAATTCTATGATTATAACAAGTGTTTGATGCTTTGGGGCAATTATAACCCAATTTCATTCTTTCTACTTTCTAATTTAGGAAATGCACTAGAGTTTAATTTAGTTTAAAATGAATGCTCAAAGTTGGATAAAATTGGACCCTCACATCACATCTTTCAATTGGGCTTAAAATTGAACAAGGAAAACTTCATCTTTCAATTGGTGCTTAAAATGAACTCATCATTGCTTTGAAAGGTTAAAATTGACAACTATTTGCTATATTTTGTGATTTTCAACGTTGTTGGTGAATGTGTATGCAATTCTCTCATGCAATTTGGTGACCTTGAGAAACAAAAACATTCTCTAACACTTTGCAAGATCACCTACATCTTTCAATTGGGTTTAAAATTGAGCAATCATCCTAGTGTGAGAAAGAGACATTGTGTGTGCTCCCTCCTTGCGTTTTACGCAAACTGGGTAGTCAAACTACAAGTCTACTCCCTCGCTTTTGTTATCTTTAGAGGGGCTGCCTAAGACCAATTCGAAGGTGACTCCAACCAGTTTTTCACTTGGGCCAGTATATAGATGGATAAGACTAAACTGTCAAGTCCTCATGGTATGTAGGCCTTAGCAATATAGTGTCTTTTAGAATGGGGTACTACTGTAAAAAGTATAAGAGCCCCTAGTAGGATTGATTAAAGCCTTTATTGGATTGATAGATGCTTGTAAGGTTCCATGTCCCCGATTACCCTTACTACAACCCATTTATTTAGCATGCCAAAATCCTAAAATATTTGTTGGTGCAAGAACGGTCATTCTGAAGCTGCACCACATAGATGTACTATTCAATTATAGAAATAGGAAAAAATCCTTTTAACCTCCATATTTTAAGGATTTTGAGATTTGGTGGTCCCAAGAAGTGTGTGTTGTGGAGGGGAGCTAGTGTCACCAAATCTCTAACTGTTCACATTGTCTAGTGTTTGGAGAAATCCTAGTGGGGACTCAACAAATATAGCCATTTCTATCCTAGGGTTGTAAATGATTGTGAGTTAGTTTAACACTTTTCTTGGTTTCAAAATAATCCAAAAACATTCACTATCATCCTCAAAAATTCAAACACTTTGGCTCAAATATGGACTTCTTGAGTTAGCCTTGATATAAATGCTTGTCCTAAGAATTTATCCTTAGTGATTTCTAAATATCTTAATATTAATCTCAAACCCATATTTTCCCAAAGATTACATAGGAAATTATGGCTTTAACCTCATGATTTTCACAAAATGGACATTGTGAAAGTTATGATGTTTTTGACATAAACATCTAGTTTGGAAACATAATAAAAGACAAGTTTTTGTGGTAAAATCAATTCACTTAAGACAAGATAAATTGACAAATGAACCCCACATAACTATTTGGAGACCAATTGCTCTTGTTGAACAACCTAATCTTCCAAGTGCTCTAATTCAACCAAACTTTGAACTCATAAATGGTGAACAAACCGATCTTATTAATAGTTTGAGAACCTTCACTTTTGAAAACAAGGAAAAAAATACACAATGGAGAAATGCAACAACTTTTTTAGACAAAGAAGAGGAACACACCGATATTGAGGCTGGAAGGCCCATATTACCACCACTTGCATGGAAATAAATATCTTCCTTTCTTCCATAAGCTTAAATTGTTTTCACATGATTTCACAAAAAATCAAGATCCCTAAGCCAAGGTCTACAAGTCCTCATTTTAGACTTAGGCTCCTCACTCCAAAACCTCTTAAGAAACACCTTCTAGTAGTCCCTAGAAATAAAAAAAAAATGGTAGAAAACTTTTATAGACACACTTCAAAGTACAATACAGAACTATATGCATTATTTTGGAGTCAAAATCCTAGTCTTTTTCAAGATACTCAACTCCTCTAAATGATTCATCAAATAGTCAAAATCTGTAGGGGAAAATCTCTAACACTCCATTTCAGACATAGGAATTGTAGAACAAGGTATGGTCAAAAGTGGGCTTCAATATTTTACCACAATCATTAGACTTTGATTAGAAACTTTTATGCCTAAGCTAGGAGAGACCAAACAGGTTTGAACATTCCCATCCATCCTCACATTCTCTAAATCATTGATTCTTTAGGATTTGAAAATTTTAGAGGTCTATCATCATTCTCACTACCTTGGTCTTGTCAAAACAAAAGGTTAACTTTAGGTCAACATTGGGTGAAACATTTCACTCACTCCATCAAATTTCATCCTTCACTTCATCTAACTCTATAAAAATCCAAATACACCAACACTTTGTGACTTAAACATCAAACCAATTACTACCTTAGCTACTTTGTATGTGAAATGAATTCTTTTCCATACACTTAGTTGATATATTTATCGTCTTTGAACTAGCTTATCTTGAAGGTCACAAGTCTACCCTAAAGATTTCTAGGTTCATTAGCATCCTTTATCCCAACATCAAAACATCAAACTCAAGTCAAAAGTGTTGTTCCAAAATGTTTACAAAGATCACTTCCCACATCAACCATCTTTTCATCCCTCATTATCATCATTTCTCCCAAAAGACTTAGAGTGTCCTTTTTACCTAGGTTTGAGTCAACTAGAGAGTTCAAACATTACAAAACTCAATACAACTCTCCCATAGCTGACACAAAATTTATGGTAAAGACTAGATCACAACACAAGAGAATCATGGACAAAACCAAAGTTACATTTACCTCAAGTGATCCAAATCCTTTATAATTTGATCCTAGAAGTCATGTTACCCCGTCACAACAACCATCATCTCCTTCAGGACTATATGAAATTGAAGACATCACAAATAACCCATTTGAGCTTACAAAAGAAGAACTTCTAGAACATCAAAACTTTGAAAGTATAGCTCCTATCTCCCCAATGTTTGTAGCATAGAGTTTAACACAAGATTTTACAACTCCATCACAAAGGCTAAATCAAACTTACATACCTAGTCTTGCAACCAACCTTGCTAAATATTTTGGTCACACTTCACCATTTGAAAATAGTACACTTGCGGGTACTCTTGAAACTAATCCTCCACCTCCCATCACTGTTTGGACATGTAATTTTGGTCCTCCTCATGTTCTTGAAGCTCCAAAATAGTTACACACACCACTTGAACTTCATTATTCCACCACCACTTCAACATTTTAGGGACACCCTTCTTCATCCACACCTATGAGTACCACAAGTATGCCTGCCATCACACAAAGGAGTATAGAACAAATATCTCAAAATAACACATTAAGGCATGTCAACACTATATGATAGAATCAAACCTCAACACAAATAGGGACATCTTTATCCAACCCTCCAATGGGTTCATCCATTCCATTTTCCATTTCCACATCATCCACTATCAATCCACCTCAAAACAATCCCTTGGTTACAAGTTCTATCAATCTCAAGAGTACCTTGATCATGAATCCTTTATTTACATCTTTTGTACAAGGAAATCCTCAAAACATAGGACAAGGGAATATTTTCAATCAATGGACTCAAGCTCCTAGTGTGTCATTTCCATTGAAAAAATTAATGACATCATCTTTTTCCATGGTTCCCTTTTCTATCCCAAATCAATCAAGACCTCAAACATACATTCCTCCACCTCATTCTACCATATTGCAAGGAATTTTAAACCAAGGGAACCCTCCACCTTTCACCAGCAATCAACTACCCACTAAAAACATCAATATCCCTAACCCTTCACAAATGTCTCAACAACCACCTGATCCCACATTGCAAGCACATGCCTTAGCTCTACAACAATTACAAGAAGCCTATCAACAAGTGGTACAACAACAACAACATCAAGCTCAACAAGTAGCCTTATCACAACAACAATAGCAAGCGATCATTGCACAACAAGCACAACAAGTAGCCTTAGCAGCACAAGTCACACAATAGCAACATCAAGCACAACAAGTAGCTTTATCAGTACAACAACAATAGTAGGCCCAACAACAAGCTCAATAGAAAGCCTTACTAGCTCAAGAATACACCCAAAAATAGCAACAAGGCTCCTATTATCCTCATTTGAACATCATCAATCCCAACGTATTAGGAACATATTTATCACTTTTGCAAAATCTCACACCTTCATACACTCCATATAACTCATTTGTCATCCCACCATATGTTCCTCCACCCAATCCATAAGACGATCTAGCATCATAATTGAAATCACTCACAAGAAATGAAAGACCTTCACATGGGCAAGACAAAGAAGCCTCATACATAGAACTTGTGTCCTTACCCATTTGATTGAAACATGGCAATGATACCATTCCATCCTGGTTTTCAAATCCCCAAGTTTGACAAATATAGAGGAATAGGAAGTCATGTTGACCATATCAAAGAGTTCAACATCATGTGCATGGAGGTGATTTACAAAAAATCATATCTAATTGTCCTCTTCCCTCGAAGTTTAACAGGTACTACTATGGATTGGTTTTCTCATTTTCCTCCTTGTATCAAAAATTTTCAAGAAATCATTGAAAAATTCATCGATCACTTCTCCTTCAATCTTGACATGGACATTAGTCTAGAAGAGTTGTATACTCTTAAACAAAATCAAGGAGAAACCTTCACTAATTTCTTACAACGATGGAGACAAAGAGCTAGTAAAAGCAAGTGGCCTCTTCCTAATGAACAACAAGTGGGAATCATTATAGCCAGCCTAGACCCAAATCTATCATTCCAATTGAAAATGCAATGCATCACATCGTATGACAAGCTTCTTCCTAGAGTCCTTAACATTGAAAGAGCCCTAATCTCACAAGGAAATACTCAAGCATACAAAGACAACTATCCTTCAACTATTTCAAATGAGAAACCTCGTGTATGGGATAAGAAAAAAAACATAGCAAACGACGGTGTGGTAGACACTAAGGTCATACTAAGTGTTCCTAGACCCAATAACAATAAAGTTGCTAACATCCAACCAATTGTGCAACAAATGGTACCACCTTAGAAAAATAAAATTAGTAACACTCACATGCAACAGAGGAAAACTGGTAACAAGAACAACTATCCCAAATTTAAGTACACACAGTTATCAAAAACCATCAAGATGATCATGAAGAAGCTAGTAGATTCAAATCTGATAACACTTCCTAACTTTGAAAACTACCAAGAACCACAAGAAAATTCATCCTCGTACAACGAACGTGATCTCTATGACTTTCAATAAATCAAAGGACATAAAACAATAAACTACATGAAACTCAAGAATATCATCCAAGATCTCATAGAGAAAGATACCATATCTATTGAGGTACCAACTAGGAACCAGGATCTCAAGATATACAAGACCCCTATGTCAGATCATAAAAAAGCAGACAATAATGGAAAAGCTAAGGATTGCACCAACATACAACATACATATCCCAATGTAGTCACCTCCTATGATAGCATTATCATAGTTGTTACCATAAAAGGAGCTAGTACAAAATATGGCGTCACCACATGACATTGCAAAATAACTATCCAAGGAATTTTCCCATCTCAATCTAGGAAACAACCTACTTTTCCCACATCTAATCCTAGCAAGTAAAATATTGTAGATAATATTTAATAGACCCCCACATAGATATCAATCTTAGAAATCTTAGGGTTATCTCCCGCACATAGGGAAATATTGAAAAAAGCCTTGTCCAAGTCATCCGTCCCTGTGAACATTAATACTAATCAGTTTCAAGCTACAGTAGGGCATATCACCAACCATCTCCTCACCTTTTCTGAGCAAGACTTACTATCACAACCATATCATAACTGTGCTTTACACCTTGAGGTTGTCATTCATAAAAACAAGTTCAAAAGATTCTTGGTAGATGGAGTTGTTGGTCTAAACATTTGTACCTTGTAGTTGATCAAGAATCTAGGCTATTTAGAAGATACTATTGACAAGACAAAGAGTACTACCATCAAGGCATATGATGACCAAGAACGAGTATCGCAAGGAATCATTGCACTTCCAATTCAATTGGGACATCTTATTGTAGAAACTACATGCCAAGTACTCGATCTTGATCTTCCCTATAACATACTACTTGGTCGAGCTTGGATCCATGATTTGAAAGTTGTAGTCTCAACTTATCATTAGTGTGTGAAGTTTTCTTTTGAAGGTAGAGAAATCACTATCCATTGAGATCTTGAACCTTTCTACTACTACAAAATTCTTGAGGCTAAGTTCTATAAGATCCCACAAAGACCCAAAAAAGATGGCATATACCATCAAGCTCATTTATTGACTCATCATCCCTAGCCTCTACCTCAACATCAAAAATTTCCATTGTAAAAAGCATACCTGACATCAAAGAAATAATTCAAGATGATGGTTTTGGAAACTATAAATTATTGAAAGACACCTTGGTCTTAGGAGAGTTACCTATTTCTCCTCAATCTCATGGGAAACCTACATCTAGCACCAAAGAACCTGAAACAATCAATATGGCAGCTACTACATTTACCAAGTGGGGAGATCTAAATCAAGAAGATGTCAATGAGCAAGATATTTCTAAACTTCTCTATCAAGATGAATGGCATGTTCCTATTCTTCCCATGGAAGATGAGAACAAAGGCCTATAGCTAATGTAGAGCATGGGATATAACAAGAATGAGAACCTAGGGAATAATGATAATGGTTTACTAGAACCCATTTTTCCTAAGAAACAAATAAAGAATCTTGTTTTAGGTTGTACTACTAGCAAGGTCAAACTTATTGGAAAAGGTATTTCCGCTAAATGAGTTGAGGCTTCCTCTTGGTCACCTAAATCACATGATACAACCATAGATTACTCCCCTTTTGATATTGTTGGCCTATTTGAGAACAACGCCCTCTTCATGATATCCATAACATCCTTTGTCTCAAACAACCAACCAACTAAAATATGCCTAGTATACCTGTGACTCATTGACATGGACTAACAAGGATCACCGATTCTATATTTATTCAAAAATGATGAAGCAATCTCAGAATTCATGGGACTCTTAGACAACTTATCATGGGTGGATCACAAAGCAAGCTTCAACATAGAGCTCGATATAGGGGCATACTATGGGGAGATGATTGAATCCTTCGGTCACAAAATAAATAAAATACAACTAATATGCAAATTGTTGATTGAAAACCACCTAGTGGCACTCTTTGGTCCCAAAATAGTAAAAAAAAAGGATGCATTAAATGGTGAAAACCTCTCTGAGGTGCCCAAGGATGAGGGATTCAATCTCCCCCTTAGTGCAATGCATCTAGAGAAGTCAATGGTACTAGCAAAAAGGTATACTCGAGTCAATGTGGGAACAAAAGAAGCACCTAAGATCACCTTTTATGTCAAATCCTTGTTGGATGAAGAACAAAAGAACCTAGTAGTATTCCTTAAAGATAGAAGAGATAACTTTGCATGGTCATACACAGATATGCCAAGCCTTGATCCAAAAGTGGTTGTACATCACTTAGCAGTCTATCTCGATGCCAAACCAGTTAAATAGAAATTAAGGAAGATGCACCCATAGATAGCACTCTTTGTTAAACTAGAACTAAAAAAGCTTCTTGACATTGGATTCATCCGACCGATAGATTATCCTAAGTTGGTTTCAAACTTGGTACCAATCTCAAAACCCACTAGGGGCATCAAAATATGCACTGATTTTAGAGATCTGAATAAATCATGTTTGAAGGATGATTTCCCTCTTCCAAACATTGATCCCATTGTGGATTTAATAGATGGACATGAAATGTTGTCGCTCATGGATGGATTTTCAAGCTACAATCAAATCATAATTGTCAAATGGGATCAACATAAAAATTCCTTTACTTTTCCATGGGGAACCTACTACTGGAATGTGATGCCATTTAGGTTCAAGAATGTAATAGAAACCTATCAAAAAGAAATGACTCTCATCTTTCATGACATGATCCACAAAATAGTTGAAGATTATGTGGGAAATATTTTGAAAAAATCAAAGAATAGAAGTGAGCACATCAAGTCTTAGGACCTGTCTTTGACAAGCTTGAAGAATACAAGGTATGACATAATCCAAAAATGTGTGTTCAGGGTCACATCAGGGAAACTTCTTGGCTTTATTGTTTCACAAAGAGGGATAGAAATCAATCCAAAAAAGGTAAAATCCATCCTAAACATGGAACCACTGCAGACATTGAAGTAGATGAGAGGATTACAAGGAAGGTTGCAGTCCATCAGAAGGTTCATACACTAGTAGAATTTGACAAATAAATGACTGCATGACTAAAACTTTTAGTCACGTGACTAACACTAGTAGAATTTGAAAAATATATGACTACATGACTAAAACTTTTAGTCACAAAAACTAAAGATGACTAAATAAATGACTAATTCAATCATCGTAAGTGACTAATTTGATTGTGGGGTAAAAATTTCAACTAAATTTAATTAGTCACACAAATAAAAATTAGACAATATGATATTAAAGTGGATAATTAAAAAATATATTTTGAATTGAGGGAATGGTTTGTATTATAATATAATATATAATATTATAGTATTATTATATATATATTATATATATTATATAATATTATATAATAATATAATATAATATTTATATTATATGATACTAGATTATCAATATTATAATATTATATAATATATATATATATTATAATATTATAATTTTTGGAAACAAGCAATAGTGAGAGGGGGTGAATCAATGTTCTGCAAAAATTAACTTTATTATTTTGATCTTTACTGAGTATACCCAAAAGAAACATTACAAAATTGGAATGCACTTGCATTCAAGCACACTTCCTAGTGCTCACTGCTAAAGATAAGAAGTCTCACTGCCTTATAGAGATTTGGATTAGATTCAAAACAATGAATTGAAAGAATAGCATCTACAAATACTTGATTGTAGTTCTAGCTAGGCTCAGATGTCAATCTTCTATCCTTTTGACTGATACATAACTTTTTCTCTACTCTTCTCTAACTCACTTCACAAAATCTTTATGCACAAGTGAAACTGTGCATAAAATCACTCCAACACTCTTCTAATATTTGCAATACACATCCACAAACCACACACACACATCAAAATGATATAAGAGATCATATATATATATAGCAATTTAATTGCAACATGTCGGCTCCAAATAAGACTTGAAAATATTAGCAACTGTCAGCTCAAATCATAACAATTATGCAATGCACATCCACAATAGTCAACCACAATTTAGCTCGGACCCAAAACAAGATGAGCAAACACAAAAATATTCAAACAAACATTTCTTGAATATCCGCAACACATTACATCAACTAAGTCAGCCCTAAAATACTAATAAACAAAGAAGTAACAACCAAATCTCCAAGCTCACACAAGACTTAATACAAGGAACTAAGATTTTCGGACAACCCTTTAGATGTACTGAAAAACCTCCCATGAGGTCCACAACTGGAAATTTGTATGTGAATCGATGATCACCAAACTATCAGAGGCTCTGTTCTTCCTAACTATCCTTAGTTTGACTATCGGTATAAGCAAATGATGTTATGTAGATTTGTCACCAACTAGGGTTTCCATCAATGACAACACCAAAAAGCATTCACAGTGTCCCTTGCCAACAATCTCCCCAGTGTCGAATCAACATGAGTTACACTGCCATTACAAAACTTCAAAAAGAAACTTCAATCTTGGGAAAACAATTCCCCATGTGTTGACTATACAATTTTCACTGTACACTTCTCCCCCTTTGACATCAATTGCAAAAACTAGGGAAACCAAAACAAAATTCCAAAACTATACAGATATGAACTTGTAAGTTACAAATTTTTGAAGATATCTTCAAAATTTTGCTTTAACACTCTTAAATTGTCATCACAAACCTTTTTGATACTTTCCAAATCTATTGTGACCACACATTAAATAGGATTGACTCTCTGTAGTTTCAAGATATTTTGGGTCACTAACTACTACAACAGCTTTTGCTTCCCTCAAAGCACTTACCATGATCTCAATATTCTGAGGAATTTTTCCCCTGAGTTCACATACTCTCCCAATAGTTTTGTCATTTTCATTCTTTAAACATCTTATTTTTTCAAGTAGGGTTGTTACCTTACCTTCTTGTTGAACCACATCACCAGCTAAAGGATCAAAAGTAGGAAAAATGGTAGGTAATTAATTTTTCAAATCCTTCACCTTTTTTCTCATTTCCCTTAGCAAACTTAGACGGAGCTAAACAGGACTTGTAGGCTTTTCTAGCTTTAGGTATAGAACCTTGAGTGTTCTTCATGCAAGTAGCTAACATAATCTTATCCTTTGCAATATCTACCTTCAACTAATTAATTATTTTTCTATTAAACTCCTTTTGCACTTTATCCTCAATAGATTTCTCAAGAGACTCAAATTGAGTACATACAACATTTACAATCTTCTTTAGCTCACCAGAAGAGGAACTTGAAGGATCCGTGACATGAGTAGGCATTAGTTTTTGGATAATTCCATATGCAAGATTCAACAATTCACCATCCTCTATGTGAGACTTCAAAATCTTCTCACTGGCCTTAGCTTAAGCAATTGATGCAACCTTCATCATCTGAATTGGGGACAAAGTAGATAGATTGATTGAAATTTCATCTAATTCAGGATCAAAGTCTTCATGTTTCTCCATCAAAGATCTCTTCATTGCCTTGGCAGTGTCTCTTACCTCCATTATAATTTGGTGAGATTTTTCACCTTCATCCTTGGGTTCTTCTGAGACTATTTTTGGATTGATTTTAGGAATTTCCACCTCTTCATTTTGCACCACCTTCTCCTCAAATAATACCACATTAGTAACTTTAGTTTCCATAGGTGTCTTTGTATCTTCCACATTAGGAGAAATCAAAATATCCTCAACTTCTGGAGGATCAAATACATTCACATTCTCCTTATCATTTTCATTTACCTCCTCATTCACTACGTCATTTTTTGGAACATTTTTAGTATTCATTTCCTCAAAGTTAATCTTATTCTTTGATAGAAACTCTTCTAGAATTTCCTTAGTTTCACTAACAACAACATCAGTTTCACAAATCGTGAGTTTATTTACCCTTTTCTTGCTCTTAAATTCCTTTTTGAATTTTTGAAGGAGTGAATCCATCTCTTCAATTGACATTTATGGACACAAATCTGCAAGAACTTTCTTCCTCAAATTCTCTTATTTTGTTCTAGCACTTAGCCTCCTCAACTCCAAAGTGTCATACAGATTCTTGGGTAGGCTAGACATAATCTCAACAAGAACTTTATTGAAAATTTTCATATGTTTTATTGTAGCTTCTTCCAGAGTTCTCTGACCAAATTCATCAAAATTTTCATACAATTCATAGAGGGGCTTGAGATTACCATCATTGAAAACTGCATTCACAACTTCATCAACAGGCATACTAGGTTTATCAACTTTATCCTTCTTTTCCTTTTCTTCTTTGCTGGAAGATTTTATTTTGTTTAACTCGACAGCCTAAGTTCCAGTGGCTCTTACTTCTTTCAAAAATTCTTTTGATTTTGTTCCTCATCTTCTGAAACAAGCCTATATGTTCTTGTTCTTTTATTCTTCTTCCTTTTATCAGAAGGTTGGTCTTGAGCTGGATTTGCTACAGGGGAACTCCTTGTAGATCTAGTGCGAGTAGAGGATGCACTAGGACTAGTATACTTTGTATTTTCTTTCACTTTTGTTGCTTCTACCCCATCTCTCCTCCTTGCTTCTCTCAAGGCTTCTACGGGTAAGTCCATCATTTCCGCAAAAAGTTTTGTTTCTTTTCTTACTCTCCTGACGATCACCATTTTTCTCAATTCCTCATGAACTTGCATACTTTTCTCTGCATATGTTTCAAACCTCTCTTCTCTTGGATCTAGAGGTGAGTTCAACAAGTTTTCTGCATACATCTTCAAAATGTTTTCCTCTACTTTGTATCCCATTAGCATAATCCAAATTGTTCTAGGATCAATAGCTTCCATAAGACATTAGTCAATGTCCACCATGAAGCAATTAGTATTTTTGTATTGTTCCACAATTGGAGTGGGAATTCTTTCCCTGGCATGCATCATATACTAGAAAATTTTGAAGTTACCCCACAAGGTAGTGTTCCTGACCTAACGGTCACCCATTCCAAACAACTTGTTCCTTATCTGAACAGCTATAGGCTCATCATTTTTCCAATGTACTTTTCCAATTCCCGAAACTTTATTCATGAAATAGAAAAATAAGCACAATACTAGATTACCATATTTGAAAGTATTCTTCTCTTCTTTCTTGATTTTTCTCAACTTTTCCAACAACTGACTTTTGAGCAGCTTGCACAAGTCATATTCTGTATTATGCTTTACCATTTCATAAACTACATAGATGGTCATACTAGATATAGAATTGTCCTCACTAGAATGATATATCTTGTAACCGATGACCATTGATGTGAATTTCACATCAACTTCAACAATGTCTTCTATTTCCATTGCCCTTCTATCCCATTGCACACCTATTGCCTCAGTAACCTTGTCATTCTTCATGGATTTCAAGAGTAGAAGTCTACCGGTGGAATTCAGACTTGTTACTGCACATATAACCTCTTTTTTGATTTTGAAGGGTATATTCAACCACATGAACTCATCATGAACATGGCTCAAAATGTATCTCACCCATTTATTTTCCTCAAATATGAGAAATCTCGCAAACTATGCAAAATTCTTCTCTTCTAGGATTTGAAATTCTAGTTTTACAATAAAATATTCTCCAACTATATGATAGGGGTATAGATTCAATATTTGAGATGTTCCTAACTCTTCAATGTTCACATGAATATATTCCCTAATATCCTATGTGTCTAAAACTCTATTTGACACAAATGAAAATGCTCCTAAGGGTTCGGTCTCAACAAACTTGTAAGAAGTCCATTTAAACTTAGGATGGGGTATGTCCTCGACCTCTACAAACAATGGAGTGGCCATGATTTGCAAATTCACAAATTCACAGGCTTTTCAAAAAATGTCTTTCCATTGGACTTGAGTTCATTCATAGATTCTTCTCCATGCTTTGAATCACTTCACAATTCAACAGGGTTTACTCCAGGGCTCTTCAAATTGCTTTCCTTCAAAATGCAAAGTGACAAATGGAGGATAAAAATAGATTTTTATCACTCATACAACTAACCCTTTTTGTTGCAATAAATTCTTTAACCCTTGTTCATCTCATTACTCTGATTTCAGGCACTAAGACAGATAATTCTCCTGCAAATCTCCAAAACTTTACAATACTGGCTATAATTTGATTACACAACATTTGAAAAGCAGTGATCCACCTACTGTACCGGTCCACATTCCAGTATCATTTTCCTACATGGGATTGAATAATTTTCTTGGCAACTCCCCCTAGGCCAAAGGCCTAAAACTAATTCTCGGAGGAATTACTAGAAGCAGATTCTAGTGCTAGCACATTTCCGTCGACAGAGGGATTCTTTTTCACCCATTTCTTCTACATTTTCCTTCCAATCACATCTGCAGTGACTTTCCCTTTTCCTTTGACATCCTACTGAGTATTTTGTCTTATTGGACCTCTTTTGTTCCAACAAAATCTAGCAATATGCCCAAATTTTTGCAGTTGTAGCACACAATATTTCTCTGATCAGACCAATTGTTCCACTGATTTTTCCTTGATATGCATTGGTTAGCAATATGCCGAAATCTATTACATGCATAGCATCTAAAATCTCTATGAAAATTTATTCATCACAACTCTGCATTCACTTGACTTATGACCATACTTATAGAAATTAAAGCACTGACCTGAGAATGATGATCCACTTTGATTCATCTTGTTTCTACACTAAGAAGCCATATGACCAAATTTTTAACAAGAAAAACAATAACCATTGAATCTCTGAGTATTTGGTTGTCTCACTAAAAATTTTTTAGCTTCATTCATTTGATTTGTTTGCTGGAATCTCCCTTATCTAGATTTCTTTTGTCTAGATCTAGAACTTTCTCCTTCTTCATATCCAAGACCTCATCTATCACCATTAGTCCTCTAAGCTTTGATCAGTTCATCAAGCTTGGTTCAACTAGCTTTGAATTTCTCCTTGTACTCATTTGTAGTAATAAGTTCATCTCTGAGATCATCAAGTTGTTTTTCAAGAACTTCCTCATTGTTCTTAGATTGTTCCAATTCATTTGCCAATTGGCTACATTGTTCAGATTTTTCTTTCAAAGATTGAGAAATATTTTATTCATTTTTATTTCTATCTTCAAACTCCTTGGTCATTTTCATCATGATAGACTCCATCTTATGCTTCAGGGCATCATTTTCTTTGGAAAAATTTTCTCACTCTTATGTTTTCTCCTTTAAGTCATGACCGAGTTGTTCATCTTCCATGCTTATGTTCTTCTACTTGAGATGATCACATAATTCCTTTCTTTTCTCCCTTGATTCATTGATTTTGTCTTTCAATGACTATATGTATTTTTTTGCATTTTCAAGATTTTCTTGCAGTTCCCAGTTCTCAAATTTTGACTAGTCAAGATCATCTGAGGGCACCATAAGTTGTTGTTGAAGACTACTTGTATCCATTGAAAAAAATTTCCAAGATCTCCCCAAGTTGTTAGACTTCTTCCGAGGAACTAGCCCTAATACCAATTGTTGGAAACAAGCAACACTAAGAGGGGGGCTGAATCAATTTTTTGAAAAAATTAACTTTATTATTCTGATCTTTAATCCACTTAGAACATTGAATCAAAAGAAATATGCAGAAATAGAAAGAAAACAACCACAACACCATAACACAAGGATTTTGCATGGAAACCCTATTAGGGGAAAAACCATGGTGGATGGTCAATCCACAATATGTTCTAAGTATACGCATAAGAAAGATTACAAAATGGGAATGCAATTGCATTTAAGCACACTGCCTAGAGCTCACTACTCAAGATAAGAAGGCTCACTAACTTAGAGATATTTGGAGTAGATCCAAAAGAACTAAAAGAATAGCATCTATAAATTATTGATTACAGTTACGGTTAGGCTCAAGTGTCAATCTTCTATCCCTTTGACTAATACAAAACTTTTTCTCTACTCTACTCTGACTTTCTTCACAAAATCTTTATGCATAAGTGAAACTATGCATAAAATCACTCCAACACTCTTTTGGTATTCACAATACACATCGACACACCACACACACACATCAAAATGATATAAGATATCATATATATATATGAATATATATATATATATGAATATATATATATATATATATATATATATATGAATATATATATATATGAATATATATATATATATATGAATATATATATATATTCATATATATATATATATATATATATATATCCACGACTAACAATTTAATTGCAACATGTCGGCTCCAAATAAGACTTGAAAATATTAGCAAATGTCAACTCAAATCATAAAAGTTATGTAATGGGCATCCACAATGGTCGACCATGATTTAGCTCGGACCCAAAACAAGATGAGAAAACACAAAAATATTCAAACAAACATTTCTTGAATATCCACAACACATTATATCAACTAAGTTGGTCCTAAAATACTAATATACATAGAAGTAACAACCAGATATCCAAACTCACACAAGACTTAATAAGAGGCACTAAGATTTCTGAACAACACTTTAGATGTACTGACAAACCTCCCATGAGGTCCACAACTCAAAATAACAAATGGAAATCTACAAGTGAATATGCGATCACCAAACTGTCGACTACTCTATTCTTCTTGATTACCCTCAATCCGACTCCTGATATAAGCAAATGATGTTATGCAGATCTACCACTGACTAGGGTTTCCATCAATGGCAACACCAAAATATTCAGAGTGTCTCTTTCCAACAATAATATTATATAATATTATAATATTAAATAATATTATATTTATATTATATTATTAATATCATAATTTATATTATTATATATTTAATATTATATAGTAATATACTATTATAATATATTTAATAATATTTATTATGCAAAATCAGAGATTATGTATTATATTTTATTTATGTTGAATTCCATTTTGAAATCCAAAAAACAAAGACAAATAAATCAAAAAAATCTTAACAGTAATTTTCATTTTAATAAACATAATTTAAAACCCTAAAATAAATGCGGGTTCACCAAATTAGAGAAATGAAAGGTCAATACTAGTGATGAAGAGTTTGGAGGAGCTAAAACAAACAATGGCATAGGCGCTCTCTCTCCTTCTCCAAATGGTCTCGATCGAGTGCAGCTTGACTCTGCTAGTTGTTGGTAATGGACGACGACAAGACCAAATTTTGAATGACTGTGGCTTGGGTTAAAAGTCTACTAATTTCATTATTTATTAGGGGCTCTAGTAATTTTATTTTAATAAAGCATGTTCTAAAATGCTCATTGAAACCTTATTTTTAGGCTGCAACTCACCAAATTGGATGTCATAATGTTAAAACCGTAATGTGCTCATTATTAAGATCTTTGGCCATATTCTCATTTTAATAAACATACTCTAAAACCCTCATTGAAATTTTATTTTCAAGTTATAGCGCACCACACTGTGGAAGTGAAAAATCCTGAATAGGGAGAGCAAGGAAGGGGTCTCATCTTCTTATCGACAAGTGTTGTTCCAATTGTATTTAGTTTATATTATTGATGTTTGACAATGCTAATAATTTGTAGCTCCACGCAACCCATACTCGACCTCTTGTTCATGTGGTTTCTATTTGTATCTATGCAAAGTGACTTCTTTGTTGCACAATCTAGGTGTGAAGGCACATGACATACTTGTTTGATGCCATCTTCAAGTGTGAAGAGTAGAAATAGACCCTATTTTCACCCAAATATGATTTTGGCCCAAATCTGAGGCCATAATTAGTGGCATCCCTACTACATAAAGAGGGGTTTTAAGACATTAATTTAAGGAAAAATGTTTTTTTTCTTAAATATATTTTTAATTTTCTAATTGTCTTAAATTAAAACAACAAAAAAATACTTTTTCTAAAATAAAATTTTTATTTCCCTCTCATTCATTTTCCCTCCCTCATTCGGCATGTATTTTTCTTTTCCTGATTGCAAAATGGCATTCGCTAGGGCACATAATTAGTAGGAATTATCAAGAATTTGCAAATTTTCGATGCAATCAACGGATATTTTTGAGCATATTTGCATTCAAATGTGTGAACATCTTATTTTTTCTTTAAAGTGAATATCCTAAGTGCCTTTCTCTCAAGCTCCAAGTTGAAAAATTTTAGGTGCTCTTTTTTTCCAACAAACCCTCATTCCTACACTATTGTTCTTTACAGTTAAGCCTTTTCGCCTTTCACTTGAAATCGCGTAAATTCTACATTGTCACAGTGAAGCTGAAAACCCTAAGAATTTTGACTATCCATTGTTAAAATTTTCTCACATCGATTAGGAAAATCAAATTAGTTACAAAGGAGGATAAAAGAAATATAAACATAGATTTACTGTTAAAAACACCCTCTTATTGAAGATCTTGTGCCTTTGTCGGGCATCCCATCAAAAATTTCATTATATCTATGAAATCTTTCAATCTTTTAATGCTATGAGATTTCCACAATCTGTCATGCTGAAGATTTTGAGATTTCTGGATTTTGATTGTGTTTAAGTTTTTTCATCAAAATCCAGAAATCTCAAAATCTTCATCTTTCAATCTTGTTTTTGAGCAAATTTTTTTTTAGATTAATGTTCTTAGCTCAATTATAATTTATTTAGATTTTGTGACAATTAGTGGATTGAATTGATAATTTTGTTTAGATATTGATGAAAATGTAATGAGGGAAGTTATCAATCATAGATTGTTGCATCATCCCAACATAGTTCACTTCAAGGAGGTTAGTGATCAGTTGAAAAATTAATGTTTGTGTGAGTTTTTTAATTTTTAATTTTTTTATTTTTTTTATTGGTTGGATTTTAATGCATTGGGATTTCAAGTGGTGCTCACTTCGACCCATTTTTCAATACTCATGGAGTATGTTTCTAGTAGGGATCTTTTCGAACATATTTTGAATGTAAGTCATTTCAACGAGGAGGAGGTTTGTATATAGATGCTTTCATTAGATCATCATAAATATATATCTTTATCTTGATAGATGGACCACTTAGGGTAATTGTAGACATCAATGTAAAAAGATATCTACATATCTTTTCCCGTAACATTTTTCTTTAATTTTATATGTTCTCTACATGTATTTTACTTTTTTATGATTTTTGGAACATAAGCTTTGTTTAGACGCACAAAGGGCTTGGTGACTTTGTGATTATCAAAATTTAGAATCTTTTTCTTCCTAGACATTAGAACTAAATTATTTCCTACAAGCTAGATTCTTCTTCCAAGATCTCATATCTGGTGTCAGCTATTGTCATGCCATGGTATTATTCTTCTTCATAAAACTATTATTCTTTTTCATGCCATAGTAATTTTTGGACAAGGTTTGATTGTGTTTTTGTTGCACCATCTATATAGCAACTATGCCACAGGGATCTTAATTTGGAGAATACTTTATGAGATGGAAGCTCTTCTCCCCAACTGAAAATTTGTGACTTCAACTCTTCCAAAGTATAAAGTAGGAAAAATCCTTAAGGTAAAACATGTTCAAAACCTATCTCCCTATTAATCAAAAACATGTTCAACTACAAAACACTTATTCATAGATACAAATTACCACATAGCATCTAGTAACACAAAAGAACATATCTGTAATTTTTGAAATAACTCTCTTGTTTCGTTATTTACTCCCTCATATTCTCATTCTATGTTATATTCTTCATTACAAAATACTTATCTCTATTTTACTTAGTATTGCCTCTTTCTTTGTACTAATAGACTTAGTTCTATAATTGAAAAAGTATTTTGGTATTTGTTGAATGGTGGCCAATTCAAATTGCATTTGTAATTCAAGCCTTTTCAATTATGTTAGTTATGCACCACAATGTTTACCTTATCTCTTTTATGTATTTTCTTCAGTCTTCTTTACTGCACTCCTATCCAAAATCAATGGTATGAACCCCTGCCTACATTTCTCAGAAAATTCTACCCAAAAAAGAATGCAACGGAAACATACTCTAATTCTAAAATGGTACCATTCATTAGAAATTTTTTCTCTTATGTTCCAAATTGTGCTAATGTCGTATGGCCTTTGCATAACAATATCGAAAGAATAATGATACAGAGACTTGGGTGTGAATCTATGTAGATACCAGATGTATGGTCATGTGGAGTGACTCTCTATGTGATGTTGGTAGGAGCTTTTCCATTTGAAGATCCATAGGATCCCAAGAACTTTAGAAAAACTATAATTGTAAGCTCTGCATATTCTTATTTATTTTTATTCCAATTAACTTTCAATTGATTGGAAAAGAGAGGAAAAGAGATAAATTGTGTTGTGATTGGAAAATTTTAATGATGGTTTTGCAAAGGATATTGAGTGTGCAATATTCAATACCATACTATATAAACATTACTGCAGAATGTAGATATATGTTGTCTATAATTTTTGTGGCTAATCCTGCCAAGGTAAATGTATATCTTTGCTCTCATAGCTAAAGAAAATCTTAGCCACATGTTGGATAAAATACCATATGAACATTATTAGTTTTAGTATACCCCCTCAAGGGATTATGCTTTGAGAAAAACAAAATCATTTTAATAACCAATTAATACTAGCTTCGCAACAGTAGTAGATAAACTTATGAAAAATGGTTTTGAGTGCAACATTAATGCTACTAGCACCTTTGTCAACACTCAATCTATAGATGAGTGGGAGATAGTTTTATGATAGCTTTGGTACTATGTGGATGGATAGATTTGGCCAATCATGTTTAATATCTACAATAGGTGATGGTATCACTAGATCACTATTTGAAATCTATCACTTTTTACATGTATATAGCATGATTATCCCTCTACTGTAAAGGAAAGGATTCAACCCACTCTGATAAGGATTAAAATTTTGAAAACAACTAAGCACACTTGGTAGAAGCTTCCATGTGTACGTTACCTACTAGGATTCTATCATCTCATCTTCAATGTTAGTGGGTTGTACTTAGATGAATTGGCATGGCTTGATTTACCAATAATTTGAACAAAGGGTCAAATCATCTATAAGTACAAATTTGAGCAATATATAACGTAAAGTGTAATTTTTTATTGATTCCCACAATAATTCTCAAGCACCATATATTACATGGATTTCTAAGAGTGCAATAGTCAATGGAAAGATGATTTTCAAGGAAAGGATGGTGAAATGATTTAGCAACATGGATTAACTTCAATTTGGGTATCTTTGATCAGCCAACTTTCTATAATTTTTCCTCGTAAATTACATTTTTTGAATGCAAAGGGATACATGTCACAGGGAAGAGAATGGAGAAAAAAGCAAGAGACAGTTTTGAAGCTCTAAAATATGAGAGATATATTATTAGAACAATTGAATGAATTATTTACAAAGATCAATCCTTAAAAGGAGATCAAGCAAAACCTAAAAGTAACCCTAATAGGTAGACATTTAATAATTAATATAATTATTAAATGTCACAATATGCATCTAAAGTGAAATCTTAAGAGAGGAATAAAGGTAACTTAAGTAACATGATTAAGATAAAACATTTACTCTAACACCCCCCCTTAAGATGAGAAAAAGTGCAGCTACAAACATGTACAAGAATGCAAAGGTAACTACAATGCATGAAAGTAAAATTGGGTCCTGAAAACTAGGCCTAATCAGGTACCCGAATACAACCAAATCTTTGTAAAGTGAAGTAAAGGAGAAAACCCAGTGGGAAAAAACTCCTCTCCAAAAAGAGATAAAGAAACATGGTAAAGAAAAACATGAAGGAAGGAAGGCCTCATTAGGACCCACCAAGGACAACTTCTTTCACCCCAATCATGGAGCACAACTGAAGATAGTGTGAAGATGTATGCAACCTGCTCCTCTGTAGGAATGTACTCCAAGATGAGAGAACCATACTAAATCAACTGCCTGATGAAGTGCATGTGGATTTCAATGTGCTTAGTCCACTGATGCTCCACGGGGTTGCAGGAAATGTGAATGGCACTCTGATTGTCACACCAAAGAATAGTGGGACTATCTAGAGGAAACCCAAACTCTATCATCAACTGCCAAAGCCATAAAACCTCCTAACTAGCTAATATTGTTGCTTGGTACTCAACCTCTATAGATGATAATGCAATAGAAAATTGCTTCTTGCAAGACCATGTGATAGGACCAGAACCAAGGAAAATAAAAGCCAGAAGTAGAATTCTGATCATTTACATCACCAGCCCAATCTGGGTCAGTGAAGCCAATGATGTGAGGGGATCCTGAAATGTAGTGAATGCCATAATGAGTGGTGCCCAAAATGTACCTCAAAATATGTTTGGCTACTTGCCAATGTCTCTCATGAGGATCATGGGAGAACCAAGAGACAAGACCAACCGCAAAGGAAAGATCAGGATGAGAATGTGTCAAGTACAACAAATTGCCAACCAACTACCTGTATAAAGTGGGATCCACAGAAGGAGTAGAAAAAGTGGAAGATAAAACAACACTTGACTGAAATGGAGTGGGGATAGGCTTGCAATCAAGCATGCCAAATCTCTAAAGAATATCAAGATCATACTTCTCCTGAAATATGGAAATCCCATCTGAAGACTAAATAACCTGTAGACCTAGAAATAAGTGTAGAAGACCGAGATTTGTCATCTCAAACCGCTCCATCAAAGCTCTTTGAACACTCTAAATCATGGAGGATGAGCTACCTGTAAGAATGAGATCATCTACATATAGCACAAGAATCAAAAGATCACCCTCCTGACATTGAATATACACTGTGTGATCGGAATGACAATGTGTGAAGTGAGAGGAAAGCAAGAAAGAGTCCATCTTCTCATACCAAGCTCGAGGGGCTTGTTTGAGACCATACAATGAATAGAGAAGTCTGCAAACCAAAGAAGTGTCCTGCACAAATCCCTAAGGTTGTTCCATATAGATATCCTCATGTAGGTCTCCATGCAATAAATCACTCTTCACATCCATCTAAAACACTATCCATCCCTATGAAGTTGCAAGTGAAAGTACAAGGCATATAGAGTTCATCTTGGTGATAGGAGCAAAGGTCTCGGAGTAGTCAATACCCTCTACCTGAGAAAACCCCTTCACAACAAGACGTGCCTTATACTTATCAATAGAACCATCTGCAACATACTTGGTACAGCAAACCCACTTGCATCGAACCAACTTTCTTCCCTTAGGAAGAGGAAAAAGATCCCAAGTATGATTCTTCATCAAAGAAGAATACTCCTCATCCATGGCCCTATCCCACTCAAGGTGACTTGTCACCTCTGGAAACTTCTGAGGATCATCTAAAATGGCATGACTCAAAAAACTAGAACCAGATGTCTGAGCATGAATACGGAGAGTATCTAAAGGACCACCTGCCAAAGAACTAGCTGCATCAACAGTAACACAGGCCCACCTAGGAAAATGTGGAGCAATTGTTGGTGGTGGGGATGGTGTATCATCATCTACATCATCCTTAAGAGATATGTAATCCTCAAGAGATGAAGAGGGAGGAGTAGGAAGTGAGAGAGAAGCTGGTGATGGAGAATCCATCTAAGGATAGCGCTCATCAAATTGGACATCTCGTCGAAACAAGACATCTCTAGAATTAGGATCAAACAACTTGTACACCTTAACATCCTCACAATAGCCAAAAAAATATGAGTGGTCAGATCTTCCTCTCCATGGATTTCCACTAAGCATCAGGAATAAATGCCCAAGCCTCACTACCAAAAACTCAAAATGTAGAAACATCAGGCTTGACATGGGTCCAAGCCTCCTCAGGAGTCATATGTTGCAATGCCTTATGAGGCATCTAATTCTGAATATAATTGGCACAATTGACTACCTCAGCCCAAAATGAAGAACTCATAGCTCGAGACTATATCATACAATTTTCCATCTCCCGTAAGGTTCTATTCTATCTCTTAGCGACACCATTCTACTAAGGGGTGTAAGGTACTATAAACTGATGTTGTAAGCCATGCTCGGTGTAAAAATATTTGAAAGCCTGATTAACATAGTCCCCACCATTATCTGTGTGTATCCTCCTGATAGAAAGTCTAGATTGCTTCTCCACAAATGTCTTAAAGGTCCTGAATGAGTCAAAGACATCAGACTTGTACTTAAGAAAGTACACCCATGTACATCTAGAGAAGTCATCAATAAAAGTGAGCACATATCGGGCCCCTAAAAAAGGAGTCAGAAAGGACATAAAATCATTGTGTACCAACTCTAGGGGTGCCTTAGCACGTGTGGCTTGACCCTTAGGAAAAGGATCTCGATGATGTTTTCCAAGAGCACAACCTCGACATACACCATCAATACAAGAAATTTGTGGAAGCCCAATCACAAGTGCCTGAGTACTCATTTGTTGTAGATATCTATAATTGACATGGGCAAAACGCTCATGCCAAAGCCTACTCACTAAGTCTGTATGTGCTATAAGAGAGGAACCAATAGTGTTTGAACTCTCAAAACCATCAAATTTGTATAAGCAAGATGCAGAATCAACACTCCTAGTAGCCACAACCAAGTCAGGATCATGAAGGTCTCGAATAACCACATCATGTGGGGAGAACTCAACTGTCTTACCAAAGACAGAGTGGCAAATCTGATAAATGGATATAAGGTTTTTCAAAATGTTAGGAATGAAAAGCACATCCTGAAGACAACCACCATCCAATGAAATAATACCTGAACCCTAAACTGAAAGTTGTGCTAAGTCACCAACTGCAATATGTCTAGTACCTGTAGGGGCAAGAGAAGTGACCAAATCCTCTGTGTGTGTCATATGGTGAGAGGCACTAGAATCTAGAATCCAAGTGGATCCTGAGGAAAATTCCCATGTAGAAAGAGCATGACCTTTCCCAGTGGGTTGGGAAGGAGGCTGAGGTGAGGTGATATTATGCTACTGCATGGCTTCCTCTAAAGCCTCTAATAATTTCCAACACCTGGAAACTGGATTCTCTTCCTTGCCACAAAAACTACAAGGATCACCAGATTTCTTCTTAGTCTTGGAGGAAGACTCACTAGACTTCAAAGATTCTCCCTATTTAGAATTGAACTATGGTTTTGAATCATTTTTAGGAGGTGGCTTGGAGGAAGTCTCACTACCTACTGAATGAATCTTGGGCTTTGGTTTCTGCTTCTTTTTCCCTTTAGATGATTGAGCTACCAATGCTTGGTTCTTAGATCTTGTGAGAGCATCCAACTGTGATATCTTGGTCTGCTCTTGTGTCAACCAATCAAAAAACACTTCAAAAGTAGGCATGGTAAAATGGTTTCCCAATGCATCCATGGTGGAATAAAATGTGGAAGAGAATATCTGAAAAGGACCTTGAAGCTTAGAAAGAATCAGGTAAATACACTCCTCATCTATTTTGTTCTTACCACAACCCTGCAGAAGAGATCTCTGTTGTTTGAATTTCATTAGAAAGTCCTCAATAGTGGGAAAAGAATTAGGTACAAGGGAAGTCAACTCTTCCTCAATCTGGATGGCACAAAACTGATTGATGGTGCCAAATAAATCATTGATCTTGGTCCATATTTCAAGAGGACTATTACACCCATCAAGATGAAACAAAAAGCTATTTGAAACATGTAAGGAAATCAAACCCATAGCCTCATCCATCTTATTTCTATGTTGCATAACCTCAAATGGCCACATCAAAATTGGTTGAACTATGTCTAAATAGGACCACAACCCCTTTGATCTGAGAAGACATGTCATGAATTCCTTCCAAGTGTGATAGTTATGAGGTGTGAGAAGTTCAACAATAGAAGTTTTTTCATCCATGTTTGGAAAGGTTTAATGAATGTTTAATGTGAAGAGTTTCTGGTTTTCTGAAGTAAATGACGGAAAGCAAGAAAAAAAACTCCCCCCACAATGCAAAAAACCAAACCCCAGTAGAGATTTTTCAGTTAAAAGGCTAGAAAAAAAGAAAAATATGCTTAGGACAATGATCTTTATACTTGGTGAATTTTCTGATAAAATAAACTGAATATTTGGATAGAGCACGGGTAGATCTTTCTGACACCTATTCATTTTTGAAAAACAAAGCAAAATTGACCAAGTTATGCCCCCTGGAGAGCAAAACAAAACATCTGACTTTGACTACAAAAAAAATGCAATCAAACTGGAAAATTTTGAAAAAAATCCTACACCACTAGGACAGGCTTGAAGCCATCTTTCCAATGATTATTTTTTTTTAAAAAAGAAAAAAAATGACCATTTTATACCCAATTTACCGAAACTGCTTTGAAAATGCACAATTAGGTCCCCAGAGCCCTTAGGGGCTAAAAAAAAATAGGCCCCTAGTTGTATGCAAGACTAGGGGCTGAAGGTTCATGACGGTCTGGGCTGGTGGTGCGGTGGTGGAGCTCTGGCAGCTGGCAGAGCAGTGGTGGTGGTTTGGTGGCTAGCCAACGGTGGGCCAGTGGTCGGTCGATGGCTCGGCTGCGCTGCTAGCCAAGAGGCCCTCTGGTGGCCGTTGGGTGGTGCTAGGGTGGCTTCCGGGTGGTGACTAAGTGGAACCCCTATTTTAAATGGGGAGTGCTACTTTTTAATTAAAAGACTTTAAAAAATCAATTAAAAATTGATTTTTTTTAATTTTTTTTTTTAAATGACCTCAAAAATTGTGCCATGGGGCTGTACGGCCTTGGGGAAAAAATAATTTCCTTTTCGATTGACTATGGCCAAACTAGATGTGCTTTATATGAAAATATGGGTTTTCAGGTGCTACGAATCCAATGGCAGGGTCCGTTTGGGCCCAAAATGAACCCAAAGAATGAAGTAGGCCAGATCCACAAAAAATCAACTTGAAATTTTTTGAAAGCCTAATCAAACCCTTGTAGCTCCAAATTCTTCAAAACAAGAACAGGCTGCAACAGGCCCAAGCTCTGATACCATGTAGAAGTTGTCAAAACCAACTTCAGAGTCCAAAAACACCTGCATGCAAAGGGATACCTATCACAGGGAAGAGAATGGAGAAAAAAGCAAGAGAGGGTTTTGAAGCTCTAAAATATGAGAGATATATTATCAGAACAATCAAATGAATTATTTACAAAGATCAATCCTTAAAAGAAGATCAAGCAAAAACTAAAAGTAACCCTAATAGGTAGACATTTAATAATTAATATAATTATTAAATGTCACAATATGCATCTAAAGTGAAATCTTAAGAGAGGAATAAAGGTAACTTAATTAACATGATTAGGTTAAAACCTTTACTCTAACACTGTTTTCATTGAGAAAAACAACATCTGAATCATGGCGATGAGATCTTCATCCTGACACCATTTTTAGACATTTTTGCAATGATCATTTTTTTCTGCCCTCTAATAGGCCCCTATACCTAGTTGGACCAAACTGGCCATAACTTGGATGTGTGAACTCCTTTTTCACTCATTCAAGTTGTGTCAAGTCCAATTTTTTTAGCACTTCGACATGGTGTTGATTTCAAAGGAATTCATAATAGTTGAATTTTGAGAGTTTTGAGATCCACCTAGATCAATCTTCCCCACTAAAGAAGTTTTTGTCTCCAAAATTTTACGTGTAGAACTCTTCACTACCCTACCTTGGATCAACTCTATTGTCACCTTGAAAGTTCCACTATAGTACAACTGCAGACATCACCTTTGACAACTTGGCTCTAATCCTGGTTCTACCATGCTTCGAAACTTTCTTAGCCATATTTTCCCTCTAGGGTCTTACATTTCAGCTACACCTTGATACTGTCACATCTGCCCTCTAGGGGTCTTACACTTCGACAACACTAGGAAGCATACAATGCTACATCTTCCTACAAGAGCCTTACACTTCTGCAATGCATTATCAACATGATTTTACCTATTGCCACATCTACCCTCTAGGGATCTTACATTTTGGCAACCCTAAGACTTCAAGACTCATTAAGATGTAGTCCAAAATGGAATTTTTCATACCAAATTTAAGAAGAATACCAAGCATGATAAACCTATCTCTCAATGCTTCCTATGGTGGTGTTTCTTGTTCTGTATCTCTTCCTAGCCATCTTCTCTGGCATGACTCTAATGCTCCTCCTTGTTTACAAAATACTCGAGCAATGGTAAACTGTGCCTCAGCATGATACATCCCTTCACAGGTTTATTCTTCGAAATGGTTGATTAAAGGCTTCACCATTTAGCTTTGTCTCTATTTTCTATAGAAACAAATCCATTGAAAGGCCTATAAGGGCTTTGATCATCATTTGACTCAGTATTGAAGCTGAGAACATACAAGTCACTCTTGACCATTCTCTGCAACTCTAAGTCCTAGTGTGAAGTGACCAATTGGATAGATAGTCCATATATCTTTTAGACAATGCTTTGCTTCTTAAATAGAAGTCAGTGGCATATTCTCGCCTCAAGAATTGTGTCACCCACTTGAGAACTCAAGAAATTTGCAAGCAACAAGTCTTTAACCTGCATACAAAATCCTTCAAGTATTTTCCCTTTTGATTACAAGAGATATGGCTTCAAAATCCTTAAAAAATCTCAATCTTAGATAAATACAACTTCATGCAAATACTTGCATAATGAGTTTATTACCAAACCATGTTTATTTGTATCAACTAACTTACTATCACAATAAAACAAATGTGATAAAAAAAAGAATAAACTTGATACAATTATTTTGGAAAAAGAGTTTTTGAGCTCTTAAGTAGTTGAGAAAAATAGCATTCCTTTGTTGGATACTCCTCTAATTGAGGTTCCTCCACGTCAGGGATAATAGCCTCAGGTTTTGCCTCCACCTCTACAACCTGCTATTGGTTGGGTCTCTCGATGGACCTTGGTGAGCGAAGAAGCTCTAGATGCAACTTCCAACATTTCTTGATCCAATGCCCACTTATCCTACAATGAGTGCAGTAGTTTCAGGCTTTGTCCTTCCTCTTGGATTCCTTCTTTGGAGAGGAATTATATTCACTTCCACTATTGTAGTCTAAATTGTTTACAAGAGAGTTTTTCCTTTTAGAGGCTTTGGAGGATTCTCCAGTCTCTCCATATCTCAGTGCTTGATAACAAGCTCTCCTCTTAACCTCTATAAGACTCTTTGCAATTAATTTTTTTGAAAATTATGCTTCCAAGATATCATTTGAAGTTAGCCGGGAGTATGAGGAAGTATCCTCTGAATGCGGACGAAATTCACATATGTCAACATTCTCATATATTAGAGGAATTCTCTTGTTCTACTCCTCCATGACCTTTTGCAACATCTATTGTAGCCTCTACTTCTCATTGTTTTCTTCTTCAAGCAACCCTCTGAGCTCAGCATTCTCTAACTGAATGTGTTGGTTGGCTTCTTAAAGCTCTTGAAGCCTTTCAGAGCTTTCCCGATGGTCTTGATAAAGTTCTTCAATCATTTTTTTCATTGAAAGAATGTCATCCACCATGGATGTAGTCAACATCATCCTTGAAGATTCTCCTTTCTCTAATGTCATCTTTGTTTTAATATTTTCACCTGTCAAGCTTGCACACAGACTCAAAAAGCTAGCAAACTGATTAAACTAGAAAACTTACTAGCATTCACTTCTACAAAACTTGTCAACCTGGCCATAATACCAAACTTTATCTGAAATTAGTGCTTAGAATTTTCTTATTACACCTTGAATTAAATTATAACAATATTTTATAGATGTGTTTGCATGTGAATTAGTAAAACCAATAAACATATAAAACACATGAAAATCATAGAAGCCAATAAAACCATATGACAAGAGAGAGAGAGATTTGATAATGGAGTTCACCAGACTCTAGCTATGTCTCTGGATCCATTTGAATACAAATGATTTTATTCCTTCTTATGCAAGATGCTAGGACCTTCTCACAAGTGTTTCCATAAAGAACTACCTTCTCCTTAAACAAGGATTCAAGAAGGCATTTCACACTAATGACCTTACTCCAAACATCAGAAGGATGAACTCCTTACAATGCAAGTTTTACATAGCTCTCTCGAAACTCTTACAAAGCTTTGAGACTTGAACTAAGCCTACAATTCTTCTCCCAAGTCTTCCTACAAAAATCCCATGCCTTGAAAGGCCAAAATCTCCCCCTTTTATACACAAAATTTTCCCAATATGGTTTACAACCATATGATTTACAAATCTCCCATTTACAATACAAAATCTCAAATAATCCCCTTAATATATCATTTAAGCCCTTTTAAATCCTTACATATCTATAATTATCTTTAAAAATATTATTTTTAGCCCCTCAATAATCTTTAAAAATAATGATTCGAGCTAATGTTCTTTTTGAAGGGTTATAAATATAGGGTGATTAATTTAAATTAGGGAGATAATGATGTTTTAGGGTATCAAGCTAAGCTTGAGCCCTCTATTTTCAGCTCCCATCCCTTTTCAATTTGTTTAAATAAAAAAATTTCCATTGTGAAATCATCGCTAGCTTGAGTGGTCTTGAGTGTTTTGTGGAGAAGGCAGGTCAAGGTTTCAAAACCGCCAGCCTCATCTCTTTTTTAACTAAAAAGGTAATTTGTTATACCTTAAAAAGAATATAGGCCCCTATTATTAACATGGAGCTTGTGTGGTTTGATGGTTGAGAGGAGTAGCAAAGAAAAGGTATTGGGTTCAAGCCTCCCCAAAAAACTTTTAAACTAACCTACAACAATAGTCTGCCACAGAGGTGCCACGTGTTAATTGATGATTGGCTAAAGTCCACCATGTGTCAGCCTATCATTGGACCACATCACTGGCTCGTCACTATGCAGACTATTAACTGAATGCCATGTGTCAAGTGTTAATTCATCCACATCATCATGTCTACTAATTGTGCATCCATGTCACCATCTGCCACATCACCATTGCCATGTCACATGTTGACGTCATCATTTTGACTAGTCAACCCTTTTGACTAAAACTTTGACTTGGTGTAACTTTGGCACACAGACTCTATTTTCGATGAAATGAACAATTTCAAAATCATGGTGATGAGCTCTTTATTGTGATGCCATTTTCAAACTTTTTTGTAATAATCATTTTTTTCTACCTAGTTTGACCAAACTTTGACTAGCCATAACTAGGACATATGAACTCGTTTTTGCCCATTTAAGTTGCATCAAGTCTAGTTTTCTGAGCACTTCGACATGGTGTTGATTTCAAAGTCACTCAAAATAGTTGAATTTTTAGGTTTTTGAGATCCACCTAGATCAATCCTCCCCGCTAAAGAAGTTTTGGTCTCCAAAATTTTACTTGTAGAACTCTTCACTACCCTACCTCGAATCAACTCTACTATCACCTTCAAATTTCCACTACAATACAACTACTAACTTCACCTTTGAAAACTTGGCTCTAATCCTAGTTCTAGGTCTTGGTTCCACCATGCTTCCAAACTTTCTTAGCCATATTTTCCCTCCAGGGGTCTTATATTTCAGTTACACCTTGATACTGTCACATCTACCCTCTAGGGGTGTTACACTTTGACAACACTAGGAAGCATACATTGCTACATCTTCCTATGAGGGCCTTACACTTTCACAATGCATTGTCAACATGAGTTTCCTATTGCCAAATCTGCCCTCTAGGGGTCTTACATTTCGGCAGCCTTAGGACTTCAAGACTCATTAAGATGTAATCCAAAATGAAACTTCTCCTACCAAATTTAAGAATAATATTGAGCATGATAAACCTATCTCTCAGTGCTTCCTACAGTGGTGTTTCTCATTCTACATCTCTGCCTAGCCATCTTGTCTAGCATGACTCTGATGCTCCTTGCTTACAAACTACTCGAGCAATGGTAAAGTGTGCCTTAGCATGATACATTCCTTCACCATTCTTCTTTGGAATGGTTGATTAAAGGCTTCACCATTCATCTCTATCTCTATTTTTTGTAGTAACAAATCCATCGACAGCCTATAAGGGCTTCGATCATCATCTGAATTTGTCTTGAAGTTGAGAACATACAAGTCACTCTTGACCATTCTCTGCAACTCCGAGTCCTAGTGTGAAGTGACCAATTGGATAGATAGTCCATCTATCTTTTACAAAATTAGTTGCTTGTTAAATAGAAGCTAGTGACATATTCTCACCTCGAGAATTGTGTCACCCACTTGAGGACTCAAGAAATCTGCAAGCAACAAGTCTTTAACTTGCATACAAAATCCTTCAAGTATTTTGCCTTTTGATTACAAGAGATATGGCTTCAAAAGCCTTGCAAAATCTTAATCTTAGATAAATAAAACTTCATACAAATACTTTCATAATGAGTTTATTATTAAACCATGTCTATTTGTATCAACTAACTTATTATCACAATAAAACAAATGTGATAAAAAAAATTTAAAAAATTGATACAATTATTTTTGGAAAAAGAGTTTCCCATCTCTTAAGTAGTTGAGTAAAAGAACATTCCTTTGTTGGCTACTCCTTCTCCAATTGAGGTTCATCTACCTTAGGGATAGTAGCCTCAGATTCTACTTCCACCTTTACAACCTCCTTTTGGTTGAGTCCCTCGATGGACCTTGGTGAGAAATGAAGTTCTAGATGTAGCTTCCAACATTTCTTGATCCAATGCCCACTTATCTTGCAGTGAGTGCAATAGTTTTAGGCTTTGTCCTTCCTCTTAGATTCCTTCTTTGGAGAGGAATTGTATTCACTTCCACTACTATAGTTTGAAGTGTTTACAGGATATTTTTTCCTTTTAGAGGCTTTGGAGGATTCTCCAGTCTCTCCATATCTCGGTCCTTGAAAATGATGTCTCCTATTAACCTCTATAGGACTCTTTGCAATGAATTTTTTTGGAGATGATGCTTCCAAGCTATCATTCAAAGTGAGCAGGGAGTACAAGGAAGTATCCTCCAAATGCAGACAAATTGTACATATGCCAACAATCTCAAATATGAGAGGACTTCTCTTATTTTGCTCCTCCATGACATTTTACAACATCTATTGCAGCCTCTGCTTCTCATTGTTTTCTTCTTCAAGAAACCCTCTCAGCTCAACATTCTCCAACTGAATGTATTGGTTGGATTCTTCAATCTCTTGAAACCTCTTAGAGCTTTCCCAATGGCCCCGATAGAGTTCTTCAATCATTATTTTCTTTGAAATAATGTCATCCACCATGGATGTAGTCAAAATCATCCTTGAAGATTCTCCTTTCTACAATTTCATCTTTGTTTTAATATGTTTACCTGTCAAGCTAGCACATAGACTCAAAAAGCTAACAAACTGATTAAACTAGAAAATTTACTAACATTCACTTTTGCAAAACTTATCAACCTGGCTCTAATACAAAACTTTATCTGAAATCAGTGATTAATATTTTCTTATTACACAATGAATTAAATCATAACAAAATCTTTTACAGACGTGTTTGCATGTGAATTAGTAAAACCAATAAACATATAAAACACATGAAAATCATAGAAGCTAATAAAACCATATGACAACAGAGAGATTTGATAACAAAGTTCAGCAGACTCTAGCTATGTCTTTGGATTTGTTTGAACATGAATCATTTTATTCCTTCTTATGTAATATGTTGGGACCTTCTCACAAGTGTTTCCATAAAGAACTACCTTCTCCTTAAACAAGGATTCAAGAAGGAATTTCACACTAATGACCTTACTCCAAACATCAGAAGGATGAACTCCTTACAATGCAAGTTTTATATAGCTCTCTCAAAACTCCTACAAAGCTTTGAGACTTGAACTAAGCCTACAATTCTTCTCCCAAGTCTTCCTACAAAAATCCCATGCCTTGAAAGGCCAAACTCTCCCCCTTTTATACACAAAATTTTCCCAATATGGTTTACAACCATATGATTTACAAATCTCCCATTTACAATACGAAATCTCAAATAATCCCCTTAATATATCATTTAAGCCCTTTTAAATCCTTACATATCTTTAATTATTTTTAAAAATATTATTTTTATCCCCTCAATAATCTTTAAAAATAATGATTTGAGCTAATGTTCTTTGTGAAGGGTTATAATATAGGGTGATTAATTTAAATTGTGGAGATAATGATGTTTTAGGGTATTGGGCTAAGTCGAATCCCTTTATTTTTGGCTCCCATCCCTTTTCAGTTTGTTTAAATAAAAAAAAATCATTTAAATTTTGAAATCACCACTAGCTTGAGCAGTCGGGAGTGTTTTGTGGAGAAGGCAGGTCGAGGGTTCAAACCTATTAGACTCATATTTTTTTAACTAAAAAGATTATTTGTTATACCTTAAAAAGAATATAGGCCCCTATTATTAGCATGGAGCTTGTGTGGTTTGATAGTTGAGAGGAGGAGTAGCATAGGGGAGGTCTCAGATTCAAGCCTTCCCAACAAAATTTTAAACTAACCTGCAACTATAGTCCATGATAGAGGTTCCACGTGTCAGTTCATGATTGGCTAAAGTCTATCACGTGTCAGTCTTCCATTGGACCACATTACTGTCTCGTCACTATACATACTACTAAGTAAATGCCACATGTCAAGTGTTAATTCATTCACACCATCATGTCTACTGAATGAGCATCCATGTCGCCATCTACCACATCACCACTGCCACATCACATGCTGACATCATCATTTGACTAGTCAATCCTTTTGACTAAAACTTTGACTTGGCATAACTTTGGCATATGTACTCCATTTTTGATGAAACAAATAAAGTCAGAATCATCACGATGAGCTCTTCGTTGTGACACCATTTTCAGACATTTTTGCAACAATATTTTTTTTCCACCTTCTAATAGCCCTTTGTACCTAGTTTGACCAAACTTTAACTAGCCATAACTCAGACGTATGAACTTTTTTTTTCCCATTCAAGTTGTGTCGAGTCCAGTTTTCTGAGCACTTCAACATGGTGCTAATTTTAAAGGCATTTAGAATACTTGAATCTTTAGGGTTTTGAGATCCACCTAGATCATTTAATTTCTAGCTACATATCCCAAAAAAGGCTCCTAGGATATTTTACTTGTTTTCATTGTAACTGACTTTATTTTGGGTTCAATTGCAAATATAGATCTAATTGAAAAATAATTAAAAGGAAGAGAAGCCAACTTATAACATCAAATCTTACAATTATTTTCTAATGCAACCCTAGAATTTATTCTAAATTTAGTACATTTATCATAATAGTAATTATAATTAATATGGTTACATGAACTTTTGACATCTCTACCTAGAATAGATCAATTTGACCTTATGCACTTAAAATTCATCTCAATCTCATTATTGATAACTTGGAATTCTAATAATGTGTCATTTCTTTTTCCTATACAACCAACAAAGGACATAATGAATATAATGGATATTCATTACCTATGGCATGAGTTATTCCCAAATGATACTGGTATTGAAAGTTTCAAATGTTTCTTATAATATCTCTAGCAATCACCAAACAATTCTCATCTAATACTAGATAGTGAACCTTTGTAGTACCAGGAAATATAGGGGCAGTTATATCCCTTTGGGCACATGTAATACTAGTATGTAGCATTTGGTTTTTATAGTTGATATTTTACCCAGTCACCCACAAATCATTCTAGTGTGCTGCTTATGCTACTTACTGTGTCGAATACAGTGTTCTATAGAAAAAAATGGCTTAAGAACCCTTCTTTGAATACTGCTTAAAAATATTAAATATGACTTGATTATTTTGTAAATCTTAATCTATCTGATACAAGTTACTTTTTTACAATTTTAAATGTCTTTTGTGATTATTCATATCACATTATGCAAAAATAATTTTATTTTTTTTGTTGGTTGTATAGATTTATTTCATGGACATCCATATATGGTATTCAATATTTTCCACCTTGTTTGGTGGTTTTAGTGGAGCCATGAGAAGGCTTGGAGAGGTATTTGAAGTTATGAATTCCATATTAAATGTTGTGGAATTTGTAGATACACCCGTCGTCAAGATATGCGATGTGTCTCCATTTTTATTTTCCTTCAGACTATTCGTGATCCTCTTTTTACAGATGATTTTGGTGTTTTGGGTGTCTCACCCCTTTATTTGTAATCTTCGCACTATGTAGTCCCACTTCTTTGGTGACTTATCTATATCCATCTTTGGACTTTCTTTCACTTTTGTAGACTTTTTAGGTGTGTGAAGGTCATCAAATAAATCCCTCATTTACCTCTAAATAATAAGTATTTTGACATCTCCATCATTGTATATTATTTTTTATGTTCCTTTTTTTTGGAATCAAATGAGTCTAGGATGTCATCTTAAAATTGTTTATCTTTTGGCTGCCCTATCCCTCCCTGGTCATTTTAAAAATATTCATTTTATTAGATCAAACTTGTTCTGGGAAGAAGTTTCTTCAATGTTCATTCTCGTGAATTGGAATCAACATATCTAACCATTTGTTAAGACTATAGGTTTATTTTATTATAACTCTAGTATTGCAAGAGAAAAGTATACCTATAACTATATTAAATACCAACTATCCTCTAGTTGTTTCTGAAGAATGAATTTATATTGAAGTAATTGAACATCTAGTTTGTATCTTTTTATTTCCTAACTCATGACTGTATGCTTGGATTTTGGATTGGACATTATAAATATATTATCCAAAAAAATAAACAACCTTCATGCAAACAATTGGAAAGCATGTCACCCTTAGACAAAACATGATCATGTTGATTGCATCCATATTAGTGTTTTTGAGTACTTCTTTGATTAGTAATAGATGATATATTCTATGGTGCATGCTCATTTTAGGTTTAGTGGTGGTGATTATCTCTATAGTAGTTGGCGGAATTACCTTTGCTAGTTTTGGATAG
Organism: Sequoia sempervirens; assembly: GCA_007258455.2. NCBI lineage: Eukaryota > Viridiplantae > Streptophyta > Pinopsida > Cupressales > Cupressaceae > Sequoia > Sequoia sempervirens. Next base: position 708,639,409 of record VDFB02058242.1, on the reverse strand, counting down.
TTGGTCAGTCTCTTATGCCTTTTACATGGTGTAAATCCTCATGGACTAAAAGGAAATGACTCTTTAATTTTTTCCAATGGTAGTTGAGTTTGCTTTATAAGCAGTTTATGAGTGTTCATCTAGTGATCTACAACTAGTTTTTCTTGTTTTGACCAAGTTTTAAATATCTTGACAGGTTATTACAGGGTACTTAAGTGTTGGGTCTATTATTGGACTAGGTGGTTTGAGCTTTGTAAGTGAAATGGTACAGGTAAGATGTAAATCTTATACTACAGCTTAATTATTCATATTAAAAAATTTGCATTAATGACATTGAAAAACCAATCACCTCCAGAGAATACATAATAAAAGAGACTTGAGCTATCCTTTAATTTAGTTCAAGCCTTGGATTTGAGCATGAAAAGGTTAACCAAAGAGGCTATTGTTTTATATGTATATGTGTAGAAAATTTATAGAAGTGATTTGTTATGGCACCAAAGTTCAAGGTACATTCTTAAGGTGTAAACAATATACTTAACAACGTGGTTGCATGTTTTTGAATTATTTTTTCATATAAAAAATTAAGTTGATTATAAATGAGGATATTTCTATGTGTTTAAAGCCAAATGTGCCTTAAATTTTGGACCATAATTGAATGGAAACAGATACAATATTGATAATTTTTTCAAAACCCCCTGATTTAGATACAACTAGAAATGATAATTATAAAAATATAATATATTCAATTGTTTACATATCAACAAATTTTCATGATTCCCTTATATGGATACAACTAGAGATGACAATTATAGAAATAAACATATTTTCAATTTTTTACATATCTGAGAGTATAGAAAATAACTTTAAAAGTATTTATTTATATTAATATGTATTTTGTTTTTTACATTTTAGTTTACAATATTTATTTTGTTATATTGTGTATTTGTCTTTAGTGATTTATGTATAATGTGTGTAGTTTTCTATTAAAAAAATCAAATTTTAAATGTTTTAATTCTACATAAACCCTAAAGAGGATATGGTGCCAAAAAGTCTTTTGTCTTATCCAAATGTATTGGATCCAGATTAAATATCTTCTCATTTATGTATATGTTTGAATAAAGTATCCATGCCATATGGGGGAGTATCATATCTGTTTAGAGTATTTGATAGGTAGATATGTAGTATCCTAAAGGGGGAGGAGAAGTATCTAACATCTCTATTGGATCACTTCCTCCAATCATAAGTTGCCATGTCACTTTAGTTTACTGAAAAAATCTATATATTTACTAGATAACAATCATATATCTATATAGAATACCAACTAGCCTCTAGTTGTTTCTAAAGAATGAATTTATATTGAAGTAAACATCTAGCTCGTATCTTTATATTTTCTATTATGAGTGTTTGTTGAGCTATGAAATGAGACCATCAACAAAAAGCAAGTAGATGTTAATCTTGCATCTTATCGATAAAATATTTAGAAGGGACTATTGTCAACTTTTTCATTATTGACTATGTTATTTTATCAAAATAAAATAGACTTTTATCCTGGTATTTGTTAGAATATTCTAGTAATTTCCACTAGTTGTAAGATAGTTTTGTTTTTTATTTATAATCGTTGTTAATTGTTGGAAACCATGAAAACATTTTGACCTGCTTGAAAATGTGCTAATGTCTTGCCTTCTGTCATTTTATGATGCTATGTTTGTGGAATGTACAGTATGGCTATACAAACATTTAAATTCATATTTGTATAATGCTTTTCTTGACCTCATTAATCATTTATTTGTTTCAAGGAGGATGCAAATGCTATGAGGTATTACCACTCTATGCAATCCTTTTAGTTACCAGTTACATGTTGAAATCTATTATCTCTCTCTTTGTTGATAAATTATTATTTGATAGGATATGCTTTCTCCAACATTCTAGTTTTTCTTCTAATCATTGGTAACAAGGAAAACATGTTCTTAAGAAAAGAAGAAAGAAATTATATTAATACTTCTAATATTTGTTTCCTTTTTGCCATTTGATGAAATACATTTTCTCATCAATATTGATATGTCTCTTTGTTCTTTGCAACCTAAGCCTCTTTAGAACATGGGTGGCCATATTTTTCAAATATGATTAGATGATATTGGCATAATAGTAGATGGGGAGCTCTTTATGGCTTGCAATCAGTGTGTGTATCTAGTATGCAAGTCAATCACTTTCTTATTTCAACTTTGATCTCAATGTCACAACTGTATACTTTTCATTTGAGTTTCCTATAACCACTATCTTTGGTCTACACTTTCAACATAATTTTCCACTCTCTATAATATTAGGAAAATCTCTAGCAAAGGAAATGAGGAAAGTTGAAAACAATTCTATCAAACCTCCTCAACTTTATAATCACTATGATATCCTTCTTCTCTGTGATGACTAGCCTTCTTCAAATTTGGTTTCCTTTGATACTTGAAAATCAATTCTTGAGAATCATTGTCTTATTTTATCAACCATATCATGCAACTGTGATGCTTGGCACTGTCAATATGAAGAAACACTACCATGATCATTGCTATCCTTTTGTAAAAGAAACTCGAACTACATCTATACCTTCAACATTCATTTGAACGCATTATCATTTATGACTAATTTTCTTCACACTCATTATGACTATCTTCTTTTGAGTGACCCCAAAACTAGCAGTAAGAGTGCCATGTCTATGAGTGCAACTTCATGATCCTCATAAGGACTATCCATTATCATCCTTTTGCTCATTTCTAGGTATTTGGAACTTGACTCCTCGAGGCTTCACTTTATCTACATAGCCTTCTATTGCCATGTTTCTTGAAATCTTCCCTTGCTCAACCTTTTGCATAGTCCTTCTTGATATTGTTCCCTTTAGTTGTGCTTCATGCATTGTAAATGACTACCCATTGATCTTTACTTGGTTTGATAACTTCAAAGTGGACTTCCTTTATAGTCTAAAAAATTCCCTCTTATGCCTTGACTATCTTTTATATATTAATATTGTTGTTATTTCATTTTGATGACTTTCTTAATGTTAATGTGGCAGTGGAATTGTAGCCTTTTCTCATGAATTTTCTTGTAAATATCATAGTGAAATTGTTGCTCTAAAACTGTGAGAATTGCTACTCATGAAGACATCTTTATTGCACTTTTTTGGTCTAAAATTTCTGCACTTTTTTTATTAAAATTGTTGCTCCAAAATATTTCCTTATTGATGCTCTTTTTTGGACATTAATTTTCTATTCATATGACAGCATATTGCTGCTCATTATGATCTATTTGTTGTTCATGAATGATTTGTATTGCTTCTCATATTGACAATCTATTGCTGCTTATATTTCATTATCATTTCTGCTCATTGTTATCTATATTTTCTACTGATATTAACTATCATTTCTTGTTGCATCCTTTTGTCATCTATTGCTATTTTCATCTTATGGGTTTTGGCATCACAACAAGGAAAATTTTAAACATATTCATTATTATATGAGCAACATAAAGCTTTGTGTTGTACTCCATAATTCTATTTTGATTATGCCCTCAAGAGGAAGAACTGTTCTAGTCATCATCAAAATTCTTTAATAGCGTCCAAGAAAAAGCATCCTTAAGAGAACTTGAAGTTCCAAGGAGTTTTCTTAGCCCAACATAAACCTTTTGACAAGCCTTCCCAGAAAAGGTAGAATTGTGTAAAATAAAACATGACATTTGAATTCCTCTCTCCTCTAGACACTTCCTATGATATGCATGCTCATGCTAGATATAACATTGGGATATTGGCACAACTAATATTGCTGCTGCAAACTTCTAAGAGTTTGAAAAACATTATCTATGCCAAAAGCACCTCTCAAAACACCAATATCATTAGATGTAGCTCCTAAACTGCTTTCACTAAGACTGTCATCCTTAATCTTTACATCTACCCTTTGCATAGTGACTGTCCATTATCCTTAAGGTTGTAATTCTTGACCTCTTTATATATTCTTAAGGGTTTTCTGATTTACATCTCATCTCCCCGAAGCTTTAAAATCCTAACTATCTTTTGTATCAAAACCTATCTTAGGATTATATGGTTTCCATTGACCAAGACTTTTTCATATGAAGATTACAAAAAACACAAGAAAAAAGCTATACAAAGCAAGGCTACTCTTATTTGAGATTCTAGGATTGATCTTTTTATATTTGTCTTTTTGCAAGCTCTTGATCTCTAAATGCAATAACAGAGTAAGGCATCTAGAAGATCCTTCAAAACAATAAGGTGAAATCATGAAATAAAAGAGGGTAAGTTCAATCAAAAAATACCTCTTCATCACTCCGTCTTTAACCTTCCTTGCTTAGCCATAAATTTGGAAGTTGTTGTTCTTGGACTACAACACCACTTCTACTTCTACTTCTCAAACTTGCATGTTGATTTATCTTATATCTTCATTTTCATGCCTTAATCGCTACTGGTGACTGCCATAAGAACCTTGCAACTATTGTGTAAGTGTTGTTTACCAGGTCTAAAAACCTAGCATTTCACCTTTTCAGCTTTACCATTTTCCACTTTTTTTTTAGCACACTTCACATATAACATTGTATTGCATATAGGATTATAACATATACTAATATTTCTACCATATACTAATCCTTGATAAAAATTGTATTGTAGATAGGATTATAACATATACTAATATTGCACACCAGTATACTAATCTACCTTGACATTTCAACCTATGCACAACATTCTCCAATTCATCCCTTAATTCATACCTTCAAACTGGCCAACGTTGGACTTATATGGGAATAGTATGATGTTTATCCACCTATGCTAATGGTGATATCTCCCCTAGTTCAATGGAAATTCCTTCACCAAATCAATGCAGCCTCACACTTTCTTTTTTCCTTTGTAGGTATGCACTTTGCAATTCAATTTAAGATTGATACCCCTCTAATTTTCTATGCAGCCCCTAGAAGATTAGATGTCTTATTTATTTATATGTGCATCATACTAAAATTTGGGCCATTTCTTGTTCCAAATGGGTGGATAGATCCTAAGCATAGCTAATTAGAAATGGGTTTTCTTAGTCACATTTTTTTTACAATATATCTATAAAGTATACCCTTCAACTTAAATAGAAAATTTCAGTGATAATTCTTTAACATGGCTATAAGGTATACCCTTAAATAGAAAGCAGTTGTTCTCTGCTTCAATGATTGTATTGTGAGTTTTGTGTGTTGATACTAGTAGGTATCAAATTATATCTATTATTACTTTGGTTTTATATCTACACAAGAAATGTTTTCAAACTTGTTGAGCCATTAAAGACATGGGATTTTGTTAGAGCTTGAAAAGTTCTAATAAAGTACTTCAAATTTTAGCTTCATTGATTTTTCTTATTCCTTTATTTGGCTAATTTTAGTGGTTATCTTTTTCCACCCTTTAAAATTATCATCGTGGATGAGGTAGATTCAATGACAAAAGATGCTCAAGTATACAATTTTCTTATATATGTGTATGAATGAAATTTGTTAGTTTTATATTTTGTTTACCTTTATTGTGTGAAATATGTTTGCATAAAAAGTACCCACAATGAGTAGCATTTTTCTTACCAATTGATAGAATTCCTCCATGAAGACACACTCTAAAGTTACAATATCCTGTTTAATTTGCAACTATGTTAGCAAGTATTATATCTATACTTTTTCCTTCTTGTTGTCTATATAGTTAAGAGGAAATTTGAAACTTCAAAAAGTATAATAGTTATATCTAATTTTGATACATTCACTATATCTAGTGCCTAAGTTTAGGGTGCCATAGTTGGAAAAGGAAAAGAAAGTGTTTGAATTTTATCCTTTGTATTATTTGACTTTTTTGACTTTTTTGTGTAAATTTTAAAACCTTATTTTCAGGCTGCAACTCCAAATTGGAGAAGTGAATGGTGAATACTAGCAAAGAAGGGTTTGGAGGAGCTGAAACCAATAGCAGAGAGAAAGTTGTGGATTTGCAAGGGGATTAAATGGGTTGAGCCCCTATAGGAGGTCATTGCCCTTCCAAAAGGACTGCAATTAAGGAAAGGGGAAATGTTATAAGTATATGAAAATAGGAGTATTCTATCTATATAGTGTTTGTAAGTTATACAGTGTCACTAAGACATTTAATGTAACCAATTGATGAGATTTTGATTTACCAATAAGGCTTAATGAAGTAAATTTTCAGAGTGGTTTTTTCTCTACTCATAAATATTGTGTTGTGGCTCCTCTTAATTTGTAATTTGTTTGTGTTTGTGTCTGATCAATCATATTTTTTCAAGCATTTTAGTTTGCATTTCATGGTGCTTCTTCAACTTTTGAATATCTATGATACTTGAAGTTTATATGCATAAATTTGTGAGGATTAATTAAGTTAGAATTTATTTGTAATGACTAAATATATGACTAAATTAATGACTAAATATATGAGTAAAGTAATGACTAAATAAATTACTACCATGACTAAATAAATGACTAGTTAACAACTATCAATGACTAAATTAATGACTAAATTAATGACTAAATATATGAATAAATAAATGACTACCATGACTAAATAAATGACCAGTTAACAACTATCAATGACTAAATAAATCACTAACATGACTAAATAAATGACTAGTTAACAACAATCAATGATTAAATTAATGACTAAATCAATGACTAAATCAATTACCAAATCAATGATTAAATCAATGACTAGATAGATGATTAAAATAGTTTAGTCATAAATTTGGTCACCTTATAAATGACTGGCAATGTCATGCGACCAAAATTAGTCATTTATATGCAATTTTTAGTAGTTTATTTAGTCTTATATTGTTGTTTTTATACTAGTGATAGCCTAGCTATCAGATAAGATTCATCCCTTTTCACATCTTCTCCATAAAGGGATAACTTACAAGTGGGATGAAAAATGTGATAAATCTTTTAGCAGATCAAGGATTATCTACAAATACCTTTAGTGCTCATGTTGTTGATACTGAACAAGCCATTAATCCTATACATCTCAGCAACACCAGTAACACTAGTAGCTCTTTTGGCACAACATGATGAAAACGGAAAGGAAAGAGCCATATACTACATCAATAGAGCCTTGGTAGGCTATGAAATGAACTATTCACCCATTGAGAAAGAATTCATAGCAATAGTATTTGCTTCACAAAAGTTTAGGCACTATGTATATTGTCACATCAAATCAAGCTCATCATGAATATTGATCCATTAAAATATTTGTTATCCAAAGCAACTCTTACAAGACGAATGGATAAATGGGTAATGATCTTGATAGAGTTTGACATAGAGTATGTGGAGCACAAGGTAATTAAAGGACAAGTGATCACAAACCAGCTAGCAGAAGCACCCATCTATGATGACAACCCTTTAATATATGAGTTTCCTAATGAATCAATGTTCCTTATTAATCTCACCACTCAGTGGAAGATGTACTTTGATGGATCGTTCACCCAACATGGACTAGGAGTAGGCATTCTTTTCATCAAACCCCAAGGTGGTTGCATCCCAAAGTCATGCAGGCCATCATTTCCCTGTACCAATAACATCGTTGAATATGAAGCCTTGATCATAGGCCTTGAGATATAAATTCAGTGGTAGATACAAGAGATGAAATTCTATGGAGACTCATAGCTGGTTATCAACCAAGTCAATGATGACTATCAAAATAAAGATGGCAAGCTCAGTCCTTACAAGAAGATGGTAGAGAATCTCAAAGACCTTTTTATAGACATAACTTTTGAGAATATTCCTCACATGAAAAATAGAGAAATAGATGTCATGGAAACAATTGGATCACTACTAGACATGTCAAACAACATCCTCCAATGTGTATTCTTGGTAGAAAAACTTTTCATACCAACTTTCAAAATCCTTGAATCTAAATTCACTTGTTTCATTGTTGGTCTTGGATCCCCATGGTACTATGATATCTTTACTTACCTTAATAGAGGAACCCTTCCATCGGATATCACCCCAAACCTTAAAAATATCTTCATTAAAAAGGCATCCCGATTCATGATCTTAGGTGATACCCTTTACCATCGAAGGGACATTACTATGATGTCTTAACCAAGAGGATGCCTTAATTTCTTTAACATAATTACACAATGGCATATGTGGGTCCAATTCTAGTGGTATGACATTAGCTAAGAAACTATTGAGGATGGGGTACTATTGGCCAACCATGGAAAAAAAAGCTCATCAGTACGCGTGGAAATGCATCCAATGTTAATAGCATGGGGATCCGATTCATGCTCTAACTCAAGAATTGCATCCAATGATCACACCATGGCCCTTTTTATAATGGAGACTTGACCTCATAGGAAAAATCACTCCAACCTCATCCAATGGTCATAAGTTTATCATAACCACCACTGAGTAGTTTACTAAGTGGGTTGAAGCCATTCCTATGACCTACATATTGGGGAAGCAGATAGCCAAGTTTATCTTGAATTACCTAATTTTTCATTATGGTGTTCCCCAAACCCTCATCTCAAACAACAAAACACCATTCAAGAATCAGGTTGTAAAGGAGCTAGGCCAGAAATTCAATATCCAACATCGATTTTATACCCCCATACTATCCCCATGGTAATGGCCAAGCAAAAGCAACAAACAAAACTATCGTAAAAAATCCTAAAGAAGATAGTTAATGAAGTTGGTCATGACTGGCATCTATAGCTAAATCTGGCTCTTTGGGCTTATCAAACTAGTATCCGTACACCTACAAGTGCAACCCCTTTCTCCCTGGTCTATGGATCAAAAGTCATCTTGCCTATCGAGGTTGAGCTCCCATCATTGCAAGTGTCACTATAGAATCTGATAATTAAGAATACAAAGTGACTCAATTGAATGAGCTAGAATTCTTGGATGAACATTGTCTTGACACCCTTAATCACTTGTAAGTATATTAGAACCGACTAAAATGGAGCTATAATAAGAGAAGAAAATGTCGGTCATTCCAAGTAGGTGATCTTGTCTTAAAGAAAAATCAGAAGAACCTTCCAAATCAAGAAAGCAAAGGAAATTTTGAGCCTAACTAGTTGGGTCCCTTTATTATCATAGCAAGCTATGTATCAAGAGCATTCCAACTGTCAACCCCTAAAGGTGAACCTTTACAGGAGCCAACTGATAGCTTGTATCTCAAAAAAAATTATGCCTAATCATGAAGGGTGTAAATGAAAAAATACAAAAATAAAATAAAAAATGATCAAAATCCAAAAAAAAAGAGAAAAAGGGATTGAAAAAGTAAAGAAAAAAATTGTCCTCTAGTGAAAACCACTTCAGTGGCACTTTGGGCAAGTACCTTGGTGAAAACCTAGCAAATAGGTTCCTTGCATAAATAAAGCATCTCCATCTATTCTTTGGCTCTTTTGGCCTATCATTCTTTGCATCGCCATTCATCCCTCATCCATGTCCTTATCATGGCTTATTAGTGTAAGGTATTGTGAACCCTTCAGCATTACTTGGAATATTCCCAAGGTCAATTTGTCATGCCTTTATCGAAGTAGGCTAACATGTCACACTAGGGGCATTTCGTTATACATCATAATTGGGTTCTTGTATATCTTAAGGTCTTTGGACATATTATCAAAAAACACCAAAAACATTCATAAAATATTATCCAGAAAATCCAAAAACATTCAAAAAATTATAAAGACAATCCAAAACATCCAGAAAACTTAAAAAAACCTAAAAAGGTTGAACATCAAAAATCCAAAAAATAGAGTCCTCTTGCCAAACTATGTCATCTCTGAGCTTGAACGTAGGCAAGGCCATCATTGATGTGTGCTCGAGACACCCTAGGTCAATCCTTTAGCAGTTTTTCATAATAAACTATTGTCTCTCACATGTTCATATATTTTCCTTGTAAATTGGTCAATTCAATCGAACTACATGGTCTTTGTGTGTATAATGTAGGCAAGTTTTATCTATGATCAGCCCCCAAGGACCCTAGGATAGGTCTTTAGGTTAGGTTCTTGGTTGAAACTCAAAAAATCAAAAAACATCCAAATACACTTAAAAAACCCTAAACATCTAGATAACTCAGAAACTCTCTCAGAAATCCAAAAATATCCAAATAAAATCTTCAAAAATCCTAAAACATCCAAATATTTCAAAAAACATAAAAAATTGAAAAATTGAAAACACAAAAAAGTAGAAAACATTCAAAAGACCTAAAAAGCCTCAAAATATTCAGAAAACCCTAAACAACCTCAAAAAAATTGAAAATCATAAACATCCATATAAACTTTAAAAAAGACCAAAAACAACCTCAAAACATTTCAAAAATACCAAAAACATTGAAATATTCTAGAAAATCCAAAACCATCCATCTTATCTCGCTTTCATCCGAAATAAAATTGCATCCATAATAAATGATTTTCAACTTCAACCTTTGGAAAAAAAATAGAAAGAAAGTGCAGCAAGTCGTAAAGTTCAAACCCAAAAGTTAAAAACTAAAGTCTAAATCATAGGTAAATGCGTCAGTGAAGTTTATAGCAACAACTTATCTTAGCATCATTATCCTAACATCAAACAACCTTTGATCAACATGTCCTAGGATGTATCCTTCCTTCGATGGACATCAGTATCAAATATCACCTTAGCTAAACTTAAACTAGACAAGAGCTATAGATAACATTAACTGTTTGTCTTTGATCTTTTCTTACGATTTATCTTAATGACCCATTCCAAGGACTTCTCAATGATGTCTATCAAAATGATTTAGAGAGAAAGGAATGGGGCATCAAGCATTATCTTTCATTTTTTTTGCTTGTGGATACTCTTGTAAAATAATCTTGGTGCATACTTGTTTAGTTGTGTGTAGGAAGGTCATTTGGACCATGTTGTTGACTATTGTGTATGCTTTGGTCCAATATATTCTAAGCTTATAACTTGGATTCCAATGACATTTTTGTATGTCAAGATGTGAACAAGAATTATCCTATATGTTTGTGGAGTCAAATTCCATTACACTAGATACAACGTCATCCTAGTTATCAATACCTTGATGCATCATATCTATGTGTTATCTCAAACAATAAGGAATGATGAAAAATCCAAATCTTGAAGTGTGAGCACTCATCCTGCATTTCATCCTACATTTTGCATTGTATCATCATCCTCTTTAATAAATTCTTGATGGATCAAGGACTTGTTGGATCTTTTGAAGTAATCATCATCATCAATGGTCATTCATTCTTTATTCTTATATCTTCTCTCCATGCTAGCTTGGTATCATGACAGTCAAAAAAAGCATCAGCAATGCATCCACCCTACATCCACAAACCATCAATATACATGCATCTCATAATCATAGAATAATCATAAAGCATCCATTAGCATAATCATTCCATATCACATCATACATTTTGCATTAAATCATTTGAGTTGTGATGAATAATATAGATTTGTTATTCTAAGCATCTTAAATCATTGTACATCATAAGCATTTGCATCCATACATCTAGATTCATCACCTCATCATAAAAACCATAGAAAATATACAAAAATAAATGCATCCACATCATTTGCATCCATAACATCAGCATCTCATAATCATCCATCCATATCATATTGTGAAAATATAATGAAAAAGAACATAACACTACATCCATCCATAGCATAATCCTTGCATATCATATAGACAAAGTAAATGCATCCACATCATATCATCCATACATGAAATAAATTGAACACATCATAACATGAATCATTTGTATCAATATAATATATATATCAAAGAATGTGTCATGGTAAAAAATTTGGATCAATGTATGTGTATAGATGACAAATACAATATCCATGAGGCTATCAAAAAGGAGCCCATGAATGTATATCATTGATAAAGAATGGGGAAAAATCAAAAGGTGTCTATACATCAAAAAGCTAGCCTGATGGATGCTACCTTCTCCATCCTACCTCTCAAGTTGATCCTCTGCTCGAGGATGTGCATCGCTATGCTGTGAAAAATTTGGTTATTGAAGAGCTACTAGAACATTTTGATGGTAATCCTACTTGTAGTATGCAGTCTTTGTAATATCCTCTCAATATAAACATGTTGAAACTGACCAACCATGAGTCACTGCCACCATTTCCTCAATATGTTTCCACCTGGCCACCTCCTGATCTCTTTCTCCTATAATAGCCTGAATTCTCTGCAGTGCCTGATCTCTCTTTGTTGTCATTGTAACCACCTACTATCGAGTCTGGTGTCACTTAGCAATAATGACCAAAATCTACAAGTGGGCCTAGCCCCGCTCACCATTCAATGTCTAAACCTACTATTGTAGTTTTGGAATATGTGTGTCTCACGCATCTGGTGGTGGTGGTCTTGGCTATGGTTGTACCTATGGATGAACTTGTGGTTGCTGACTAATTGAAAGAGCCCCTATAACCTGTCCATCTCGGTCATCCTAGCCTCCCTGTCCCCTACCTCTAGCTCCCTTGCCTCGTGATCTCCCTCTAGGAGGAGCACCTATCAGATTTGTTAATTGCCTAGGTGGAACAAACCATGCATCATAGGCCAGAGTGGTCTGAGCCACTGGCTGACCCTGATCACATTCCCAAGGTTGGACCACCAACTGTCTGAAACTCTCAACGGCCTCTAGAGTCAGAATGGTTAGTCCCCATGAGCGAACCTCTCTAGCTGATCTTGCAAAAATGGCCCTATATGCATCATCAAGTCTATCTTGTACATCCCCAAACTGTCTCACTACCCTATTTGGTAGATATCTCTCAATCATCATGTGATCTCAACGCTACATATAATGGTTTTTTCTAGAAAAATATAGTTGTTGAATGTCATCAAACCATGGCGGCATTTGAAGCCATGGGCACCAGTGGAAAACTGTCATATCATCAATAACCCATCTCCAATATAGGAGCCCAATCTATATAGTGTGCCTCAGAGTAATGGCACCTTTATATCTCCAAATTATAGGATCATTCAGCTCCATGTCCATCATCTAAACAATCGATCGAAGCACACAAATGTGCTCCTATGCCCAAATGTGTATCAGAGTAACCCTTACACCAATGGCTCTCCCATTGCAATTAAAAAAATCATGTAAATCTTGGTGCAAGGAGGCTAGCATCATAGGCCCCCACACAAAAATTTTCCTCCTGTATAGCATCTAGTGCCATGCCAAACCCCATCCTAGACTAAATCCTTTATTGTGTATTTTTGGAGCCACCAAACTAGAAATGATGCTTGTGATAATCAATAAAAAGGTCGGCACATGACCTCTGTATGTCTCCAAGTCAATCTGATATGTAACCAAGGAAATTCAATCCATCTCCATCACCTCAAGGCATGCATCAAACCCAACATTAGTATCATAAATCACACGATCGCCATGAATCATCAAATGGAGAATCTGCCACACATACTCCAAAGTAACTATTTCCTCACCTGTCAAAAGGTGGAAGGATGAGGTCTCACTGTGTCATCTCTCACATAAAGCTTTCATCATCACCAAATGTGTCTAAATCACAGGCGCATATGCAACGTACCATAGACCAATCTCTCCCAAGTGCTCCTAGTGTAACTCTAAAAGATCAGCTAATCTCTCCAATACAATGGGCCTATGCTCCCTCAACATCAATGGCGGGAAGACCTCATGCACCCATGAAGTGCACGGCGTCAGGAAATCCTTGAAATTTGAAGTTATTTGAAATTTTTGGCTCAAAAATCACAAAAGTGTCACTATCTACAATAGTATCACTATATTCAAATTTTAAATAGTGACACCCGATGCATTTCAAATTTCAAATCAAAAATTGCGTTACCAGACAAGCTGGTGTCTCAATTTAGCTTTTGGCCTACCCCAACCCCAATTTTTAAATCAACAAGTGCTTCACCATTTAAAATTAGAAACCCTAATTTTAAATCGCAAGTTCATTGCTATATAAATATGTGTCACTATAAAAGATTTGGGTGTCAGAAATTTTAGTTTTGGCATCGCTATATAGCAACGATGCTAGAATTTAAATTCTAAAGCATAATAAATGCATTGAGAATTCAAATTTCAAATCAAGTTTTGAATCACATATTGGTGTCCTACGCCTAGAAGCCACTAGAACTCTCGAACTCGATTGGAGATGTGCCTAGGAAGCTCTCAGTGCACCATTTCATCAAAGGGTCAAAGCTCAAATCACAAGAATTCCTTATGGTGTGAATGCACAAATAAATTGAAAAATGACCCTTCCTGGCCTATTTAAGCTAGAAAATTAGGGTTTTTTCCCTAATTTAACCTTGAAGATGGGGTTTATCAATATTTTCACAAATTTTTCCAATCTCAACCTAATTTTGCATCTTTTTTTGGTGTTTTTTGAATTATTCTTACATCCCTGAGCCTTTTTGGACCCTTGGGGTAGCTTTTAACCTTTGTTGAGAAATCAACCCAAATTTTGAAATTTTTACCCGAGTTCTCGAGGGGGTAGGGAGTCAGCTTTGTCCTTCCGTTGGGACATCTGAAAAAATAAAAAATATATATATTTTTATTAAAGCAACAGTTTTGATTTGAAAAGCATTATTGTTTGAACCAAAGTAGTAGGTACCTCACTTCAAAGAGGGGAAAAATGTAGACACTAAAAAATGTCGTAATCAATATCATACATTTAAATTGGATTTACTAACATCATTTCCTCTTTAATCCATCCTTTTTTCTCTTAATTGATTTAATTAGCCTAGCTAATTAACTAATTGCATCATTTTCATCTATTGGCCTAATTAATTTAATTAGGTTAATTTATCTCTTTTCACACTAACATTTCATCTAATTAAATTAATAAATCAAAATATTTAATTTAATCTCCTAACTCATCTTATTTAATCAAATAACCCTAAGTTATTTAATTAAATATCATTTCACCTCTCCCACATTTATTAAATCATCTAATTTGATAAATATCACGTTATTCCTCCAAATCCCCTAATTGCATAAATTAAATCTTGTTTAATTTGCAATTAAACTAATTTTCCTCTAAGCAAAGGGAATATTCCTTATCCTCTTTTTTGCACAATTAAAACTTTGTTTTAATTTGTAAATTTCCTTTTTCCTCATCCAAAAGGAATATTCTCTCTCCTCCAATCAACTCACTTAACTTCAAATGCAAGTTAACCTTTAATCTTTTGAGCAAGTTACCTTTGACTTGTGTGAGTAGGTCAAAAGTGTGTTTTTTTTAGGAAAGTGTGGGCCCTTGACTAAATTTCATTTTGCATTCTCATCCATTGATGAGAATTCATGATCCATGTCTCTCATTCCTTTCATCTTGAACCATTGATTAAGCTTTTTAATCTCAACCATTCATTCCTCATTCGCTCTCCTATAAATAGGTCACTATTTGGATACAAATGGATCCATCTTTCAATTGCAAACTTATTTTGTTGAATTCACTTGCATCCACACTCTCAATTTACTCACTTGTTAGCTTATTTTAGTTTATTTTCATTGCATAATAGCTTAGAGCATCCATTAATGGCTTCCATGCATCCATCTTAGCTTGTTTATAAATTAAGGTTTTTCATCTTTTAGCTTAGAATTAGCTTAGATTAGCTTAGATTAGCTTAGATTAGCTTAGCAATAGCATAATTAGATAATTTGTAGCATAAAATCCTGGTAGCTTATCTTGCATCATGTTCATTTTTACATAAACTAGGTTTTCACACATCAATCACAATGGTTTCATTGATTCTCTTCCATAGGATCAACTGAAATAGGCTCACTAATCAGGGGATTGGGAAAGAGTCGTCGTTTCACATCAACATGACACCAATTCCAAAATAGGATAAATTTTAGATGGGCTAGGTTAGGAATTTAACTATTTTCGTACTTTGTAGATTTTATTTTTAATTAAATGCTTAGTTTAGATTTTCATTTTGAATGATCTTGTTTGTAGATGCAGGTATGTTTGGAAAAGTTATGCTTCGACTCATCATGATTCAACTGTATTTGACCCTCATTGAAATTTCCCACATCTCACACTTGCATTATAATGAAAAATTTTGGTTAGAGCTCCAGATATAAATTTTGACCATATGTCCTACCAAAAAAAATATAACTTTCATTCAAGATGCATTAAATTAGTTCAAAATTCCACATGTAGCAAGAGAGCTAGAAATTCAAATCATTAGGAAAAGCATTGAGCTTCATTATTTTATCTAACTTGTTTGTTCACTATGTAGGTATAGGTTCATTTATCATTTCATGAATCATCTTATTTGATATCACAACATGTGGAGGAAATGTGGCTCCCACAAAGGTTGAACCCAACATGCTAAAGGCTACTACCATTAATGCATAGGTATTCTTTTTGCAATCATTATCTAGAGGAGTGCCATTAAAAGAATGCAAATTTTGATACTAGACAATTACCAAATCAAGGAAAAAGTTCATCAAAGCTTGGAGAGAAATACAATAGTGAGGATTCAAAATAATAGGAAATCTTATATCAAATAAGCATTTTCCCCTACTCTAGTAACTATCTAGTGTCAAAACAATGCCTTGACATTTCAAGCATACACAGTAGATTTATGATAGTCACTATTTATAGCACTAGACATATCAGTTGTTTCAATGAAAGCATTTTTATTTTGAAGAACAATTTATAAAGTGACAGAGCACGTTTTCCATCTATGACTGTCAAATCAAGAAGTGCAATGAAGGTTTGGTATCCCTTCAACTTGAAGTGATAATCATAAATGAGAAATGATCTCATTCATATTTATATTAATCTACAAAACAGAGCAAAAGTGCATCATTTTTCACCAAGGAAATCATGTTGGCATACATGTTTTTGTGTTATCACTATTTTTGCATCATGCTTTTATATCATTTATTTGTTGTATCATCATGATTTCTTGTTTTTTGCATCATATGAATTGCATACATGGGAGGGACAGCCTATCCATGAAATGTTTCAGGACATGTTTGTAATGAAAGAGATGTGAAAGAAAATTTATTGAGGATAGTCATTTGTGACTGTGTTCCAAGACAACAACATCAACAATCAAATAAGGATCATGCAACAAGTTTGAACATCAAGCTAGGTAATGCAATGAGGGAATCACATTTAAATCTAGATCATTGCTAGCATTCACTATCCATTCATAAGGGATTTATCATTCTTCAAGTATCATTCATTTCATGAGCTAACAATCTATACAAGTTTACAAGAGGAAAGTGATGCATAAAAAATATAGTTCCATTTCAATGTGAAATTCATAGCCAATAATGAGGACTATGTAAAAGGCACCATTTGACTATAATTTGTGATTAAGTTGCATATATAATGGATTTATGCTTCTTCCAATGATTTTGGTAATAATCGAGAGCCAAGTTAAGAAAGATGGAGCTAGGGTTTTGAATCAAACCGTAAAAAAATCTAAAGGGTTTTTTTTCTTTTTACCAAGAAGTGAAAGTAAAGTCACGGCCAAAGAGTGAAGCTAGAAAACCCAACGAGCCATGAATAGAAGATAAGTGCAAAGAGAAAATGAAATAGGGAAGTCATCGGCTAATACAATGTTAACTATGGAAAAACTCAGCCTTCAAAGGAAACAAACCCTCAAATATCTATAAAGAGAACCTTCTAGCAATAGAAAATCAAACAATCACAAGTGAATTTTTAGTGGAAAGATGTGACTGGAAGTTTTATTCACAAAAGTATTTTAACATTGAAAACCTTGAATACATTTTGCAGATACAGTAAGCTAGATCCATGGCCATGATCTTTTAGAAAAAGAGCATGAAAGGTGCTCGAAAAGCAAAGAAAATGATGACTTCTAATCTATTATTTCCAGAAAGTAGAGAAAACATATTACAGAGGCCAAGCATATGAAAGTAAGTAGAGTAGCAGGAATTTTCAAATTTTTCTTTGAAAAGATAAACAAAAATAATCCTTCTCTTTCACCATAGATACAAAGGATGAACATATCATGCATTTTTACAAAAAAACATGCATGAAATTGGCATGGAGGGCTCAAGATCTCATTCAAAAACTCCAATAAAACTCCACTTCGAACCCTAGCATGGCAGCGCTCAGGGAGAACAATGAAAATTGAAAAACGTAAAATCAAGTGAAAGAGGTCACGGGTGTATTTTGTTTAGGGTTTATGTTTACCCTAAGTTGGATGACTACCAAAAGGAATTTTTTGCCTTTTTTTTAAACATTTACAACATAAGTTAATACCCTTTGAAAAATATGTTAAGTGTTAAATATCTAAGGGCCCCTTTAAGACTTAGTGAATATTTATATTGTTTCCCAAGCCATGGCCAAATCATGCCTTATTTTTGCACAAATGTGAAACTTATTTGAAAATGTAAAAAAATATTATTGGAGTGATAGTTTATAAATGACTTTAATTAATGTTACCCATTGTGAAAAATAAGGATAAGAGGCATTGTTTTCAAGATTTAGTCATGCAGATGAGGAAAGGGTAGTTAACTAGTCATGCAAAATTAGGAGGTGGAACTAAAAGTGTTTTATGCATTTGGAGTAAAACTGAGGTCTTTGTCCTTGAATTATGGTCAAACTAGAGTGGTTTCAAGTTCTTCTTAGTCAAATTGATCATGAGGCAGATTTTGGAGCTATTTTAGCTCATCTTACATCAGTTGTGGTCCCCCTTTTCATGGATTTTATCTTTTTCTTGTGAGAGACATTTGAGAAGATATTTTTGAGGTTTAATTAGCTACAAGTGCCACCTCTTGGCTCTGGGGAGTTATCTTTGTATATATTGGAGAAAAATTATGTTTTTCCTTAGTTCTTGCTTCTTTGCCTTTGCATTCTACAAAGAGAGATTGGTCTTGTAACTTTGTTTTTACAATTATTAATATAGAGTAGTAGGTTTTATAGGTTACATTTTCATTTGTCTTTAGGCAGTATTTTCTTGCTATTTTCATTTAGAATTTATCAATTTTCCTCTTTAGAATTATGCAAAATGTCTTTATGAATGATTTGATGAAATTATTGTGTTTTAGCCATCAAAACCTCTAGTTTTTTCTTGTTCATATTTGTACATCACATCACAGGTCTTAAGTTGTGCTTATGTTCATTTTGTTCTTCAAGTTGTGAAAAATTATTTTCCTTCTGAGAAGACAAGTTGTTTGGCCTTCTTTGGAAACATTTTTTTGATCAAATTACCATTTCTAAACTATGTAAATAATTTTTTAGAGAATAGTTCTGAATCAGTCTATAGATTTTATCATCATTATCATTTAGGTGCAGCACCATACTTTAAAACTAAGTTTTATCCATTTATTTCAAATCCTTCTATCCCTTTTCCTTCAAAATCATCAATTCATTAGAAAAATAAAAAGGGAACTAGCCCATAATCTGGAGATTCATCTTTGCTATGAGCATACCCAAAGGCTTGACGGTGTTCCCATGTTTCACAAGATTGTTGAGCATTTAAACTTAGCATTCAGGTGCAATCTTTGTTGACAATAGCTACATAAAAAAGGATTGTTACAAGATACAAAGCCTCTATGCAAGCAAAATAAAAACTCAAAAATAACTAAAAAACATTAAATTTCTATCCATCTCTAAATCATCCAACACTTCTTCTAACTAACAGCATCCATCTTGCATCATAATATCATTAGTACAACATACATCCTGCGTCCACAATATCATTAATACATACCATGACCATAATAAATTGATGTATAAGCATCCATCACATACATACAATATCATCATTCATCACATAGATATATAAATCATTCATCCATAGCATTTGCATACATTAGAAGAAATACAAAAGCATCATTTGACAAATATAAATATCCATGATCACCCATAAACATCACATAACACATCATAAAGCTGAATCGAAACATGGTATATCATATATCAAAAAAAATGGATAATGTCATCATCAAATGTCATGTGTGATACAACATCAAAGGAGATAGAAATAAATACATATATGTGAGGCCTTAGTTGAGCTGATGAATATATATACAAAAAAATGTGTCTACATAAGTCTCTAATACAACACATATAAAAGATCATAAATAAATAAAAATAACTCTATCAGTCGGTTGGTGGTGGAGATCTTGACTAATGCTCGCTCTAATGAGGGGATGGCTAGGGCATGACTAGAGACCGTCGTACTAACTACCCACCTGACTCTACACCTGTAGCTATTCTCAACTCTCTAAATTAAGGACATCTCTAAGCCCTTGGCATGAATGCCTCATACAAATTCTGACAGTATACAACTTACTACAGGAGTTTGTCTCATTCAACCTGATATTGATCCATGGGAATGGTAGAGGCCAAAGATGTCTTAGTTGTGATTCCATGCTACCTCTCAATGACCAACTCTATCAATGAATCTCTCTCCTGATGGAGAAAGTCCCTCTCAGCTCTGAAGGTATCTCTCTCTCTAGTAATAGTCAGAACTTGTGCCCCAATGGCCTATCACTGCACAATCTCACCATCACACTCTGCTCTAACTGCATCTTTGTCTATTGTCATCTACACTAACTAAGATGTGAAATTCCCCTAAGGGGGAGGACCCTAAGTAACATGTGGTACCTAGCCCTACTACTACTGCTAAACATGTTGTAGCTATTCATGGGAAATCCGAAGACATTGTTGATCCTCTTGGTGCCCATTATAGCCACCTTCGCGTACACCAAAAATTGGACCTCCTAGAGGCATGGTCAATCTCATAAGTCTATGATGGGCACACCAACCATCAAACTCACAAGTAGTCCTAGGATCCACAGGACCCACTTCCCAACTTCATGGAAGAGGTCTCAATGCCTTGAAGGCTACCACTACCACACCAGAATCTTCACGAGCCCCCTAAGAAGACTCATCTCATCTAGTATGTCTAAAGATAGCCACATAATCATTGGTGGGCCAAGTATGGTAATCATCAAACTGTCTTAACACCCTCTCTAGAAAATATATCTCAATAAAAATATCTAAGTGACCAATCAAAAATCATGCTTTTCTATAGTAGACCAGTTGATCTTGATCATCTCGCCAAGCCTTGCAATCGATGTATAGGCACCATGTGAAATTTGTAATATCATTGAAAGCTACCCTCTAGTAGGACAATCTTCCAAGCTGAGTGTAGTGAAGATAGTCATGGTACTGATAAGCATATGAATCATGTGTATCCCTATCTCGCATACCCTTTGGTCGAGTGATGGAAATCCTCTCCTAGGCAAAAAATTGCAACAAACTAACTTCAAAAAATATACTACTACCTACTTGATACACGGCCTCATGCATAGCTTTATACAAGTGAGCCAATACACACTAACCCTAATCATACACTATTGCCCCCTCCATCATCTACATGATAACAATGCCCCAACCAACAAGGAACCTCTTATCCCTCCTATCGAGCATCAAAGGTCCCATGATAATACCTAATAATACTAGAACCATAAGATCGACACCATCACAAAGAGACGACAAACCAATCTTTGAATTGACAACTTGAAACTACTCCACCCAATAATCTTTGCATCACTAATGTACCCTTTTGAACATCATACTCAATGAGCTCACCATGAATAGGGATCTCAAGAATCCTCCACACATCCTCCAAAGTAACGGTGCACTCTCCAGTAGGAAAATAGAATGAAGAGGTCTTGGAGTGCCACGTCTCCAACAATGCAATCAGCATGGCTCGATGATCCCTAAGCAACGATGAGTTTGTGATATAATGTAATCCCACAACATCAAGAAAATCTCTCTATGTATCAAAAAAATCAGTCAACCCATCCATCAACTAAGGATGTTGATCTCGCATAGACAACAACTTAAGAAAAACCTACAACCATTCAACACACAATGTTAATACTTTTGGGAACTTCAAACTAAAATTAAACATTGTAAATTAGTTTTTGTGAAGTGAAATCAAACTTTTTCTAGGAAAAAGAAAGAATTTTTGGCAATAGCGCCAATTTTTCTCAAAAGCGAGCATGTTGGCAATAGTACTCATTTTTTATCAATAGCACTCAAATTTTTCAAAAGTGTTTAAAATATTCAAAAGCAAAAAAAAATTGCAATAGTCAAAATATTCCAAGCAATAGTGCCAAAATCTTCTATAGTGACAAAAAAATTCAAAAGAAACCTAAAAAGTCAAAAGCACTAAAATTGAGCTCAAAAGCGAAAAAAACCTACATCTTTGCTATTGCCTAAACTTGACTTCGAACATTAATTACACACATGAATAAGGATGAAAGCAAAAATTGAAGGCATATGTATCAAAGCCCCTACACCAATTGGTTGTTAGTATACTCTAACTTCCTTTGACCTATGTGGAACTCCTAGAACTCGAGGCATCATGAATCATTGTTTGTAGAGGAAAATCTCACAAAAGCTCTAGAGGCAAGAAATTTTCAACTCAAGGAGTGCAAATGAGTGGTAATTTCAACCTAATTTACCATTTAAACCCCCCTAAAACCCTAATTTTTTACCTTGGAAACACTCCTATGTCAAAACTAAGATCTCCTGAGAACATTTGAATTATAAATGAAGGCCCTATAGCATAATTTTTTGACCCCTATGCATCTAAACTGAAATTGAGCCTTGTTGTAACCCTGACCAAAAAATAACCTTTTTCGGCCAACCTCTCGAGGGGGCAGCCCAACATCATACTATCCTTCTACTAACTATCAGGGGACAGCGGGGCATATAATTTTTTTTCATTTATGATCTTAAACATCAAATTCTTTGAAGCAAAGAAACTAGTACTTTGTCTCAAAGAGGGAAAAAATGTAGACATGTAAAAATGATCTAAAGTTTATCACACATCTTGAATGACATTTTTTTCATCATCAACATCATTATCATTTAATATCACTACATTTCACATCATTTACATCAAAAATGCTAATTTCCTCTATTAATTAAATAATCTTTTAAATATTTAATTAATTCACTCTTTCATCATTTATCTAATCTTTATTCCTCCCGATTAATTAAATAACATCAATTATTTAATTATATCACTAATTTACCCTATTCCCCTAAATCAATTAAATTATTAATACTTAATAGTTTAATTAAATCATGTTTCTCCTTTCTAAACAAAATAATGAAATTAATTATTCAAACATCATTAAAGAAAGGTCAACAAAACAATACAACTTTATTTGTTAAATTCAAACATGACTTGCACATTCATCTCAAAAAGATTAATTAATTAATTCAAATTACTTAATTATCCTAGCCCCCTTTTTGCGATTGAGCAAATTACAACCACCAATTGCTCTCTCTAATTGGCTAATTGATTACTCTATTTCCTAAATTGATTCATCTATTCTTCAATCCCACTAAATTCTCAATCTATTCTTTAATCCCACTAAATGTTCAACTTGATTTCCTCAATTCCACAAATTATGCAATTTATTTCCTCTTATTGATAAATTAACATACATAATTGATTGGATCACAAAAGCTAACTGAGCAATCTAATTCCTCTCAATAGATTTCAACCATTGATCTTGATTCAACATTGTTTAATCTTGCACATTCATCTTGAAACAAGAAATCTATAAAATAACCTTCTACACTTTCACATATTGTCTAGAATTTACATAAGTGAAGTGTTGCACAATTACCTCTTGAGCACATTATGATTTATCATCACAATTCTATTTCAAACATCACACACATTGAATATTTTGCAATGCATAATGGAGGCTTTGTATTGATTGCAAAAATTTAACATTTAACATTGATAAAAATATAATTCAACACTAGATGGGTAACAATATAGTTTATTGAATTCATTTTTTGTTATATTCTTCATTTCGTGAGTAATGAGTTTAGGAATTCTTAATTTTTTTTTGAATTAAGTCTTGTTTAATTCATTTATGATTTATTTCTATACGCTTTGTTCCCCCCTTACGAAATAGTGATAATTGGATGGTTTTTAATCAAACGGTTTTGTAGAATATTGATTCACCCCCCTCTCAATATTTTGAATGTTCAACAATTGGTATCAAATCCTAGTTCCCTTGAAGGAGCTTGACCATTTTGGGAAGATCTTGGAGATTGAACACATGGTTGATATCTCTACTAATGGATACTTTAAAAAAGGTTGCATGTTATACAAAGATGGAGAACTCAAAGTTTATCTTGAAGATCTTAACAAATTTGAAGTTGAAAACACAGATCTAAAGGAAAATCTTAATGAAGCTAATGAATGCATCAAGAAATTGAGAGAGAAAATCAAAAGGTTTAGAGAAATCCATAGGGAGGTAAATGAACAATTGGAAAAAGAAAATTAGAATATCACCAAACCAAAAGTGCAAGTGGAAGAAAAGAAAAGAATTGAAGAATTTTTTAATGCAATATGAAGAAAAAATCTAATGAATGCACAAGGCTTGAACAAGTGGTAAATATGATATTAGATTTGGAGAAAGCAAGAATTCGTGAAGATAAGTTAAAGAAAAGTTCTACAATGCTTGATGAGTTAATTATAGGTAAGAAAGTATCTAAAGACAAAGGTGGTTTGGGACTTGAGAAAGGTGAAAGTTTGAAAGTAGATGCAAAGAAGATTAGTGAACCTAAGAAGACTGAAGATAAGAAGAATAATGGTAAGTTTTGGAATCAAAAAAGAAATGCTAGAAGACCCCCTATCAAACAACCAAATGCTCATTGGAACTCATCCTTCAATGGTATATGTTATTTTTGCAACAAGTTTGGACATAAAGCAATAGAATGTAGAAGTAAAATAAATCAGAATGTTTCATCCTTTACTGGCCAATGCTTTACATACAAGAATTTTGAGCATAGAGCACGTGAATGTAGAAATCAAATGAGGAATAAATATAACCATGGTAGTATGTTTCAATATTTAATTGTATACTATTATACATGCTATGGATATGGACACAAGGCTAGCCAATGTAGATCCAGAATGAATGAAAACAATAAAACTTAGAGGAATGTTGTATGTCACAATTGCAATAAACCTAGACATATTGCTAGATTGATGTAGAAACATAAGGAAGAACAATCATATAAAGAGAAATGATTCAGTCACAAAGATTGATCTGAAAAAATTAAAGAAGGAAATGGAGAATATTTGGAGGAAGAAAGAAGAGTCTAAGAAAAAGAAAGAATTAGAAACTACAAATGAATCTGTATCACCCTTTAGTGAAGATAATTCTCTTGAAAATTTAACATGGGCATTGGCTTAGGGGGGGTGATAATAGAAAATCGAATATCCCCTTGCCGATATAAGGTGTCTAGGCTTGGAACGAAGACACAAGTAGGAGATTGATAGTTTGGATCTTGTGAAGAAAATTCTAGAAGAAAATATGCATTTGTAGAGTTTTTTCAGAATAATTAAGTGTTTGATGTTGCACAATAAAGAGTTTTCACCAACTAGACCTATGTTAGTACTAAAATTTGTAAAGAATAAAGATGTGATGGAATTAACTAGAGCCACATTTGATCATAGGGCTCTCATAGTGGACAATATTCAAAACCCTACAATAAGATATGTGGTAATGGTCATAGTATACAAAATATACTAGAAAAATGGGGAGAATTATGTGTCAGCTATAGCAATTCATGATGCCTATGAAATGGTGGAAAAGGGTAAGGACTATGATCTGTGTGAGTTGCTTCAACAACAATTGTTTGAAAACTTGAAGCAAACCAAAGATATAAGAAATATTCATACAAGTTTGGTTCCCTAGTAGTTTGTCTATTGTTTTACTTTCTAAGGGAGCTTCTAGGTTCAAAAGTAATGTCATATGGGATAAAAGGAGACCAGTATCACATCATATTTTGGAAGATTTACACAAACTTGGTGATATGAAAGTTCAAGAAGAATCACTTATTGCAATATTTTTAGTATTTGAGAAGAGAATGTGAAAGGGAGAGAATCCATAGGTCCTTAGTGGAAAATATTGAGATGATATCACATTTCTAGTTTCCACTAATTTTTGCATTGTTGAAGTTGTGGGACCTAGAACAGTCTAGATTCCTCCAATCGGTTATGAGATGAATACAGTTGAGTTTGATGGTTTTTTTAAAATATTGTTGAACAATCCTAAGGATCCTACATGATAAATACATGGAACATATGAGAAAAAAGTCTTGGGGGTGCACATGGAACTATTGGAACCTACAAGAAAGAAGAGACTGACAAAAGCTATGAATGAATATTTCAAAGGACATGGACTTCTAGAAGTATAAATATTAAGAAAAAAAATTAAAACATTAGTAGGTATATTTGGTGAGTCCTTAGGGGGTATGTGCAGAATCGTCATGTAAAAAACAGACCCTTAAGTGGCAAAAAATTTAGAAAAATCAAAGTTAGGCAACTTGACGTAAAAATTTGAATAAGTTATCTATATTATTTCAAAAATATGTAAAGAATAGAATCTGTAGCAAATTGAATTTAGTTTCTAAACTTCTAGGTTTATTTTTAAAAAATAAAAATCTATTTGGTGAAAATTTGAAATTTTAATGCAATAGTACTTAAATTTTAGGGGAAAAATAAGAAGTAGGTGTCTGTCTGACCATCCTAACCATAATAAAATGATAATATTTTTTATAATATTCTAGATATAAGTAGAGGACTCATTCCCCAATGTGATGCATATTTTTTTGTAATTTTTTTCCAAGTAAATAATTAATTATGAATTTTTTATTACAAATTTTTAAAAATATAAAAACTTGTATGTCTGACCACCTTAACTTGGTCAAAACTTCATGAAATTCATTTTTTTTTAATCCTATAGTATGTGAAGCATAGAATGTGACACACCTTTTAGATTCAAAAAATGTGATGTTGTTTGAAATCTATAGATTTTTTCAATCAGCTTATCAATTAGGACTTTAGTTGTAATTCAAATAGAAAATTAATAATTATTATTTATTAAATTCAAAGTAAAGCATAATTTATATTGGTGGAAAGCTGAGAATATCCTTTAAAAACCCTTTTCATTTCATCAATTTTGGGTAAAAAAAAAGTCGTCAGCCACATGGGCCATCATATGCCTTACACATCGCCAATTTTTGGCCCATCATGATCCTGCACATACCCTAGGACCTAGAAGATTTGGTAGGACTAATTCCACTACTTCCCCCATTATTCAACAAACTTCAAGATTAGTTTCCACAAAACTAAGAAAATGAAGACCAGTGCTCTGATGACAGAAGAATCTTAGTTGAAGAAAAGAAAAGCTACTCTGATAGCCTCCACATCTACCACTAAGCTAAAAAGATGAAATAAATAGAAAGATCAAGAGAGAAGGATATGAGTGTGCTCTTTAAAGAAGAAGATGAGGATGAAGAGTCTCCATTGACCATGAAAACAAGTAGCACTACTTCAAAGAAATGAAGAATGGATATTGTTGACTCATCTGAAGAAGAAGAAATTGAGAAAGAAAAGTAGGCCTTCCAAATACATATTCATAAGGTGAAGGAAAAGAAGGGAAAGAAGACTCAATCCAGTAATCTAGAGAAGAAGAAGAAGACTACTTTGGAGACACCTTTGAGACCAATGAGGTTAGATGCACTATTTGATGGTATT
This sequence comes from Sequoia sempervirens, assembly GCA_007258455.2. Lineage (NCBI taxonomy): Eukaryota > Viridiplantae > Streptophyta > Pinopsida > Cupressales > Cupressaceae > Sequoia > Sequoia sempervirens. Next base: position 708,611,862 of record VDFB02058242.1, on the reverse strand, counting down.
TTGCATAAAAAAATGTTGAAGGAAACTACTTTCATATATCAAAATGAAAATGGGAAGAATAAAGTCACCATAATTGAAGCAATCATCAAATATATTATCACTATTGAGGTTGATATGGAGTATATTAGGAAAAAGGTTCCAAATTCAATGTATGGAAAGTATTATTAGAAAAGAGAGAAGAATCAATAGTGCTTGAAGAAAAGATTAGATCAAATGTCATGGAGTAGATTGGTTTTACCTTGTCTAAAGCTGATAAGGCCACAGTAGCTTGAATTTGCAAGAAAGAATTCAAAACAAAGTGAAGGATAACACTTCTCATGTGAAAAGATTAGGATTAAATTGAGAGAATTCAAAAGGAGACCAAAGAAAAAGTTACTGAAATAGTAGAGAAGTATGAGATGACACCTATTGGTTCCTCTAGCAAGGAACAAGTTTCATAAAATAAAAGCTTTGATACAAAAGAAATTCCAGATAATACCCCTTTGACATAAAAGAACTTATGAAAGGAAATGATGAATATATTCATGGTGCAAAAAGAGAAACTATGATTAGAGAGGAAACTTCAAAGGATGACACTCCCATTTCTTTGATAAATATAGTTAAAGACAATCCTAAGATATCTACTCCTCCGGTAGATACTGAACATGGAACCAATGAAGATGACAAGCATGAAGTGGAAAATGTGCAAAGGTAGACAAATGAGGAAGACTAAGGTAGAAATAATAATGAGAAGGAAGAAGAGGATGGAAAAAATGAAGAAGGTGAGCAAGGTGAAAAATGAAAAGATAAAGGAGATAAGGAGAAAAACGAAGACAAGGACAAAGATAAAGACAAGTTCTTTGGTGAAGAAGAGGAAAAGACAAAGGAAGAAGAAGATACCAAGACTAGAAAGAATGAAGAAGCAAAGAAATCTAAATATTTACCCAAGACCTCTAGCGAATTCTCAACCAATCCTTTAAAGAGTCTACTATGGGTAAGTGCAAAAATATGGAGGACCAAAAAGGAGGCTTAAGTGGCCACCTTTTTTCTAAAATCAGGGAATACTAACCTTGGACATGAAATTGAGGATAGTTACACTCAAAATTTTGAGATACAACAAAAACAAGGATCATAGTGCTTCGAGTCTACTTTCTAAACTACTAGTTTTATTTTTTTAATGGTTGATATTAAGGAGTTCAAAAGAGGGGACCACAAAAATTGGTGTTATTTTTGTCAAAAAAACATAACATCGCAACTTTTGTGGCTCCCTAGCATGATTAACTTTTTTTATTATTTTTTAAAATCGCTTTAGAGAGAAATTAGCTAACAGTATGTAGTTTATGCTCAATTTTTTTGATAATTTTTTAATGAATATTTGATTTTTTACTAATTTTCAAAGTGGACACTTCCTAAAAAATAGAATTTTGGCCATGCTACCCCTATAAATTCTGGAAACTAATTGAAAAATTTTATTTTTATTTTTAATATACATAGAATGGAGTCTAGTTTTTAAAAAAGTAATTTATTTGAAATTTTGATGAACAGTTAAATTTATAATGAAAAAAAACCAACCATTGGTTTTTTCCAAAAAATAGACACACAAACAAAAGAAATTATAGATCAAAGGCTTAACATTTTTAAAATGTGAAGAAAATTACATCATTAGATAGCTAAGAGAGAGCCTATCATTATCCAAGTGTTTGATTTGTTTGACATTGAAACATGTGCAAACCTGATGCTTAGTACGAACACAATTATGTGAAATATTGTAGAATTTACAAAAACATGTCTTTGGATGTTGGGAAGATACTCCAAGCCTTTGGGTTGGTATTCCAAGGAAAACACCAAGCCCAAGTCTTGGGGATTCTGAAAGCAAGAAATAACGTGATCATGTTATAATGCGAGCATGTTATAATGTGCTGACGTTATTTCTTAGCTTTGACATGATTTTTGTGTTTGTGCCTAAGACATGTCTAGCAAGACATAATGTGAGTGTGTTATAATGCACTTGTGTTATGTCTTGATTTGTGTTAAGTGCTACTCTATGGAATGTATGTATATATATTTGTATGTTTATATGTATTGCTGCTTGTATGACATGTATGTATGTATGTATGCATTCTTGTATGTATGTATGTATGTATGCTTGTATGTAAGTATGTATCAATGAATGTATGTATGTGTGCTTGTATGTATGTATCTATGTATTAGTGTATGTATGTATGTATACCTATATGTATGTATGTAATATTGTATGTACATATGTACATGTATTCTTGTATGTATGTCAAATTGTATGTACATATGTATGTATTCTTGTATGAATGTATGTGTGTATGTATGTCTGCATATATGTATGTATGTATGTCTTTAGAGGGAGGGGGAATTTTAAGAGAGAGAGATAGAGAGAGTTTTCTAGTTAAGGTGGCAGGGAGAGAGAGAGGGAGAGACTTGAGAGAGAGAGGGAGGGAGAGAGGTAGTGAGAGAGAGACCAGAGAGAGGGAGAGGGGTTGGAAGGGAGATACCTAAGAGAGAGGGAGTGGGAGAGAAGGGGTTGGAGTGAGAGGGACTTAGCTAGGTAGGGTGGGAGGGATAGAGGGAGAGAGAGAGATAGAGAGAGAGGGGGTGGGAAAGAGACCTAAGAGAAAGGGGAGAGAGGGGGGAGAAAGAGAGAGGGAGAGAGAAAGAGACAGTTATGAATGTAGGGTTCCAGAGGGAGAGACTTGAGAGTGTGATGGGGTGAGAGGGAGAGACTTGAGAGATAGGTAGAGAGAGGGAGTGTGTGAGAGAGACCTAAGAGAGGGAGAGAGTGTGGGAGTGTAACAGAGAGGGAGAGAGAGGGGGGGAGTGTGAGAGAGAGGGATGGAGTGAGAAACTTATCTAGGAAGGGTGGGAGGGACAAATAGAGCGAGGGGGGAGAGAGAGAGAGAGTTACCTAGGTAGGGTTACAGAGGGAGAGACTTGAGAGATAGGGGGTGGGAAGGAGAGACCTGAGAGATATGGAGAGAGAGGGAGTGGGAGAGAGAGGGAGTGATGGAGAGAGAGAGAGAGAGAGATAGAGGGAGTGAGAGAGAGAGAGTGGTAGGGATTGATTAAGTGAGAGGTACATAGAAAGAGGGAGAGGGTAGATAGATACAATTAGAGAGTGTAGGAGAGAAGGAGGGGGAGATAGGTGAGATGGATAGATAGAGAGATGGATAAGGTTTGAGGGTATAGTGTTGAGGGATTAGGGTTGAGGTTCCAATGTATAGGGTATAGGGTATAATGTTTAGGGTTGAGGGTTGAGGGTTTAAGCGTTTAAGGGTTGAGGGGTTAAAGGTTATGGGTTGAAGGGTTTAAGATTTGAAGGATGAGGTTTAGGGTTGAGGGTTGAGGGTATAGGGTTGAGTGTTTAGGTTTTAGGGTATATAGTTGAGGGATTATGGTTGAGGATCCAATGTATAGGGTAGATGGTTGAGAATTGAGGGTTCGGGTTTTTAATGTATATTGTAGAGGTTAGAAGGTTGAGGGTTTAAGGGTTTAAGGGTTGAGGAATTAGGGTTTAAGGATTGATGGTTGAGGGATTAGGGTTTGATGTTTGAGGGTTGAGGTATTAGGGTTGAGGTATTAAGGGTTGAAAAATGAGGGTTGAGTGATTGAGGTTTAAGGGATTAAGGGTTGAGGGTGTAGGGTTTAAGGGTTAAGGGATTAGGGTTGAGGGATTAAGGGTTTAGGGTTGAAGGTTTAGGGTAGAGAGTTTAAGGGTTGAGGGTATAGGGTTGAGGGATTAGGGTTGAGGGTTTAAGGTATTGGGTTGAGGTTAGAGGGTAGATGGTTTAGGGTTTAGGGTTGAGTGTTTAAGGGTTAAGGGTTGAGGGTATAGGGTTGAGATATTAGGGTAGAGAGGGAGGGATGGAGGGAGGAATATATGGAGGGAGAAGTGAGATAGAGAGAAGGAGAGAAGAGGAGGGAGGGACAAAGATAGATGAGGGTTGAGGATCCAATGTATAGGGTAGAGGGTTGAGAATTGAGGGTATAGGGTTGAGGACCTATAGGGTTGATGGTTTAGGGTATTGGGTTGCGGGTTGCGGGTTGAGGGATTAGGGTTTAGGGTAGAGGGTAGAAGGTCTAAGGATTTAGTGTTTAATGGTTTAGGTTTGATAATCTATGGTTGATGGTAGAGGGTTTAGGGTATAGGTTCGAGGGTAGATGGTTGACAGATTAGGGTTGAGGGTCTAATGTATAGGGTAGATAGTATAGTGGTTGAGAGTTTTAGGTTTAAGGGTTGAGGTTTCAGAATTGAGGTTTGAGGGTTTAATGTATAGGGTAGAGGATAGAGGGTAGATGGTTTAAGGGTTTATGGATTAAGGGTTGAGGGTTGAGGTATTAGGTTAGATAGTTTACTTGGGTTTAAGGGTTTAAGGGTTGAGGGTATAGGGTTGGGCGATTAGGGTTGAGGGTAGAGGGTATTGGGTTGAGGGTAGATGGTAGAGGGTTTAAGGGTTTAGGGTTTTGGTATGTGTAGTATCATGACGGGCCAAAAAGTGGCGATATGATGGGTATGTGGCTAACGACTTTTTTTTACCTAAAAGCATGAAAGCGAAAAGGAGTTTTAAAGGGTATTCTCAGCTTTCCACCAATATAAATTATGCTTTACTTTTCAATTTTAATAAATAATTATTATTCATTTTCTATTTGAATTACAACTAAAGTCACGATTGATAGGCTGATTGAAAAACATCTATAGCTTTCAAATGATAACACATTTTTTGAATCTGAAACATGTGTCACATTCTATGCTTCACATACTATAGGATTAAAAAAAATGAATTTCATGAAGTTTTGACCAAGTTAAGGTGGTCAGACATACCAATTTTTATATTTTTTTAATTTTGTAATAAAAAATTCATAATTAATTATTTACTTGGAAAAAAATTACAAAAAAATATGCATCACATAGGGACATGAGTCCTCTACTTATAAAATATTATCATTTTATTATGGTTAGGGTGGTCAGATAGACACCTACTTATTTTTCCCTAAAATTTAAGTGCTACTACATTGAAATTTCAAATTTTCACCAAATAGATTTTTTTTTTTTAAAAAGACCTAGTAGTTTAGAAACTACATTCAATTTGCTACATATTCTATTCTTACATATTTTTCAAATAATATAGATAACTTATTCAAATATTTACGTCAAGTTTCCTAACTCTGATTTTTTTGAATTTTATCACCACTTAAGGGCCTATTAATTCCATTATGATCCTGCACATACCCATTTAAGGGTTGAGGGTAAAGGTTTGAGGGTATAGGGTTGAGGTATTAGGGTTGAGGTTCCAATGTATAGGGTAGAGGGTTAGGGTTTAGGGTTTAGGGTTTGAGAGTTGAGGGTAGAGGGTAGATAGTAAAGTGTTGAGGTTTAAGGGTTGAGGGATTAAGGGTTGAAGTTTGAGGGATTAGGGTAGAGAGTTTACTTGGGTTTAAGGGTTTAAGGTTTGAGGGTATAGGGTTGATGGATTAGGGTTGATGGTAGAGAGTATTGGGTTGAGGGTAGAGGGTAGAGGGTAGAGGTTTTAATGGTTTAGGGTTTAAGGGTTGAGGGTAGAGGGTTTAAGGTTGAGGGTAGAGGTTTGAGGGTATAGGTTTGAGTGTTTAATGGTTTAAGGGTTGAGTTTTTAAGGGTTTAAGGGTTGAGGATATAAGGTTGAGGGATTAGGAGTGAGAGGGAGGGATAGATGGAGGAGAGATGGAGGGAGAAGTGAGATAGAGAGGAGAGAAGAGGAGGAGGGACAAAGATAGATGAGGTTGAGGATCCAATGTATAGGGTGAGGGTTTGAATTTATGGTATAGGGTTGAGGACCTATAGGGTTGATGGATTATTATGTGGATTGAGGGTATAGGGTTGAGGAAGAGGTATTGGTTGAGGATAGAGGTAGAAGTTTAATGGTTTAGGGTTTAAGGGTTTAGGGTTGATGGTAGAGTTTAGGGTATAGGTTTGAGGGTATATGTTTAATTAGGGTTTAGGGTCAAATGTATAGGGGTAGGGATATAGGGATTGAGGGTATATGGTTTAAGGGTTGAGGGTTGATGGATTAAAGGTTGAGGGTTGAGAATTGAGGGTTAAGGGTTTAATGTATAGGGTAGAGGGTAGAGGGTTTAAGGGTTTAGGGTTGAGGTTAGAGGGTTGAGGGTATAGTGTTGAGGGATTAGAGTTGAGGGTCCAATTTATAAGGTAGAGGGTATAGGGGTTGAAGGTAGAGGGTAGAGGGTAGAGTGTTGAGATTTAAGGGTTGATGGATTAGGGTTGAGGGATTAAGGGTTGAGGGTTGAGGGGTTAGGGTAGAGAGTTTACTTAGGTATAACAGTTTAAGGGTTGAGGGTATATGGTTGAGGGATTAAGGTTAAGGGTAGAGGGTAGAGGGTAGAGGGTTTAAGGGTTTAGGGTTTAAGGGTTGGGGTTGAGGGTTGAGGGTTGAGTGTTTAAGGGTTTAAGGTTTAAGGGTATAGGGTTGAGGGATTAGGGATTAGGGTAGAGAGGGAGGGATGTATGGAGGGAGAGAGATGGAGGGAGAAGTGAGATAGAGATATGGAGAGAAGAGGAGGGAGGGATAGAGATATATGAGGGTTGAGGATCCAATGTATTGAGTAGAGGGTTGAGAATTGAGATTATAGGGTTGAATACCTAGAGGGTTGATGGTTTAGGGTATACAGTTGAGGGTATACAGTTGAGGGATTAGGGTTGAGGGTAGAGGGTATTGGGTTGAGAGTAGAGGATAGAAGGTTTAAGGGTTTAGGGTTGATGGCATAGGGTTGAGCGTTGAGAATTGAGGGTATAAGATTGATGACCTATAGAGTTTAGGGTTTAAAGGTATAGGTTGAGGGTATAGGGTTGAGAGATTAGGGTTCAAGGTAGAGGGTATTAGGTTTAGGGTAGAGGGTTTTAAGGGTTTAAGTTTTAAGGGTTGAGGTTTGAGGGTAGAGGCTTTAGGTTTGAGGGTAGAGAGTTTAAGGGTTTAAGGGTAGAGGGTATAGGGTTGATGTTTTAGTGTAGAGGGTAGAGGATATTGGGTTAAGGGTAGAGGGTATATGGTTTAAGGGTTTAGAGTTGACCTAGTTTAAGGTAGAGGGTAGATGGTTGAGGGTTAAGGGTTAAGGGTTTAGAATATAAGGGTTTAAGATTTGAGGTTTAAGGGAGAGAGGGGGGGAGAGAGGGGGTAGAGAGATAGAGTTGTCTAGTTGTGTAGGTAGAGAGAGGGAGTGGGAGAGAGAGAGAGTGGGAGAGAGATAGAGGGAGTGAGAGAAAGAGAGGGAGTGGGAGAGAGATAAAGAGAGTGAGTGAGTGAGAGATACCTAAGAGAGGGAGAGGGGGTAGGAGGGAGATACTTTCAAGAGAGGGAGGGATGGAGGGGTGGGAGAGAGATAGAGGGAGTGAGTGAGAGCAAGGGTGGGAGAGAGATAGAGGGAGTGAGTGAGATAGAGAGACCTGAGAGAGGGGGTGGGAGGGAGAGACCTGAGAGAGTGTGTGTGTGTGTGAGAGAGAGAGAGTGGGAGAGAGAGAGATTAGGGTTTAGGATTTAAGTTTTAATGGATTAGTGTTTAAGGAATAGTGTCTAGGGTTGAGGGTTTAGGGATAAGTGAGAGACCTAGATGGATAAGGTGGATGGATAAGGATAGAGAGAGAGAGAGAGAAAGAAAATAAACCTATAAAAAAATAAAATTTATTATAACACAAGTGCATTTTGAAGAAGTTGAGATGTATTTGTTTGTTTAGCATGACATAACATGCTCGTGTTATAACATGAGCATGCTTTGACTATCTCTAAAAACAGTAAAAAACTCAATATAATCATGATTTGTAGGCCCACATTCTACATATTATCCTCGTTATACATGTGTTCCAACAAAAATAAGTTTTTTGATGCTTTTGTGGATTGTGCATGCAATTTTTTCACATTCTACTACCTTTTTATGATCTTTCTACCACCTTTGCATGAAATAGAAAACTTTTCACGTCGAATTTGATATATATCAATTAAATTCACAATTCCATTCAAGAGTGATATACAATTAAACTTTGGAGGGAAACAAGCTTTTGAAAAGCTCAAATTGTTGAGGAGTTTGAAGCAAGAAGAAGAAAAGGCTACATAATTGGGTAGAACTCCTCCATTCGAATCTTCATTTTTTAGGTATGTGAAGTCTTTACAAATTTTCTTTATATTTTCTTTCATTCTATTTTGGCTTGCTTTGATTTTGTTATTTTGCATATTGCATGTTCATCATTGTTTGTTTTTCATTATAACCTTAGCTTATCAATGCTTATTTTAAATACACAATCCTTTACACTTTCCAATTACATTTTTAAACCACATCTCTTTGAGGCATTTTGTTAAAAAATTGACCTACCTTGTGTATGCTTCCACATTTTTTATACACATATATATGAGAGAAGTTATAAGTATGTAAAATAATACATCATTTCTCAATCCTTTTCTATGGATGTGCATACCCCTCTCCAAAGCTTCCATTTTGGTATAGGCATGGGGGATGTTGGAAAATGTAGTGGAATTTGGTTTTACACCTAGAAATTACACATGCTTGAAATTTTATAAAGCCTTTTCAACAAATCCATTTTGTGCATATCCTAAAATTATTCTAGTCCACGAGGACATATCTCTTCGGGGTATTTTTTCAAAATAGTTCTACCAAGCAGTTGATTTCCTTGTCTATGCTACCAAATTTTCCATACATGTCTACCAAAGAATTTTATTAAATAGCATAGACAAGGAAATTAGTTGTTTTAATAAATGTCTCAAAGAAATGGGGTTTCATGGTATGTGCATTTTTTCAAATAGTTGAATACATTGTCTATGCTACCAAATTTTCCATACATGTCTCTACAAAATTGTAATATACTCCTCCCACATTGATAGATCTTTGAATCTATTTTGGTTTCCATCTCTATTTCTAGACTTACCTCATCACTAATGTTATATATTTTAAATATTTCCTTGATTAGTCTACCTACAAGGGATTTTAACCCTTCTCTCCACTGTTTCAAGACTCTTTATTCAAGGATAAGTTAGCAACATGGGGAAAGGTAAGCCTATCTTGCAATCATGGCATGCCACAAGACCAAATTTATTTAAGGAAATGGATCCAAAAATTCATGTGACCATTGACAATCTAGTGAGCTCACTAGCTTTTCAATGCAGTAGGGTTGACAAGGTAGGGGGTTGTTTGAAAAAATGCTTCATAGAAATGGGGTCTCATGGTGATATATCATTGTGAGACCCCATTTCTATGAGTATTTTTTTCAAACCCCCTACCTTGTCATGTATCACCATGATACCCCATTTCTATTAGGCATTTTTTTAAACAACCCCCTACCTTTTCAAACATACCACATTGACAAGCTAGTGAGCTCACTAGCTTGTTAAAGGTACCACATTTTGCATACATGTCTACGAAAACAATATTGTCAAAAAATTCACATGCCTTGTCCATGATTCCATTTTGATCCTATCTTGAAATCATGGCATGCCACATGACCACATTTCTTTAAGGCATTGGATCCAAAAATTCATGTGAGCATTGACAAGCTAGTGAGCTCACTAGTTTGTCAAAGGTACCACATTTTGCATACATGTCTACCAAAACATTATTGTCAAAAAATTCACATTCCTTTTCCATGCTTCCATTTTGATCATATCTTACAATCATGGAATTCCACAAAACCACATTTCTTTAAGGAATTACATCCAAAAATTCATGTGACCTTTGTCTATGCTAGAAATACTCTTCTACAAGATGATTGTAAGTATTTTGTATGAAGCCTTGAATGACATATATTTCATTTATTTATATGGATTCATTTTTTAGAAACTAATATTTTTCTCTTTATCATGCTACAAGTAAAATTATATTCCACTTCGAGGAAACGAACAAAGAAGAAACCAACATAGGAAGAGTAGAAAAATAATAATAAAAAGAAAAAATAATGGATGAGGGAACATTGTCAGAAGAAGAAATTAGATACGATTGATGAAAACATTCTAATTTAAGAGGAACCTCAACCATCAAAAAGAGAAAATGAATTTGTGGCACAAAGGGAATGTATGCTAAAGAATCATGCTAAGATAGATTTGAATACCGTAGTTGGAGACATGCCCTCTACTACAAGTGAATATGAAGGGACACCATCTACCACAAGTGAACATGGAGGGACACCATCCACCACATCTCAAGTTGAGAGTACATCATCACTCACATTTGAAGGAGGTACGCCATCATCCCCATGTCAACCTCAAGGTATGTCATCTATTCCACCCTTGATCGAAGGTACGCAATATGTCCATCTCACTTAAATATTAATGAAATTCCTAATGTTGAGATGTATGTACCTAGGAGAACACCACCTAGAATTTTTCATACTATTATGCTTTGATATATTTTTTCCAAGCATCCATAGTTTGTTGGAAAGCACCTTTTTTAGGCTTTTAGCCATAGCAGCAAGGAAGTGAGTAGTTTGATCAAATTATTTGGTAGACATGTATGGTAGCATAGAAAAGGCGGTGACCTATTTGAAAAAATTCTTCAAAGAAATGTGGTCTCATGGTGATGGAATGGAATTCCATCACCTTAAGACCACATTTCTTCAAGGAATTTTTTAAAACTACTCACTTCCTTGTCTATGCTATTGCTTACTATTATGCTTTAATAATTTTTTTCCAAGCATCCATAGTTTGTTGGAAAGCACCTATTTTAGGTTTTTAGCCATAGCAGCAAACAAGCAAGTAGTTTGATAAAATTCTTGGTAGACATGTATGGAAAATGTGGAAGCATAGAAAAAGTGATGAGTTGTTTGAAAAAATGCCTCAAATAAATGTGGTCTCATGGTGATGGAATGGCATTCCATCACCATGAGACCACATTTCTTCGAGGCATTTTTTCAAACTACTCACTACCTTGTCTATGTTATTGCTTACTATTATACTTTGATAGATTTTTTCCAAGCATCCATAGTTTGTTAGAAAGTGCCTATTTTAGGATTTTAGCCATATTAGCAAGGAAGTTGAAGTAGTTTGATAAAATGATTTGGTAGAAATTTATGGAAAATGTGGTAGCATAGAAAAGGTATTGAGATATTTGAAAAAATTCCTAAATAAATGTGCTATCATGGTGATGGAATGGCATTCCATCACTATGAGACCACATTTCTTTGAGGCATTTTTTCAAACTACTCACTGCCTTGTCTATGCTATTGCTTACTATTATGCTTTGATAGACTTTTTCCAAGCATCCATAGTTTCTTGGAAAGCACCTATTTTATGATTTTAGCCATAGTAGCAAGGAAGTGAGTAGTTTGATAAAATTCTTTGGTAGATGTGTATGGAAAATGTGGTAGCATAGAAAAGGTGGTGACTTGTTTGAAAAAATGTCTCAAATAAATGTGGTCTCATGGTGATGGAATGGAATTCCATCACCATGAGACCATATTTATTTGAGACATGTTTTTTCAAACTACTCACTTCCTTTTTTATGATATTGCTTACTATTATGCTTTAATATATTTTTCCAAGCATCCATAGTTTTTTGGAAAGCACCTATTTTAGGCTTTTAGCCATAGCAGCAAGGAAGTGAACTAATTGATAAAATGCTTCGGTAGACATGTATGGAAAATGTGATAGCATAGAAAAGGTAGTGAGCTATTTGAAAAAATGCCTCAAATAAATTGGGTCTCATGGTGATGTCCATCACCATGAGACCACATTTATTTGAGGCATTTTTTGAAATAACTTGTGTTGTCTATGTTATTTCTTACTAGTATTCTTTCATATATTTTTTCCAAGCATCCATAGCATAGACAAGGTAGTGAACTATTTGAAAAAATTCCTCAATAAAAAGTGGCCTCATGGAATGCCATGACAAGAAAATTCAATTGGCACTTGCTCCTAGTTATTACTTATGCTATGTGAAGTAATTGTATCACTACTTATGTTGACTTTCTAAGCAACTATATTGTAATTGAAATTTTATCATCTATCAACATCTACTTATTAGTTATGCAATGTGAAGTAATGCCTTGAGTTTGAAAGATGTGTTTGATGCAATATAATCAATGATATGTTCATATAAACTACACAAATCTATTAAGTACAATTCATTAGTTAAACTCTTTATTCAATTACGTGTGTGAAGGTTTGTATAAGTCCACTAGCACTGGGAGGTGTTCTCGCCAAACCTCCAATATTAACCTATTCAACATCCAAAATCAAATATTAGAATACCATGCATATAACAATGCCATTCAAATGTAATATTTATAATTTCTTACTAGTTACATACCTCAACGGTAGATGCAGTGGAGTAATAAATAGGTGGAAGGCCCGTGTATCTAATATCAACACTATGACCCTACAATTTTATTACAATCATTAAACTAAATTAGTTAATCTTGCATTTCAAAAATGAAATTTAATAAATTAAATTCAATGAACATGCTAACATTTACCTTAGTATCAATGCCCAAAGCCTCTTTCAAAATGTCATCTACCATTGTCATATCTGTAGTTACAAATGTATCATGTTCACCAGCCTCCTGATTGTCTATGGGGTCATATGTACAAGCCAAACCCAAAAACTTGACAAGAATGGGGTGGAAGCCTACCCCTCAAAGTCTCCCCTAGATAGCATTGTACTACAGGACTAGCATGCCAGATGATACTCTGGGTCAAAGAGTTGATAGACTGTAAAGTGTCCACCTTATAACTCTCCTTCCCAATGGAAGGGATAATGGCATGCTCATGATCTGGCCTAGTGAGGGATCATCTCCCTTGCCATTGAGGATCCTATTGTGCACCTGGTCTATCATGTGTCGACCCTCCACCTCTCCCCTAAAAGTACCTCATATCAAAATAGTTGGATATTTTGTTGAGGATCAACTCACAATAGAGTTTCCTCAAGAAATATTGGGGGACTTCACAATTTTTGCATGGTGGATAGTCAAAAACCATGTACCACCTATCCCAAAATTTGTTCCTAATCCCTTGGTGGTGGTACAAATGGATAGGAAACCTCTTGGAATTAAGGTCAAGATTTTGATTTGTGCTTGGGTCAGTGAATAGTGAGCACAAATCATATTTTGTAATTTTTTCATCTTTAACTTCTTTATATGATAATTTATCTGCATAAAAATTCCTCTGGACACATTCCTCTTATCTACCCAACCACTTAATTGTTTGTTGATTGCATCTACATGTGTTAACATGTCTTTAAGTGAACTTGCAAGTGTTCTTTCCATGGTTGAACTTATAGGATCATTCAACCTCATGATTAACTCCTCAATCTATTTTTTGTTGTTTTCAATTACCCCCATTAAATTTTGTTGAGTACCAAGAGGATGTTGAGGAATTGGAGGAGAAGTTTTTTGTTGTGTTTGTTGAGGATTTTGTTCGTCTACTTGTTGTTTTGGTTGTTGAGGATTTTGAGGAGGGTTTTGAGGCTGATTAACATCTCCTATAAATTAAATAAATGAATATAAAAAATAAACTAAAATTACCTATTTAACAACAAATTCATTAAAAAAATTAAACAATGCTTACTTGTTTGACCTCCTCGTTGATGTGGCAGCATCCTGGTGATGAAATTGTAACAATTTGATGAATAAATTACAACTTTAGCTCCTTCCAAAACATGAGCATGCAAATGCAGGGCTTCTTGGCTGCAGACAACAAAAAACATAGTGAAATTCAAATGATGTCATTTTTTTTAATTTTTTTTAATAAGTTGTAACATGCTCGCATTATAACATGAGTGTGTTATGGGCTCAATGTGACTGATCCTTAGCATCGATCACACCAAGCCATAATGTGAGTGTGTTATAATGTGCTTGTGTTATAGCCTTTCAAATTATTTTTGAAATTTTGGCCACAATTTGGCTCCCCATCTTTTTACATCCACCCCTAAGTAAACAATTATGGTACCAACCGGATGTCTCTTCACAATTGTTGTAATTTCCTATTGTTGATTTAAGTAAGATGCCTCCTAAGCATAAGATGCAGCTAAGTGATGTATTAAATGTATCAACAAGGAAAGAGATCCCTGAAACATGCCAAAAGAGTAATGAGTTACTGAAAGAAGTTGTGAAGGCTTTATAGGAGATCACTCTAGGTACTAATATTGATACATCATTGTCATCCAAAAGTGCCATAAAATAGACTAAAAGCATGATGAAAGAGCTAGAAGAACAACACTATCATCCATAAGTGTTGTAAAGATGACTAAAACTGCCACAAATCTAACCAAACACATGATAATAGAGTCAAAAGTGTAGCAGTGTCAACCAGAAGCATCATAAAAATGAGCAAAATTGCAACATTTTCTATCAAATAATTAGCAAAATATTTCAAGTGTCCAAAAGCATAGCAAGCCAAACCAAAAGCACTATAGATCTAACCAAAAGCACAATAGAATCATCCAAAAGTGTAGATCTACTTGGTCAATGAAAAAAATCCAAAAAAAATTGATTGAATATATATATATATCAAATGTGGTCTATGTCAGCCCAAAAGTGTTGTCTATCAATTCGAAAGCATCGTGAATCGATCCAAAAGTGAAAATCTGACCTATAACTTCAAAAAAACACAAATCTTGTGAAATTCCTTGTTAAATATAGGATGTGGTTTCCACCGAATGTGCCAAAATATGGATGATGAAAATATGAATTACAAATAGCAATAATACAAAACTCACACTTTCACAATCACACAATGAAGTTCAAGATATTGGCTCAACATATAGAATTTAGATAACAAGCAATGTCATCATAAGTAAAATCTTGTTTCACTCCATTGTTGGCTGCTCTTCAAAGTAACAAACTATGAAAGAACAATAATGACATGATGTAATGATAATAATAAATTCTAAAAAATAAATGATGCCTATTCTTGACAATGATATAAAATGCTTCATGATAATGTTTGAGAATGCTTGATAATGTTTGACAATGTTTAAGAGATAAAAGTGCTATAGTAATTTCTTATAAAAAAAGTGTTAGGGATATTTTTTATAATAAGAGTGTTTGGGGGCTTGAATGAATTGAAAGATTTCTTGATAATGTCTGAGAATGCTTGATAATGTTTGATAATGTTCATGAGATAAAAGTGTTAGGGATATTTTTAATAATAAGAGTGCTAGGGGGGCTTGAATGAAATGAAATATTTTTATTTGTATGTTTTACTTGACAGTTGATCGATGGAGATTAATTTGCAAGACCAATGGATAGGAAAATTCAAAATAGGGTAAGACCCTATTTAAATTTTATGGAGAAAAAGTTAGAAGAATTAAATAAATTAATTATTTTAATTCAAAATTATAGTTGAAGAAATGAATAAATATTAATTTATTTATTATAGAAGAAAATACTTAATTTATGTAAATTATTTTTAATTTATTTAAAATATGAGTGTTAGCTAATTAAATAGTTTTTTGAAAATTATTTAATTATAGAGGACTAGAGATCAATTTAATTTTAATTTTAATTAATATTGGAGGGAAAAAGATAAATGATGAATTAATTAAATAATTATTTAATTTATATAAATATGATAATAAGAATAAGCTAATTAAATAATTAAAAAATATTTAATTATTATGGATGAAATGGAGGAAATATTAGCTTAATTAAATAATTAACAAATTATTTTTGATGAATAAGTGTCAATTTCTATTAATTAAAAATAATAATACAATAATATATAGAAGAAATGATAAGGGTAATGATGAAATGCGAAGAAGAAAATACATAAAATATATATATATATATATATATATATATATATATATATATATATATTTACTTATCATTTATTTAATACTTACAAATTTATTATTCTTTAATATTTACTTTATTTTCTATTTTAAAAATTTATTATATTCTTACAAATTATTTATTGAATATTTAACTAATTAATTATTTCAAAAATATTACTTACTATTTTATTTATAAAGTATAGATCACTTTATTTTTATTTATTAAAATATGTAATTATTTATTAATTTATTGCTAGATTACTATTCTATATAATTTTTTACTTTGTGCTTTTAAATATAATTAAAAATATTATATATATATATATAAACTAGAAACCCATCCTACCAGATCTACTCGCCCGACCACCAATGCCAACTACAAGCCTAAAAATCCATGAGGGTTCAGCCCCAACCGTGAACAAACAGAACCTTGTTCTCCCAAAAAACCTCAAAATGGCCCTTAACATGCTAAATTGACAAACCCCACGAAATGAAAACACCATTAAGCTCGGAAGATGAAACCCTACTAACTACCAACACCTCCATCCATAGGAAAGAAAAACTCACATAAAATTATTTAAAGCAGCAAATTCTTCAAAGTCCTTTACCCACCTGACGCCACTCACCGCCAACAAACCAAAGAATTTCTTTAGGAAATCGATAGCCACCGCCACCACCATTCTGTGCTTGCTTAATGTCGAGTCGCTCAAGTCTAGAAGGAACGAAAATAGCTTCACAGCCTCATCCGAGTCTCAGATATTTTTGAGGTCACATGGCCTCGGAACACCTCTTCCCTCCACAACAAAGCCCAATACCTCATCTAAGCCACCCACCAGGTTCTTTTGAAACATTTTTACCAACAATAGTTTGGCTTCAGCCTTAGACACCCCATTTTCTAGGAGAGAAGCCAAGAACCGAGAAGAGATGTGAAGGTTGTCTCTTCCAAATTCCTTGTTGGCCAAATGGCCAGCTCCCAAAATCATTTTTGTCGCCACCAAGACCAAAGGATCCCCATTCGTGAGAATCCGCTTCAGATGTCAGTCTTTAATTTCTCTGAAGGAGGCTTGTCTGACCGTCGATTTTAGAGGGATTGGAGTGTCCACACCAAATTTTGCCACCCCATCCACAAAGACCTCGATGACAAAGTGAGAGCGCTTCACCATGATCTCCACCACAAACACAAATAGAATCTGCGATGAACACCACCTCCAACCAGTTCTAGCTCCATAGATGAATGAGAGAAAAATCATTAAATTTCCAACCTAAACACTTCAGCTCAATTACTACCAAGTACCTAGCCGTTGCCACCCTTGCTAATGTCATCCTTCCAAATGTGTCAAGTTTTATCCATATTAAACAGCCTACAAAAACCTCGAGCTCAAGGAAAGAAGATTGGCGTCTATGCCACGTGATCGCCATCCTACTGACACCCTTCACTGCCCCCCTTTGTCCTTCCACTCCGCCACTGTGGCTCCCAACCAGCCCTCCTAACATGCCAATGTGGAGAAGAGAGGGGGGGAGCCCACCCAGCCTCCCACAAATATTATATATTTATTTGTAAATGTTTGTTTTATTTATTAAATACATAAAATCTTTATTTATAAAATATATTTAAGAAATTTAAAATTTATATACTGTCTAATTTGAAATTTTATTTATTATTTTATTATTTAAAAGTATTATTTATTATTTTATTTATTAAAATAAATAATTATTAATTATTTACAAATATCATCTATTATTTAATTTATTAAAATGATTAATTATTTATTATTTTATTTTCTAGAGTATATAATTATTTCATTAAAATTATTTTATCTAAAATATGTAATTATCATTTTTCCTAATTTATACATATATAGAATATTGTTGATTATATATTATATTTATCTATATTTTAATTCTTTTATTTTGTAGAGTATATAATTATTTCATTTACTAAAATATAATTATTTCATTAAAAATATATAATTATATTTTTCTAATGTATACGTATATAGAAATTGTTGATTATATATTTTATTTATCTAAATTTTAATTATTTTAATATAAACATGTTTAATTTTTGCTAACACAATTATCCTTGTCACTACAATTATTATTATTATTATATGAAAACAATATAATACAATAGAATTCCACAATCCTTATCCCTGAAAAAAATCACGTACGATATACCCATCTACTATCCAAATACAACAAAAATCCCACTATATCTTTCATTTGAGAAGAACCGGTGGTGACACGTGGCAGGTTCATATTAAAAACAATAATACAAGGCAAAAGGTACAAACTATGGTGATGACACGTGGCAAATTCATATAGAAAATAATCACACAAGGCAAAAGGTACATAGTGCGGTTGTTGAGCAACAAGACAAACGTGTTCCCTAAGGAATCGACAATGCTCCAACGTCTATTAGACTAGCTTCCACAACAAAAATCTATACTAGAGACAAATCACCATACGTCTCTATGATAGATTACGTGAAGAAAGAGTTAAGCTTTATACTAAAACATTCCATAAGGCCTATCTCACTTTTGTTGCTCAAAATACTCTTTAAGACTTTTTGTATGTGGATTAACCATGGAGATAGCTCTCTTTATTCTTTTATTTGGAAAATATGTAAGTTTGTGATTGATAAACCTTGTCTTCTTTGTTAAGGAGATTAGAGGAAATGATAATTGAAGATCCATAAGATGTAAAATCTAGGAGAAATATGTGAGGAGAATTGGCTCTCTTTTGGAAGTGAAAATAAAATTTAAAATTTGATAGAGCAATTAAGAGAGGGTACTGGGATAAGCTTATGGAGGTTTTAATATGTTGAATGTGAAATTTTAATTATAAGGTTAGGAGTATTGAGTTCATAATGGAAGGAGATTCAATCATTGTGATAAACATTGTTCCAAGATGTTTAGCCCAAAAATTCAATCGCTGTATTGAAAAGGTAAAAAGGCTTATTGCAAAAGAAATTTCAATAAGACAATAGATATCTTAGCCAATGAAGACATCAATTAGTGGTCAATAATAGTTGTATGTAGTTATAATGTGAAATTTTGATCTAAACTATAAGCTTAGCTCTCTTTTTGACTTCCTTAGGATTTACTATGGTTAGATTGCCTAGACTCTTAGGATCGAAGGTCAATATCATCTTTCAATTTAAATTGTGTTAGAGATACTTCATATCTATTATCAATAGTAAAGGCTAATCCAGTAAAGTCATCACTGGGTTGATATGGTAATAGTGTAATTATTATGGATAAAAATTAATTAGCCCTTATATAATAATTTAATGAGAAGAAATGTTCAAAGGTGGGTGGGAGAAACATGTATACATGATGGTATGTTGAGTGTTGGTAAGGTGGGGACAGTGTGTGTACATCTAGTTATAGGTGCTTTGGCAAAAAGCACTATAAAATTTTGGTCTAGAATGAAGGAGCTCAAGATGGCATCCAATTGCAAGTAGAGTGAGTGCAACTGGTAACCATCTCTAATGCATTTTTCCTGTAGAGAGTCTTAATAATGATGTCGAATGTGAGGTTTTAATTATAGGGTTGGGAGTGGTGGTATTTCTAAAACAAACTAAGTTGGTAATGGAAGGAGATTCGATCATTGTCATAAACATTGTCAACAAGATGTGTAGCCCAAAAATTTAATCATTATGTTGAGGAGGTACAAAGTCTTATTATAAAATAAATCTCAATAAGACAATAGATATATTAGCTAATAAAAATATTAATAGTGGCCAATAATAGCTATATTTAGTTATAATGTGAAAATATGATCTAAACTAGAATCTTAGTTCTCTTTTTGACCTCCTTATGGTTTACTATGGTTAGATTTCCTGGATTCTTATGGAAAAAGGTCAATATCATCTTTCAATTTAAATTGTACTAGAAATACTTCATATCTATTATCAATAGTAAAGACTAATTTGGTAAAGTCGTCATTGGGTTGATATGGTAATAGTGTAATTATTTTGGATGAAAATTAACTGGCCCTCTTACAATACTTTAATGAGAAAAAAATTTCAAAGGTGGGTGGGAGAAAGATGTAGACATGATGTTATGTTGAGTGTTGGTAAGGTAGGGGCAATGTGTTTGCATCTTGTTATAGGAACTCTTTGGCAAGGAGCACTAAAAAAATTTGGCCTAGAATGAAGGAGCTCAAGATGGTGTCCAATTGCAAGTAGGGTGAGTGTTTTTTATTAGGGGTAAAAAATGGGTTTTGATGGGGCCCATAACCCAATACAAAGAAAAGAAAGCTGCAATAAAATGCATCACAAACCAACAACAGCCCCACAACTCAGCCTCTAAAGATTAACATAACTACACACGCTGCATCTTACAAACAAGCAAGGCCCTGAGACCCTTTAACAATCTGGTTTTAACCAAGACCAAAAACCCTTTTAGATACACACAGAACCCACCTACGTATGCCAGACATCACCAAACCAGCTGCTCATGGAAGAAACCACTAAACCAATAAATATAATCTACATTATGGTGTAAGACACCATCAGACCCCTAATAAAAAACTTGAGAAAATCCAAAAACCCCACCTCAATAGTGGAGATGGAGAGCACAAAAAACCACTCGGAACAAAACCACTACTCGAACCAAGAAGCCAACTCTGAAACCATGAGATCCCCACTTTTAGAGAGGATAATATAAACAGCAAAGCCACTATAGCCAAAAATTACCAACACCCTGCACCTCCACCTCTGCAAGAGAACTTCCCACCTTAATAAGAACAACTGAGGGAGGTCCAGCTCCATAGGACCAGAGGAGAAAGCTAACACGGTAGCCCAACACGCATTTGTAGCATCCTTCGATAAACACTACACCAAAAACAAACTGTGGATGAGGAGAAGAGTCTCAAATAACCACCATAGGTCCACCTTAACAACTTTCAAATAAGAACTCATTTGGGTTTCCAAAGAAAACTTGAACAATAACCCAGCAAGAAGCCATTCACTCACCCACTTCAGAGCTTTCACAATAGACCAACAAAACTGAGCCACCAAAATATAAACATGGAGCAGCTCAACCCATGAGAAGACCACAAACCCCAACATCTGCAACCTAGGGGGGCAAGAGGAAAAATAACAACCTCAACAAAGAGGGACCAAAGACACTCAACCAAAAAGAACCAAGCCACAATAGAAACTCGGCCAATGAAAACAAGGCCACAAAGAGCACAACAACAAAAATAAACACAAGTTGAAAGACCACCAAAGGTATATTCCCAATCTCAGAATGAATGGGAACAACCAAACCCCAAAAGGAATAGGGGCCTCCAAATAGGAAGGAAATAAGGAGAAGGGCCAATAAGAAAGAACACCAAGCAACCCCGACACGCCAGTCAGAGCTAGAGATGGGACAAAACTCCAAACACCCAGCCAAAGGGAGACACCACCACTCCATAAAGAGGGGACAAGAAGAACCTAGAACACACTAAGAAAAAGAACCCCAAAATAGAGCCACCAAACAAATGGTAGGAAAAAGTGAAGGACACCCAAGAAGAAGCTAGAGACATAGTAGACCAACATGAGGAACCACCAAGCCTTCCTATTACATTGAATAGGAGCCAAAAATAGCCCATTTTGTAACCAAAAAACCTCGGAGAAGTCAACGCATACCCACTACAAAGAAGGCATCCAAAAAAAAGGTAGGAAAGGCACCCACACAACACCCACAAACACATGGATTTTAGTAGGCCAACACCGACCACAAACCCCAGCAACGAAACCACTAGCCTCGCCATTCACAGTAAAAACAATAGAGCCATCCTCACGAACCAAAAAACTAAGGACCCAAAGCCAAAGGAAGCCCCAAAGGGCAGAAAAATCCAAGAGGTAGCACCCAAAGCAGGCCACAACAAAGCTATTCTCATATCCAACTCCATGCCCAACTCCATGCCCAACTCAGCGCATCTCCAACACGCAAAGAATGCCAAGAGAAGAAAGGCAACAATTACCCCTCCATCCCACTTTAGACACATCCACAGTATCTGTAAAAGCTTGCAAGGTGGAACAATGCAGAAAACTACCATCTGGGTCCCCCTCATCCTCTTTTCCTTCATCTGCATCAGCTGTAGATTCAAAATTTCCTCCTCTCGCCTTCGTCGCCATCGCCTATATAAGTATGTTGCATATGACCATAAAGGGAATTACAAGTAGGGTGAGTGTTGGTAACCATCTCTAATGCATTTTTCCTATAGAGATTCTTAATAATGATGTTGAATGTGAGGTTTTAATTATAGGGTTATGAGTGGCGGTATCACTAAAACAAATTAAGTTGATAATAGAAGGAGATTCAATTGTTGTGATAAACATTTTCAACAAGATGTGTAGCCAAAAAATTCAATCATTATGTTGAGGAGGTACAAAGGCTTATTGCAAAGTAAATCTCAATAATAAAATAGATATCTTATTCAATGAAGACATTAATTAGTGGCCAATAATAGCTATGTGTAGTTATAATGTGAAAATGTGATCTAAACTAGAAGCTTAGATCTTTGTTTTACCTCCTCACAGTTTACTATGGTTAGATTGGCTAGATTCTTATTATTGGAGGTCAATATCATTTTTAAATTTAAATTGTGCTAGAGATACTTCATATCTATTCTCAATAGTAAAGGCTAATTTGTTAAACTCATCATTGAGTTGATATGGTAATAGTGTAATTATTTTAGATTAAAATTAATTAGCACTTGTACAATACTTTAATGAGAAGAAATGTTCAAAGGTGGGTGAGAGAAACATGTATGAATGATGGTATGTTGAGTGTTGGTAAGATGGGTGTAGTGTGTGTGCATCTATTTATAAGTGCTTTGGCAAGGAGCACTATAAACATTTGGCCTAGAATGAAGGAGCTCAAGATGGTGTCCAATTGCAAGTAGGGTGAGCATGGTAACCATCTCTAATGCATTTTTCCTATAGAGATTCTTAATAATGATGTTGAATGTGAGTTTTAATTATAGGTTTTGGAGTGGTGGTATCGCTAAAACAAACTAAGTTGATAACATAAGGAGATTTAATCATTGTGATAAACATTGTCAACAAGATGTGTAACCCAAAAATTTAATCATTATATTGAGGTACAAAGGCTTATTTCAAAATAAATCTCAATAAGAGTAGATATATTAGCAATGAAAATATTAATTAGTGTCCAATAATAGCTATATGTAGTTATAATATGAAAATATGATATAAACTAGAAGTTTAGATCTCCTTTTGACCTCCTTATGGTTTACTATGGTTATAAATTTCCTAGATTCGTATGGCCTAAGACCAATATCATCTTTCAATTTAAATTGTACTAGAGATACTTCATATCTATTAGCAATAGTAAAGGCTAATTTGGTAAAGTCATCATTGGGTTGATATGGCAATAATGTAATTATTTTGGATGAAAATTAATTGGCCCTTCTACAATACTTTAATGAGAAGAAATGTTCAAAGGTGGGTGGGAGAAACATGTATACATGATGGTATGTTGAGTGTTAGTAAGGTGGGTGCAGTGTGTGTGCATCTAGTTATAGGTTCTTTGGCAAGGAAAACTATAAATTATTGTCCTAGAATGAAGGAGCTCAAGATGGTGTCTAATTGCATGTAAGGTGAGTGTTTTTTATTAGCCTTAAATAGGTTTTGAAGGGGCCCTGAAACCTTGTACAAAAGAAAAGGCAGCAAAGATAAAGTAGATAGGCTACCCCACCAACACAAAAACTAGCACACCATCAACAGACAACAACCAAAGACACAAAAAACAAAACAAAAGAGCACAAAAATAGTAGCAGCTAAAGAAGTTCCTTTAACATTCTAACTACTTCCAAATCCTTAGATATCACCTTATTGTGCATTTCCATGATCTCTTCAACATCCTTCCTCGGCACAACCTTGTTCTTTTTTGTTTTGCTCCAAGTACGAATGCTCAACCTGGTGCCCAAGTCAGGAACCTGCATACCATTTTCAACGTCCTCACCCTCAGCCTAGTTCACCGACTCATTAAACAGGGATCACTCAGTCCATTCCCTAGCTTTTTCAGTCAGGAACACCAAACCTTCAATAGAGGACTCAAGCTTCTCCAAGTGTTGAGATTAATTAGAGCATTGAGGTCTTTACGCATCTGCAAGGAATTCCTCTCCATAGTGGAAAGACTAGGACCATGATCTTTTTTTAGATTAGCAACATCCTCCACCATAAGGCCGAGGCTGGAATTCAACAATTTTTCCATACTGAAGATAGAGTCCTTCTCCCTTAATCTTCTTAGGGTAGATATATTGCAGAAAGAAATCATGTCATACTTTCCATGGAGGTCTTGTACCTCTTGAACTAGCCACATAAGAAGATTAAAAGAGATATATGCCCCTTCCTTGACCAACCCAGAAGCTTGTGTAAAGTCCATTGCACCCTAATACAAGCCCCTCCTTTGATGGGAGCTCATGGGAGGTTCATCTTCCTAGAATTCCTCGGGTGGAGCAACCTTATCTTTACCTTTATCTTTAGATGCCAACACAGCAGAAGAATCCTCCAAATCCACAACACTATTCACCTTCTCCACAACTTGGACCCCCCACCACCACCACAATCCTAAAAATTCTCCTCATTCACAAAATCTGCCACCTCACCAACCTTATTAACCCCAATTCCCTCATGTGTATTTTCCACTAGTTCATGGGAACACAACAGCCCCTATTTCACAATCTTCCTTCTACTTGCTTTACCCTCCACAACCTCCTCATCGCAAGCAGCCTAAATTTTACTTTTCACACATGATGAGGAGAGCTTAGCCTTTTTGGAAGAACTTTTCCTACCCCCTATAGATGGGGTATAATCGAGGTCCATGTGGTAACCATCTGACCATGCAAAAGACTCATCCTCAACTCCTATACCAGCATCATCTTCCACCTCCTTAATCTAGCATTTCTCACTCATCTTCTCCTTCTTCTTGGATTTATCAGGCTTAACAGGAATAGGGGACTCAATAAAAAATTAGATTGTATATGTTCCACAATCAACAACATCAGACCCTCATGTAAGAAAGGATTTCTAAGATTCCTTCTAAGTTCGCAATCCCATCTTCCAAAGACAATTGATAGAAGATAGAAAGGTCCAAAGAAATAAGCTTACCATGATTAAAATGATTAAGTAGCACGAAGTGGTTCCCATACAGAGTCGTATACCTCTCGTCCAAGGTAAAGTAGTGCATCAGTGCCATGGCCACCTCACCCCAAATAGGCTTGATCTTCATGCGATCATAACCCCCACATTGGAGTCTCACCATTTTTTCCTTCTCCTTGTCCTGCAAAAAGTTTATTCTGGCAACCCCTTACATATATTTCTCTCTATAAAATTTCCTTCCTTGATTCGACATCCCCATAAATTTTGTGATAAACTCATCATTAATAGTGATGTCCATACCAAACAAACTCAGTACCCAGCCATGCCAAGCATCGAAAAACTCCCAAGAGACATTCGACTGAAACCCATGTAATTTCTCCATGAATGGGGTAAACCCTCCCTTCTATAAAATTTCCCACATATCAGCATTTTCTTTGATCTCATCACATGAGAATGGCTCTATCCTACACCTATCCCCACCCATCTTCAATGGAAGCAAGTTCACAAGAGTGAGACCCCACAAAAAAAAAGCAACTAAAAAACAAGGTCGAGGGTAAAATTGCACCCAAAAAGCATGTGGGCCAACCTTTCGAGGTACAAAGAAAAATAATGGCCAGAAACCTCCTGCACATACAACTTATACACCCACAAATTCCAATGAGTGCCACCAACATCAAGTGTCATATCATCATGAAATAAACATAATTACCACGCCAACCCTTGAGAACACCTGAAGAGACGACCTCCTCCAAAAAATTAGAAGCTATCATTATTTAGCAAGGATATAGGATTCGTTGGAAGGTTATCATTAACCTCCCATGATCTAGTTGATGTCACACCAAGATTCACAAACAAATCTACCACCCCTATTTTCCTCACAAAAGGCATGGGAAATATAAACCTCATCAAATTCATTCAACATAGAAATGGAAACCACAATAAATATTTCAATAGACCAAGGAGGAGAAATTTTCCTAAGGTAATTAATAATATTCAATGAGTCCCCTTCAACCCAGATTTTGGAAATCCACTTCTCCCTAGCCAGCTTCAAGCCATGATAGGTTGTTGTTGCTTCAACATAGTGGTTTGTCTGGATTCCCAAAGGGAGTTCTGTTGCCAAAACAATCCTACCATTATGATCTCTTAACACTCCCCCACAACCAACAGGTCTTGGATTACCTTTAGTAGAACCATAAAAGTTGACTTTAAACCATCCAGGAGGAGGTGAGTGCCAAACAACCCCTTCTCTATCCAATTTAGATTTTTTCAAAGGCTTGGCAATGTCAAAGCAAGATTCCACTAATCAGCCACCCCAACATCATAATCAAAAACCACCAATCAACCATGGATATTAGAATTAGCAACAACTTGCATAAAATTCTCTTTAATGGTCGAGAAAGTTTTGAAGAACAAGGAGATCAATGAGAGAGAAACTTCCTTGAAAATTTGTTGTTCCTCTCCTTCCATAAACCCCAAAAAACATAAGGAAGCATAAGATACCAAAGAAGACTCAGAGAAGGATTGGAAGAGGGAGACTACCATTGGAGCCAGAGCTCCCAAACCGAAGAAGGGAAGATCCACTCCAACCTACAAAGGTTAAGAAACAACACCCACACCTCCCAAGCAAAACTGCACCCTATAAACAAATGAAAGTTGTCCTCCAAATCCTCCTCACAAAGATAGAATCTATTAGGCAAGGAGAAGCCTCTTTTCCAAAGATTGTTAATGGTCAATATTTTATCCTAAACTATTAGCCACAAGAACATATTGATTTTTGGAATCAGACTTGAAGACTACATAAGAGCCCAAGGAGGCTACAGGCCCACAATATTATTAAGGGAGTGAAAAGAAGAAGCCACCAAATAATTTCCATGTGGGAGAAGCCTCCAAACCACCCAATCCCTTTGAGGAACAACTGGAATATGAACCTGAGACAACACTCCACAAAGAGTCTCCAGCTCTTGAAACTCCTCATGAATTATTTTCCATGCCCCATCCACAATATAATCAACAACATGAACCCAAAATTCTCAAACACAAAGATCCATAAAGGGAGCTTCCTAATCAAAATATTGGAGAGGTCCATGACCAAACCACCAGTCATCCCAGAAGATAATGTCCCTCCCATTGCCAACCAACCATTGAAGACCAGCAAAGACAACACTTCGAACCTTGACCAAGGAATTCCAAAAGAAAGCTCCCGAAGGAGGGGATGTAGTCCTCCCTTAAGAATTCCCAAAATTTATCAACTCCAGAGAAATATTTAGAAGCAAGAATCATCAAACAATCCTTTTCACCAGCCAGAAGAAACCATAACTGCTTCGCTATTTGAGTAGAATTGAAGACCTTAATTTTCCTCATACCTAAACCTCCTTGGCCTTTGGACTGACACAACTTATCCCAAGAAACTAGACTTATTCTTTTCTTTTCCTCCACACCAGACCATAAGAAACTTTTCTAAATACTTTCAATATTCTCCTAGAATTTTCACAGAATCTTGAAAAGGCTTAAAGCATACACCAAGAGGTTCTACAATGTATATTTAATTAAAACCAACTTACTAGCCTGACTAAAAAGAGTGTCCTTTGAACTGGCCAACTTAGAATTAAACTTATCAATCAAACCATTCCAAAAAAAATCAGGAACTGAACTATCACCAAGAGGAAGACCTAAATAAATAGAGGGAAAGGTCCCAACAGAACACTAAAGAATACTGGCAATTCTCTTCATTCTTCTCTCTGAAGTGTTGAGGGAAAAAATCATACTCTTAGGAAGACTCGCCAATTGTCCTGAGGCAGTTTCATACTTTTGAAGAACCAATTTGATGGCCTTTACTTCCACCACAGATGACTTCCCCATAATAATCATGTCATCAACGAATTTTTGATGCAAAAAAGGAGGACAGGAAGAGGTAGGACGAAGCCCTTTATAACACCAAAAGAAACCTTCTTCTAAAGAGATCTCCTAAGAGCTTCAGCTAGAATGATGAAGAGGAAGGGAAAAATGGGGTCACCCTATCTCACCCCCTAGAACTCCTAAAGAAATCTGAGGGTGAGCCATTAACCAAAACTAAAAAAGACACCATCAAGATGAGACTCTAAATTAGCTTCAAGAAATTATCTAAGAATCCAAAAGCGGATAAAACTTTAACCAAAAATTTTCAATTCACATGATCATACACCTTCACCAGATCAAGTTTTAACAAGAAAATGGCTTTCTTGTTAACCATCAGCAAGTTTATATTTTCATGCACAGTAATTATAGGATCAAGAATTTTCTTGCCCAAAACAAAACCACATTGGTGCTGAGAAATAATCAGAGGAAGAACCCGCTACAACCTTAAAGCTAGAACCTTTGAGAAGATTTTATAGATAGAATTACAAAGGCTAATGGGCCAAAACTCATTAAAATACGAAGCACCAAGAATCTTCAGAATAAGAACAATGAAGGTGGAATTTAATTCCTTCAACGGATTATGACCACCAAAAAACTCCTTGGCAGCATCCACCACATCCTTGGAGACAATCATCCAAAATTCTTGAAATAAGAACATGGGAAAGTCATCTAGACCAGGTGCTTTATTCCAACAAAAGAGAATACCGCTTTCGTAACTTCCTCCACATAAGGGATACAACACAACATGCTATTTAAATCAACAGTCATAATTCTAGGAATAACTTCCAACACCTAGTCTTAACTAGTTGAAACAAGAACAAAATTTTCAGACAAGAGATCAACAAAGTAGGCAAAGGCCACTTGTCAAATCTCCCCATCATTCTCAGTCAACACATCATTATGATGGATACACTTTATCTGATTTGAGGCTTGATGCTTCAAGGTAGTAATATGAAAAAACTTTTTATTCCTACCTCCACAATTGAGCCAACCACATGGGATCTCTACTTCCAAAACTCTTCCTCCTTAGCCACAATATTATGCAGTGAGATAAAAGCATGCTCTCCTCATTCACCACATTAGAATTATACCCCAAAGCTTGAATAGTCTGCTGCAAAAGATCCAAATCCTCCTTAATACGAGATTTCTCATGAAAGATATGCCCAAAGGAAGACTTATTCCAAATCCTCACATTAGACTTCACAGACACCGACTTCTTAGCAATTCTATACAAAGTTGTCCTATCCACCTGGATATTCCACCAAGAGGAAAGATTATCTTTAAAATTAGGATGAGATATCCACATTTTTTCAAACCAGAAAGGAAAGGAGCATCTTCTTCCAACCAAGTCATCCGATAAAGAAATGGGGAAGTGATTCGACCCCAATCTAGTGAGAGCAGAGAGGGAGCATGAATAATGAATCATCCACTCAGGAGAAAGGAAGGCCCTTTCCAACTTCACTTGAATCAACCCATCACCAACTCTACGGTTTGACCAGGTAAAGGAGGCCCCACATAGGTCGACATCAAACAAATCATTTTCATTGATAGATGACATCAAATCAAATCTACTCTCATCATCCATGTGGGATCCTTCCATCATTTCTAGATAACTCAGAGGAGTATTGAGGTCACCCATAACCAACCAATGATTAGAAGGGTGACTAACTTTGAAGGAGTTTAAATTCCCCCAAAACCTCTTATGAGCACTCTTCACATTAGGGACATAGATTTTAGATGAAACCCCTAAAAAATTATCCCTAATATGATGAAAAGAAGTAGAAATGTGGTTAATTCACCCCACAAATAGCCCTCCCAACCACCACCTCCATATTCCATAAGATTTCCACCCCACTAGACGCTCCTTCCGAATCAAATCCATGAAGACCACACTCTTTAAACAACCTTTTCTTTAAACAATCCAACCTATCCATAGGCATTTTAGTTTCCTAAATCAAAATCACATCCAGTTTATGATCCCTTACCAAATTAGAAAGGAGATCATTCTTATGAGGTGTATTCAACCCTCTGATATTCCATGAGAGAATCTTCATAGGAGACTCTAAGATGCACTCTTCGAGCACATCTCAAACAAGGTTTTCTGAGAGCCATCAGCAATATCTGCTTTTCTTTCTTTCAACCTATGTTGCTGCAAAGAGGGTCTACCACTCCGCATCGGCTCCAACCCATAATCATATTTCTAACGGTTCCTAGTGGCAACACCCTGAGGAAAGGAATGTTTCTTCATATTCCTAGTTTTGGCAGGAAAGAAACAAGGCTCCTTCACAAGAAAAGAGAAGCCCATATTGTCCCTAATGACAGAAGAGGTGAGCACCATATTTGGATTAACAGGAGAAGCAAGGACATATGCAAGACAAAAAGACTCCACCAGCTCAGAGGATTTCAAACACTTACCTTCAACCACTTGATCAACCTCACCACTTCTAGACTCCTCAGCCTCACCAAGGTGGTTATCCTTTTCATGAGAAATCAACTCCCCTTCTTCCAAAGCAGGCTTTTCCCTGAAAAGGACCTAAACATCATCCACCGGTTCCTTCACAGGGATATTAGAGTCCACAAAAGCCTTCTAACTCCTCCCCTAATATCCCTCCTCCTTACTCAAGACATATTCAATTACAGGCTTGCCCAAAGCTTGCTTTGATGAGACAATAGCTCTACCACCCTCCTCACTCAACTCCTCATGCATTTTTTTCTTTTCCTTCCACTCCTTTAAAGGTTGAGCAGGAGTCAGTTTGGCGGCTTGGAAGGGAACTTTCTTTACCAATTCCCAACTTTCTTACAATGAAAACAAGCAAAGGGGATGGACTCGTATTCAATCACTTGGTTCCAACCACCCAACTTAGAGTTAATCAATATATTTTTTGGAAAGTCCACAGATTGATCAACAAACACACAGAAACATGCATACACCAACCTTTTTTCTGATATGTCATCATTTGGTCTATATAGAGAAGCTTCCCAAAAGTATTTGTAAAACCTACAAATACCTTCTCATCCCAAAACTACAAAGAGAGAGTCAGAAGCCAAACCCAAAGAGGGGCTAAAAAAAAAAGAACTCGGGTTGAAGCCAACCTCCCACTTTTTTAGGACCAATGAAGATTTACCAATCATCCATGGCCCACCAGTTAGACCACTAATGATATCCTCATCACAGGTGAAGGAAAATGAAAAAAGAAACCATTTTCCATCACCGCCACCTCCACCTAGCCTTTCATCTTCCATCTCTTGAAGGTAAGATTATGGGCCAACTCAATGTTTGGACAGGGAGCCATAAATTTTCCCACCAAGGATAAATCTATTGATTCCAAACACTTCTTAATGATATAGTTAAGAATTGACATTGAATACTCCCCAATCATCAGGTTCGCCAAAAAGCTAACTGGAGGAGAAGAAATCTTACCTTTAGGCTTAGTTCCAAAAAGATTAGACCAACTAGGTCCATCTGAATTGATCCCCACACACTTTTGTCCTTCACTGGCTGAAACATTCTTAGGAATCTTCAAACAAGGAGAAGAGGACAATCCCACATTAAGAGGAATCATAAAGGTCCCCACACAAGGCCCGGAGTGAACCCCATCCCCAAAAACCAAAAAGTGCATATCAAAAGACACTAAAGAGGACCCACATCATTAGCAACAATGCCACTACAGACTAACAAATCCACACCTTCAACAACCTCAACAACACACCTCCCACCATTAGCATCAGGAGGCAAACCAACATTTTTTGCCTTCGAAGAATTTTGAAAATGCCGAACTAACCAAAAAGAGCTCCATTAATCTGTATTTTATTGGAATGTTCTTTCCAAGTCTATAGTTAAACCTAGCATAAAATACATTAATGATCAATGGTTCTTGTCTTAAGTAAGGTGAGTGTTGGTAACCATCTCTAATGCATTTTTCTTATAGAAAGTCTATCACCTTAATTTTTTTGAAGAATTATTTTAGGATAACAAGGAGATTATCAAATGTATCCATTTGTAATGGTTTCCTCATCAATTTTCCATATTATTTTCTCAATGAAACCACCCACATTAAATTTGTAATTTTCCATGCTCAAAATGTTTACAAATACATGAATAGTCAATATGAATGTGGTATTATGGTAGGAGGAAAATTGATGGCTCAAGGGTTGGAAGGTGAATTTTTGGCCTCCATAACAATAGAGCATATAATAAATTCTAAGGTCATTGATAAGTTATGGAGGGAATTAGTGATATTGGGATTTTTTGTGAGAACATGAGTAAACTTTATACAAGGCTACATGTGCATCACTAGCCTAGAAATATTAAAGTTTATAATGACCTCATCATACCAATATCCTATAATTTTTTGATTCATAGAGCTCACCATTGAAGGGAGGTTTACTATGGTGTGAAATTTCCTTTGCTAACAGACCATTAAAGAGGATGTCAATTGTATGCTAACTAGAAATGGGTGGATGTAATCATTAAGAAATTATAGTTTCCCCTATCTTGAGGGATAACTAGGGAGTGTCCTAGTGGAGGTTTTTGTTTATTGGACTAGTTATTATATTTTTTGTTATCTTAATGGTTGTGTTCATTTTTGGTGTTTATGAGAATATGTAGTCGACTCTTTGAACTAGTTTATGATAGTGGGTATGTTGCTACAACATATATGTATGAAGTTTATTCTCAAGGGTGGGGACCTTTATAGAACCACTAATATTAAATCTAAAATATTATTTTATGGTTATATGAGGGCTTAAAAAGTTTGGTTTTTATATATGTGAGATGTTTTATATCTTGAATGAGGTTATTTTTTTTATGTAATATGAGTTGAATTTAGTAGATATAATATTACTAAAAGTTTGTCATTTTATATGGTTTTTTGGTGTGGTCTATGGGGCTTGTATTGTTAATATCTCTTATTATGATTTATGGTTGTTTTATTCTGTTTAATGTATTAATTTTTTATAAAAAAAATTGGTGTGACAACTTACTATCACCTAATTTTTAATTATTTATGTTGTAACTAATCAATTTATTTTCCCATGTTTAATCTCATGCCACTCAAGATCAATATTGAAACCTAATTTTAGTTCATTAAATTTAAATTCCAACTCCATTCTTCCCTACTAACCATTATAAGTCAACTTGGTGTAAGTTTGTGCAACTAATTGTTATGTTTGGGTATTTAAAGACATTCATTTGTGCAATTAATTCATATTTTTGATTAAAAGTAAATTATTAAAGTGCACTTGATTTTCTAAACTAAAAAATAAACTCATCTATATATAGGCCACTTGCATTTTGGTGAATATTGTCTTTTAATATTTTTTATTATTATTTTCCAACTTTTGCATGACTCTTTCCTCCACATCAACATAGTTAAAATATTAATTTATGGCACATATAATTTTTGTATTAATAGATTCTCAATCATTTTGGTTAGTTATCAATTATGTGTTTTTAAGTTGTAGCTAAGTCATCATCACATTGTATGGCTTCCTTGTCATCCACTTGTAGTATTCTATAATATTTGAACTTTAATATCTTACCAATATTACATAAATGTTGCAAGTTGTAAGGGAAAATAAACCATTTACATAAAATACATAGGTTGGTTAAATAGATAAAGTAATAGATAATTAATTAACCTAGAGATATAAATTAGTACAAATATCATAATAAATGTGAAAATTAATTATATTAAATGGAAAGGTACATATTTTTAGATTTCATGTAGATGTTATTGTACGTGCATCAAGATTATATTTGCTATGATATCATAATGCACATGAATGCAAGGATATTTAAAATAATTTGTTTATTGGGAATGGTAAAAGTATGATTTCAGATTTGAAGTTTCAGTTGTCAGCGTAGTTTGAGATGAAATTCCTAGGTGTAGCTAGGTACATTCTGGGAATGGATATCACGAGAGATAGAGTGAATAGAAATATTTGGTTAAGCCAAAGCAAGTATGTGAACTCTATGTTGGAGAGATTCATCATAGCAGATTATAGACAATTAGTTGTTCCTATGATGTAGGGGATGAATATTTCTATGAATGATTGTCTAAAATATCCTACTAAGATGGAGGAAATGACCAAAGTACCATATGCAAGTGCATTTGGTAGTCTGATGTATGCGATGGTGTGTATGAGACCAGACATTTCCCAAGCAGTGGGATTCCTTAGCCATTTTATGGCTAATCTTGGATGGTTGCATTGGGATGCAGTTAAGAGAGTGTTCAGGTATTTATAGGGTACTTTTGAGTATGCCTTGTGTTTTCATGGTTATCCTACTATACCTCAACATTCTATGAGTATTCATGGATATGTGGATTCAGATTGGGTAGGTGACATTGATAACAGAAGATCCACCAGTGATTATGTGTTTATGATGTTTGGTGGTGTTATTAGTTGGATGAGTAAGTGACAGGCTATAGTCGTGTTGTCCACGATAGAATAAAATTACATGGAATCCACTCATGCTTGTCAGGAAGCCATTTGGCTTAAGATATTGTATTCTGATATTGGTTTAGATGTAGGACAAATTACTATTTGTTGTGATAGTTAGAGTGTGATTTACCTAGCAAAGAATCCTACCTTCCATTCTAGAACAAAGCACATCAATGTTCAATATCATTTTTTTCATGATATGGTAGAAGATGGAAATGTGAACTTGGAAAATGTTGACACTTTGGTGAATGTTGCAGATGCACTAATGAAACTAGTGAGCACAAAAAATTTCAGATGGTGTTCCAATTCCATAGGCCTTGGGGCCCTAAGCAGATGATTTTGTATGATTCTCAGCAGGTCTTTGACAAGTGGGAAAATATTTGGATTAAGGTTTCTCAACCTTAGAGTCCTACTATCGATTAATTTAATGTATTATTTTATTTATTTGTATGATTGAATTTCCTATGGTGTCATGTCATAAATTGGGACCCACTTGTTGGGTGCCATCCCCGTTGGAAGTGAATGGATGACACATCATCATCCCAAGCGGACATAGGTGTCCCACTTTGGAATCTTTGACTTATGATAGATTTTATGACTTGTCATAAGGAATCTTTATGCATGGAGAGAGTTGGAGTCCAAGTTGGGTTATGACAGGTTAGAAGAGAATCAAATATTTTGGCCAGTTATGATGGATTCTCTTACGGATTCTATGATGGATCTTGTGGTAGATGTTATGGAAGATTTATGATAGATTTTATGACAGTTGTAAGGCATCTAGTATAGGATATTATGAGCACATTTAGGGTTCCCAATCTTGGAGAGGGAATATTTCATGTTATGATGATTGTAAGGGGTGTAAGGGAATATCATACATGTGTCCAAATGCATGTCTATGGTGTGGGATATTGTGTCATCTGTATTTGGATGCCCATCCTTTTCTAGATGCTTCTCTTATTTTGTATTCTCTATATATTGTATTCCTTGCATTGTAGAATTCATAGTTTGTTTATAGGTAACGAAGTGCTACAAGATTCACTCCAGAATAGGTATTTGTTTTGAAGCACTTGTTGAAAAAGCTTTGTACTTGGATCTGCATTATAACCTCTATTTGATTTAACACAATAGTACTATGCTTTTGGAGGGTGGTTTTTTTTACTCGAAAGGGTTTTCCCCATCTATATTTGGTGTTTGTTGTTTATGTGTTCTTGTTGGTCTATGTAAAATTATTTTTGTGTTTCTCCTTACTGTAACTGTATAAGGTATTAAAAGGAAAAAAATTGTAACTCTCCCCTGCTTAGATTAGTGTAGGAAGTTATTTCCGCTCACTCAACTTCCTTTCAGTTGGGTGTTTATGATTATTATGTTCTTTGACTATATATATGCATTGAGCAGGTGCCCTTGACATGTGTTGAGTGGTTACAAGTACAAGGTTATTTCTCCAATTGGCTACACAAGTCTAATTTATTCCCCAAAGGTGGTTAATTTGAAGATGTCACACTAGGCCTCCCTATCTATTCCCCAATCATACTTGAATTGAGTACGGTAGGTGTCATGTTTGACCCTATGTGAACTCATATCTGAGTTACGATTTATTCTCAAATCCCTATATATCATGAATGAACAATAAATGTCTTATTTAATTAATGGTTTAAATTTTTTATTTTATGTAAATGAAATGTTAGGAATTTAAATGATTTATATATTGGTTATCAAAATATTTTACATGTTGAATAGGAAAGGGGAAAAATAGAAATAAATTTAAGTTATTATTTATGTTTGCAAAAAATTCCTGGATCAAAAAATGCAGGTTATTCTTGATTTAGTTATCATGTTTGAATTCCAATTTCTATAAATTTAAATGAATATATGCTTATACGGATTTAAATTGTGAATTCAAATGATAAATGTTATTTAGGAATGGATTTAAATGTTTAATTGAGTTTGGGGAAAATTGAAGTGAATTAAAAATTAAGAAATAGAAAAATGAATTTAATATTATTTTTTAATTTGAAAATTGAAAAGGGTAAATAGGAAAAAGTGCTTTTATTTTTCATTATTCATTTTTGGGAAGAAAATAAGAGAGGAGAAAACCCTCTTCTTGTGAAAAATTGTTTTGTGAATTGTGGGAGAAATTTTGAAGGGTTTTGGATGAAATCAAATCCAATAAGATAGAAATGGGAAGAAGAATGTTCTTGCAAGTGATCTTAGGCATTCGTTTAGCATGCTTGAGGTATTATTTATTTTGATTTTGTTCATAATTTTAGGTAATGATAAATTATTCTCCTTTACTCATTTTATTTCATATTTAAAGGTTGTATTAGGATTAGGGGAATGTAAAAATCTCTCAATGCATTTTGTTTGAGAAAAAAAAAATGCTATATGTTTTTTTTATGATTTTTTTGGGAATTTTCATTTAAATGGGGTTATGATGCCTATTTTTTTTTAGAAATGATGAAAATGTGAATTTTATAGCTTAGAATGGATGTTGAGCACTTTTGACACCAAAGAGTATTCTTGAAATTTTAAATTTTAAAATTTTAATTTTTGAAGAAATTTTAATGGAGTTTGAAGAAAATTTCTTGGTTTTTGGCTTATTGGAAAATGAGGAAATTTGGAAGTTTTATGTGAAATATGATGTTTTGTAATGTTTGAACAAAAAAATTATTCATGAAATATTGAAATAGATGTGAAAACTTCTTGTGAAATTTGGTTGAAAATTAGAATTTTGCATTATTTTTTGTGCCACTCATTGGTGAGTGTGAAGAGCCTAGAAATAAGGTACTAGAGATGGTATGGGAGTGGATCCAAACATTCTTATGTTCCAAAGTTTCAAGTAGGTTGATCATAGGTGGGGATTCATCTAATTAAGTGGTAATTAATGAAACACGAGTAATTATTTAGCAAAGATAATGGATGCCCCTCTCATACATCTTAAGTGCTTGTAAAGGCTAAGGATGTTTGGGAATACATGCCATCTCAAGGAGCTTGGGTCTTGTAAGATCAAGTGTCCTCATCTATATGAAATGAGTACTATATTTTGTGCATGCCATACCAGTGAGCACTGTGATAACACTCCCTACTAGCTCTTTAGCATCTTACCCTAGTGTCTTGTGTGTTTTCAAGTTAGACAAAAGAATTGAAAGTGAATATTAACAAGGAGAAAATTGGGTATGGTTTAAAAAGAAGGATCTAAAAGGGGCTACAAGGAACTTAATAAACAAGGAGTTCATAGAATGGAAGATGCTACTTGAGAAAAGTAGCTCTCCACCAAGGAGGGGAAACAATGCACCTAAAAATGAGAAGGAAATCTCTTGAGGAAATGAATGGGTTAAAATAAAAATGATGAAAAAATGAAGACAAAATAGGAAAGAAATAGGGGAACCTTACCCAAAGAGGAGAGAGAAATAAGATCAGCTTCCTAAATGCTTTGGCAGATTAGGAAAAGTTAGGATGCACCACAAAAAATGGATTTTAATGATTTTTAATTGCTCGAGTTGGAATGTAAGTGCACTAGAATCCCTAGATAGGAAATATATAGTTAAGAGATATCTAAATCTAGGCATAGTCAAGGATGTTATGTTGTTACAGGAGGTAAAGCCAGTAAAATTTACTCTAAAAAATAATCTTAAGTTCATGTGGAAAGACTCATCTTAGTATTGTAACATACATGAAAGGTGTAAGGGTGGATCTGTCATTTTATTATCTAATAGATGGAATCAATATGTGACTGAATATGGGGTCTCACCATGCAATAGGGAAGCTTTAATAACTATAGAAAAATAGAATAGGAAATTTGGCCTATGCTCAATATATGCTTCAAATGAATACAGGGAGAGGATAGAGCTGTGGAAGTGGATGTACGATCTACAAGATATTCCATGGGAGGAGATTTCAATATGATTGAAAATATTGAGGATAAATATGGTGGTATATACATGGGTTGGAAAGAGGGAGAGAAATAATTTTGGTATAAAATGAAAAGCATGCTCAATCTCTTTGATCCTATGGAAGGAATGAAAAGTGAAAGAAAATATATGGTTCACATGGTGTAACTGTCAAAATGTTAATAAAAGGATTTACTCTAGGTCGGAAAGGTTTTATGCTAATAGGGATTTTTTCAACTTTGATACAATTAAAAGGAGGGGCAGATTAAGGGTGCAACCTTGCACATTGTCAGACCATCATCCTATCAAGGTGAAGATCATAAAAGAAAAAGAAAAGTTCAAAGAAGGTAACTGAAGAATGGAAAATTCATACTAAATACCAATTTTTTAAATGGTGAGGACTGTAATGAGGCTATATTTACCTTTAGATAAATTTTAAAAATGGATGCTAAAAGACAAATAAAAAATTGGGAGATAGATTAAAAATGTTTAGAAAGGTTGGAAAACTATATTTCAAACTATAGGAAAGAAAAAATCTATGAATAATACGAGATATGAAAATACTCTACAAGAAAATCTATTCAAATTGGAAGCTAAGTTGCAAAGTGACCCTAAAAATAAAAAATTGAATGAGGAATTAATATTCAATGAAAACTCATTGATAAAATTTCAAACTAATAAGATTCAAGGAGAAAAGATAAGAGCAAAAAAGAATTGGTTAAATAGTGGATACAAAGGTTCTAAATCCTTCTTTAGATTTATTAAAGAAAAAATGCAAAAAAAAATGTAGGATCAGTATGGGTAGAAAACAAGTTATTAAATGATCTAGAAGAAGTAAAAATTCAATTTTATTACTTCTAAAAAACCTATTTACTTGTGTGGGAGACAATGAGAAAAATATTATAGATAGAAGTCAATGCAAAAAGGTAATCACTAAAAATATCTCCAAAGACAATGCAAAAAGATTAAGAAAAGAGATAATTAAGGAAGAGATAATAAAATAAATTCAAGTTTTGAGAAATAACGAATCTCTAAGGGTAGATGGTTTTCCTATAGAATTATTCAAGAAAAATATAAAATGGGTGAGTGAAGACCTACTGTAGGTTTACACTAAAGCCATTAAGAGAGGATCTCTTAGAGAAAATATTAATAAAGGCATAATCAAATTGTTGCCTAAAGAAGGTGATAAATCTTTAATTAAAACTAGATACCAATCACCTTACTAAATTCTTCGTACAAGATACTAGCAAAGGTCTTAGCATTGAGACTAGTAGATACCCTCCCTTCCTTCATTAGCAACACTCAAACAGGGTTCATCAAAGGTAGCTAAATCCTTTATGTAATACCCCTTGTGTTGTTGATTGGACTTGATATTTTCTATGGTTTTGCTTGATACTTTGAGACTTTGATAGTTATTGTTTGTTGGTTGGATTGGTTGATTGAATAGTTTAGACTACTTGATGACTATGTTACTTTATATGATGACATGGATATGATGATATGACATTATGGTTATATTTGATTGGTGATGTTTTATATGGATGCAGTAGTATATTGTGATGTAGTAGATAAGTAATTATTCCATGATGATATGATGTGATCAGTTTACTTTAACAATGTTACTTTATACTTGATGTTGAAGTT
Source organism: Sequoia sempervirens (assembly GCA_007258455.2). Classification (NCBI taxonomy): domain Eukaryota; kingdom Viridiplantae; phylum Streptophyta; class Pinopsida; order Cupressales; family Cupressaceae; genus Sequoia; species Sequoia sempervirens. The sequence goes on along the minus strand of VDFB02058242.1, from coordinate 708,572,097 downwards.
GTTATTATAGCTTTGGTGAGGGGACAATGTAGCACCACTCATTTGCAAGTTCATTGCTATGTTGTGATTCCTTCTCATGATGTGAAGTGTATATATATATATATATATATATATATGTTGTACATAACCTTGTTTGTATGCAAGAATTGCAAGAGTAAAGTCTCAATTCCACCTGCTTTGGGCAGGACTGGGGAGCATTAAATTATCCCAGTGGGCATGAAGTTGAAACAAAGATGACAAGGAAGTCACCCCATCCCAAGTTTGTCAACTCATCTTGTGTCTAGTGGTATTGTGCGTTTTGACCTTGGTCATTTTTGCATTATATGTTAGTTGTTTTGTGTGAGTGTATTTATGTGACTTATTTTGCATTGGTGTTGTAGTATGATGTAATTTAAATAATTAAAGAATTAAAATAAATGTTAATAATAGTTATTTGAATAGTTTTATTAAAATATAAAAGTATTAAATTAAAAGTCGTGTAATTTATTATAGATAAATAAATTCAAAGGTGTAAATAAAATTATTTAAATTGGTATTTAGATAATTTAATGAAAATAGCATGTTGAGGATAATTAAAGAAATAAAATAATTAAATAAGTTAAATTGTGTGAACTGTAAGTATAAATTAGCAAAATTGAAATTAAAACTAAAGAGTTCAATTCGAATGGAAAAATATAGAAAAGAATAAAAAGGACCAATGAATGTTGAGATTTTTGGCTGAAAAGTTGGTGTAGAAATAGAAAACTTCTTTTCATTCTGATTTTTAAGTTTTCGATAATAGAAGAGGTTATCTTTTTATTTAAGGGCAAAAAAAAATGAGAAGTTTTCATACATGGGAAATTTAACAAAAGCTTCAAAAAAAAAAATTTTAGTTGGGTAAAAATTTGCATCCTCCCAGGTTTTCTCTATAAAAATCGTTTCCCTTTCATTGTTCTAGGGAAAAAGGATCTTCTGAATAAAAGATATAGATTAAAAATTTGATCAAAGAAACTGGTGGAGAAGTTTTGAAGAAGGATAGGGGAGCTCTTCAAAAAGGCTGGTTGGAATCAAAGGAAAGCTTCATCAACTCCTCAGCAAGCACAAGACTCCAAGTTCCTTTATTGATCTTTCATTTCTTGTTAAATTTGAAATAGCAAATATGTTGTTCTATAAAAGAAAAATCTTTTAGGGTTTTAGAATTTATTGGGTAATAAGTAAATGAAAGAAATTTATTAGAGTCTCTGAAAATGTTTAGTATTTTTATAATTTTGTTTTTAAGGAAAATTTGATTTTCTCTCTGAAATATATATATATACACTTGAGGATATATATATATATTATATATATAATAAATATATTTATTAAATTCTTTTGAAACATGTTCCCGGTAATATATATATATATACAAATATATTGAATTTATTTCAAAAATTTATTGGGCCTGATCATAGCACAATTCGGCAACAGCGAAAACAAATTCTACATGTTGAGTGGGGTGGTCAACCTTGGTCGTACCCCTCCCCACTGCTCGAGTGAAGGCTACGACGTAGTCCAATGGATAGTTGTACGCAACAGTCCTTTGGACTGTTGTGAGTAGTCCCTTGGACTGTGCATGCACCCGCGTCCTTATATTGGTTGCCTTTGTTATTATGTATAAGTCATTTTCAATATATGTGTGTGTGTGTATTTATTTTGTACATTCTGGCAGTAATACAAATATCTCATAATTTCTCTAACTATGTAAGTAGAATATTTATGTATATATATATTTTATTTATATAAATATATATATATATGCAATTATGTGTATATATATATAAATAAAATATAAATATATATAGATGTATTGGTTTTGTTATGAGTGTGAAAATTATAATTATGATTGTAATGGTTAATGGAGAATGGAAAAATAATATATATTTATCAGAATTGATATTGAAATTTTATTTCAAAATTATATTAACGAAAATCAAGATTAGTAAATGGAATAAAATGAATTATTTAACAATGTGTGAAAATTATTATGTCATTTTATCTTGTAAATCAGCTTTGGCCTCTTTTTATTGTTAGGTCATTGTTTTTGGATTTTTCGATGTGGGAACCCAGTTTGCTTTAGGAACCGACTTAGGGGTGTTGTGAACCTTAGGCTTCAAGAGGCATCAGATAATTCTTAGTCGATATTTTTCTTTTTATGTGCTCTTAGTGTGGCAAGCTTTTTGGTATCATTGATTTGAAAGGGTTGTACGAGATTTTGTTGAGACTCTACTTATGTGCTTTTAGCGAGATGGGTAATGCCTCACATGTGTTCTGTTGAGATTTAATGATCATTTTATGTTGGTAAAACCCTTGGCTTTGTTTATGTTTTGGGTCTCTAGGGAGAGTGGCTCTTCATGGGGGTCGGCGCCTCAAAAGGAGGAAGGGCCAAGATAACCCACATAGGAGTTAGATTAAAAAGTGAAAACCTAATAAAAGAATTTAGGGGGATGGGTAGTAGTAACATTAATAAGATAATTATGGATACCTCATCTTCCATTAGGGCTTTCGCAGACTAATGATGGACTGAGAAGGTCATGGTTGGCAAGGTCGTTACCTCATCCTCATGAGAGGTTAATGGCCCCACATGAGTCACCCTATGGGGCCGACGCCTCAAGTAGGAGGAAGGGCCAGGATAACCATAGATGGGGGTTAGAGCCTAGACCAGCCTAGATCAGTCGGTGCTTGGAGGAAGGGCTAGGATAACCCATGTAGGACTATGCGATGACACCCTCCACTAGTTGCCCTTATGCTTTGGGTTCTTGCTTGCCTCTGGAAGTGGTTTATGGTTGTTGTCTTTCATTTATTGATGATGTGTTTAATGGTGTTGTGTTATTGTGATTGGTTTCTTGGTTGCTCTTCGTTTATCATCTATGTACTCTCATGTTATTAATATTGGAGTTACTGTTACTTTGTTACTATTATTGGAGTTTAGTTTAGTTGCCATCCTTGGTCATGGTCACTTCCTTGTCACCTCTGAGCATAGGGGTGGGTGTTTCTAAAACCCACGCGGTCGGGTGGAACGTGCTCCACACCCTGTTGGGTTCCCCATCAACATTCGTTCTTCACAATATCTTCCAGATGGAGCTGTACCTGATGTTCATAATGTATTTCTAACATTCCTTGTATGATGTATCTATCTCACATGTATGGGAGATTTTGACGTAACACATGTATATGAACATGTAATGTATTAAAAGATGATGTAATGTAAATGTGCCCTTGTAATCATTCATGATTTATGAGATTTATTATGGTTTGCTATCATGTGATGTATTTATATTTATGCTTATGAACATATGGATGTTATCTCTTGCAAATGGTTATTTTAATGTTTATGATGGATGTAAAGTTAGTTAAGCTATTTAGCTTTATATGAATCTTTCGTTATGGTTTCATTTTATGTGATGTGATCTCGCATGCCCCAAAGTACTTAGATGTTTGATATGTTTATCATGTAATGTAATAATGTATAATGGTACTTAATATGTTTACTCTTTTTTCCTTTTTTTAAATGTGTGCATAGTAGTTGTTACTTTGGGATTTGCATGACAGGCGTTACAACTTGGTATCAAAGCCAAGGTTACAAACTCTGGGTTCTCTGGGTAGTTAAGTCCATTAGGCAACCTTTGTGTTTAACTCTTGAGCTCACTTGCACCCCTATCTTGTTGTGCAGGAATATGCCTCGAGGTAGAGGAAATGGCTGAGGAAGAGGTTGGGGTGCTGGCTGTGGAGAAAACTAGAAAAGTCCATCATCTCCAAGCTCCCATGGTTTAGAACAAGATGAACAACGGAGCTCTCAAAATAATCTAGTAAGCGAAGATCAGAACCTGATACAGCAGGACCTAGGAGGTGGACAGTTGCAACACCTTCTTGAGGAGATTCTTGGTCGGTTGGGACCCAGGCCAGAGGAGGAGCAGCGGGTCGAGAGAGAAAGGGAAAGGTCGCTGAGGTGGAGGGAAATAACGGCTGATCAAGATGTAGTGCTAGCTGGTCATATGAGGAACTTGCTAAGAGCACACCCGCCTATGCTCGATGGCTCTAGAGGAGGCTTGGAAGTGGAAACATGGCTAATCAATTTGGATCGATGCTTCGCGATGCACCCCTATGGTAGCAATACCAAAGCTCAATACGCAATCATGCATCTGTGAGGCTTTGCATCCACTTGGTGGTGGCTAGAAGAGCAAAAGTTACATCTAGATATCAGCATGGTCACATGGGAGCAATTTTTGGACAAGTTCAGGGCTTGCTTCCTTTCAGATCATTGGAGGCAATGTAGGGCAAATGAATTTCATGACCTTAAGCAAATTTTAATGTCCATTGAACAATATGAGTGGCGATTCTATGAATTGAAGCAATATGCAGGGATCAGCAATGATGAAGGGATGTTAGTTCAACATTTTGTTCAGGGCTTAAACACTCGAATTAGTGGTGGCGTGCGAGTCATTGAACCAAAGACAATGGAAGTTGTTGTTGAAAAGGGTTGATTGGTAGAAGAAAATTTGGCTATGGCCTTGGGTGGTCACATAGGAGTGCAAATTGGTAGTGTGCCAACCCCTAGCTTTGGCTCCCATGGAGAACAGACACAGGCTGTAGGATCTTCTAATAACTGTTATGTGCCCCCTCAAAGGGGTTCGCAGCAGTAGTCACAGCCGAAGCATAAAAACTCTCCATCTTAGCAGGGTGGCAATTCTCAATTTTGAAGGGATCAAAATCGAAACTGAGCTCCTTAGGAGCATTTTGAGCAGCTCGCACCAAGTTTTCATTCAGTGCCTAGTCGAGGAAGCTTTCAGCAGTCAAATAATCCATCTAGGGGGTAGAGGATTTAGCCAAGGTACTAGTTGCTACTCATGTGGGAAGCAAGGGCCTATCAATAGATTGTGTCCATAAAAGAGCACCTCAGGATTTAGCCAGAGACCAGTTGGGTTGGAGCTGATAGTGGGTGATGCTGAAGAGCTCATCGAGTCTTGGTGACAGTGGATAATCGGCAAGTGGACCACCAGAGTACCATCATTTAAACAACAGGTGTGTTGCATAACACTAGTATTTCTATACTCTTTGATTCTGGTGCAACTGATTCTTTTATATCTCCTTCAGTAGTTGAGCGATATAGACTGGTGGAAACTAGGCAAGGCATAAAATGGTAGGTTGAATTGGCCTCAGGGTCAAAGGTTGTAGTAGATAAGCTTTTTTAGGGTTGTAGTCTGGAGATAGGGGCATTGACAACTAAGGTGGACCTCTAAATCTACCACTTGGCTCATATGATGTCATCTTGGGAATGGATTGGTTGAGTGCACACCGTGCCATGATAGACTATCATCGTAAAGAAGTGCAGTGCTTCAATGATTCCAGAAAGGAGGTTGAGATTGTGGGTATCCAAAGGCCCATTTCATTGCGAATGATCTCTGCCATGCAACTAAAAAGGTATTTCTATCAGGGTTGTCAACTTTTTGCAGTATCAGTGAGTTATCTTGAGTCAGAGGATAGTCGAGGGGTGTCATTAGATGATTACCCTCTCCTTAAGGAGTTTTCAGATGTTTTTCCAGGTGAGATACCGAGTATGCCGCCAAAATGAGATATAGATTTCAGGAATGATCTAGTACCTAGAGTTGAGCCTATATCTCGAGCTCCGTATCGGATGACAATGCAGGAACTGCAAGAACTCAATCTTCAATTGGAGGAGTTGTTGGCTAAGGGGTTTATCCACCCAAGTGTTTCCCCTTGGGGAGCACCTATAATATTCATAAAGAAGAAGGATGGTTCTCTCCGCTTGTGTATTGATTACAGGAAGTTGAACAAGGTAATGGTGAAGAACTGATATCCCTTGCCCAGAATTGAAAATATTTTCGATCAAATAAAAGGGGTAAAGGTATTTTCTAAGATTGATCTCAATTTGGGATATCATCAGTTATGGATTGCAGAAGTAGATATTCATAAAACATCATTTCGCACTCGATACGGACATTACGAATTCATTGTGATGTTGTTCAGGTTAACAAATGCACCTTTAGTCTTCATGAGCTTAATGAATGGAGTGTTCTGAACGTACTTGGATAGATTTGTCCTTGTGTTTCTCAATGATATTCTAATTTATTCCAAGTCTATGGAGGAACATGAGGAACATCTAAGACAGGTGTTGCGATGCTTAAGGGAAAATCAGTTGTATGACAACCTGGTAAAGTATGAATTCTATAAGACTGAAGTTCAATATTTGGGCCATATGATTTTAGGCAAGGGAATTTCAGTTGATCCTACAAATATTTAGGCCATTATGGATGGGCCCGTAACCACAAATGTCTCAGAAATTCACAGTTTCATCAGACTAGCAGGCTATTATCGGCAGTTCATCCAAGGCTTTTCAAGGATTGCACATCCTATTACCTCTCTCCACAAGAAGGGAAAGAAATTTATTTGGTCAAATCAATGTCAGTTAGCATTCCAAACTCTTAAGGAAAAGCTGACCAGTGCAGCAATTTTGGTAGTACCGAACCCTACGGGGGAATTTGTAGTATGTACGGATGCTTCTTTGGAAGGCTTAGGGGCCGTTTTGATGCAAGAAGGGCGAGTGATTGTGTATGAATCCCGAAAACTTAAGGATCATGAACTAAACTACCACACGTATGATCTTGAGTTGGTCGCTATTGTACATACTTTGGTAAGATGGAGGCACTTCCTTTTAGGGAATCAATTCGAGTTACATATGGATCATCGTAGTTTGCAATACATCTTCATGCAACCGAGCCTAAATGCAAGATAGAGAAGGTGGATGGAATTCTTGTGTGAATACAATTTTGAAGTAAAGTATATCCAGGGAAAAGAGAATGTGGTGGCAGATGCTCTAAGCCGGCGTAGGCATGAGGTAGTTGTGATAACTCTTGGAGTGGATTTCAGGAGTTAGATCCTCACCACTCTCTCCTCAGACAATTGGTATCAAGAGGTGAAATCTAGAATTGAGTCAGGCAAAGCTCTGGAAGGAAAATTTGTTGGATACTCATTGGATTTTGATGGTGTCTTGCGCTATGTGGGCCAAATTTATGTACCTCCTACAGAGGGACTTCACACCCTAATCTTGATTTAATCCCATCGGGCACCTTATTTGGTGCACCCCGAAGTTAAGAAAATGTATGCATATCTTCAATCACTATACTTTTGGACAAGAATGAAGCATGATATCGCCGATTTTGTGGCTAGATGTATAGAATGTTGGAGGGTTAAGGCTGAGCATCATCATTCGGCAGGTTTGTTGCAGCCTCATCTTGTTCCAGAATGGAAGTGGGACATTATCTCTATGGATTTCATTGTCGGCTTGCTTATGTCTTCCAGGCAGCACGACGCTATCATGGTCACCATTGACAGATTGACCAAGGTAGCCCATTTCTCTCCTGTCTAATCTTCCTATACTACTTCTTCGGTAGCCAAGGTGTTCATCGAGGACATTGTTCATTTGCATGAGATACCATGAAGAATCATTTCTAATAGAGATCTGGTATTCACATTTGTGCTATGGACATCTTTGCAGCAGTCCTTAGGGACTCAATTGAACTTTAGTATTGCCTACCATCCAAAGACAGATGGTCAAACTGAGAGAGTCAATCAAGTGCTCGAGGATACATGCTTTGTATGTATGTCATGGACCAACAATCACGTTGGGAGGATTATCTGCATTTGGTTGAGTTTTCCTACAACAATGGTTACCATAGTTCTATTGGCATGGCTCCATTTTAGGATTTATACGGTCGTCCTTGTCATACACCTTTGAGTTGGGATCAGTTAGAGGACAGGGTTCTCCTTGGACCTGAAATGCTTCGAGATATGGAGCAGCAGGTAGCTCGCATCCGAGAGCATCTTGTAGCAGCTCAAGATAGGTAGAAGAAGTATGTTGATGCACATAGAGTTGATCATAAGTTTGCAATTGGAGATTGAGTGTTTCTTCGAGTGCGTCCATGGAAGAGCCCTATTTGTTATGGAAAGGGTTCTAAGCTTGTGCCTCACTTCATAGGATCGTTTGAGGTGTTAGAAAGAATTGGTCTTGTCGCCTACCGCCTAGCCTTGCCACCCAGTCTGTCACGTATTCATGATGTATTTCATGTCTCTGTCCTTATACCCTATTACCCAGATGTATCTCACATTCTTGATTGGAATGCTTTACAGGTCAAGGACAGGTAGCTGGCACTCAAGCCTATGGTCATGTTGCAGAATAGGAGACTCTCCCTCGAAGGAAGGGAAATTGAGCAGGTGCAGGTCCAGTGGGACCCCAATGATGAGACTTCAGCAAAATGGGAGGATGCCTCCCATATTAGAGAATCTTATCCTTATCTATTTTCTGGCTTCCAGGAGTAAGCCAAATTCTAGAGGGGATGTAATACCCCTCGTGTTGCTTATTGGACTTGATATTTTTCGTGGTTTTGCTTGATATGTTGAGACTTTGATAGTTAATGTTTGTTGGTTGGATTGGTTGATTGGATAGTTTAGACTGCTTGATGACTATGCTATTTTATATGATGACATGGATATGATGATATGACATTATGGTTATATTTGATTGGTGATGTTTTATATGGATGCAGTAGTATATTGTGATGCAGTAGATTAGTAATTATTTCATGATGATATGATGTGATTAGTTTAGTTTAACAATGTTACTTTATACTTCATGTTGTAGTTGTTATTATAGCTTTGGTGAGGGGACAGTGTAGCACCACTCGTTTGTGAGTGCCCTACTACGCTGTGATTCCTTCTCACGATGTGATGTATTTGATTATATATATATATATATATATATATATATATATGTTGTACACAACCTTGTTTGTATTGAGGAATTGCAGGAGTAAAGTCTTGATTCCACCCCCTTTGGGTAGGACTAGGCGAGCATTAAATTATCCCAATGGGCATGAAGTTGAAACATAGATGACAAGGAAGTCACCATGTCCCAAGTTTGTCAACCCATCTTGTGTCTAGTGGTATTGTGCATTTTGACCTTGGTCGTTTTTGCATTATATGTTAGTTGTTTTGTGTGAGTGTATTTATGTGACTTATTTTACATTGGTGTTGTAGTATGATGTAATTTAAATAATTAAAGAATTAAAATAAATGTTAATAATAGTTATTTGAATAGTTTTATTAAAATATAAAAGTATTAAATTAAAAGTCATGTAATTTATTATAGATAAATAAATTCAAAGGTGTAAATAAAATTATTTAAATTGGTATTTGGATAATTTAATGAAAATAGCATGTTGAGTATAATTAATGGAATAAAATAATTAAATAAGTTAAATTATGTGAACTGTAAGTATAAATTAGCAAAATTGAAATTAAAACTAAAGAGTTCAATTCCAATGGAAAAATATAGAAAAGAATAAAAAGGACCAATGAATGTTGAGATTTTTGGCTGAAAAGATGGTTAAGAAATAGAAAACTTCTTTTCATTCTAAGTTTTAAGTTTTCAATAATAGAAGAGGTTATCTTTTTATTTAAGGGAAAAAAAAAATGAGAAGTTTTCATACACAGGAAATTTAATAGAAGCTTCAAAAAAAAAAATTAGTTGGGTAAAAATTTGCATCCTCCCAGGTTTTCTCTGTAAAAATTGTTTCCCATAGATTAAAAATTTGATCAAAGAAACTAGTGGAGAAGTTTTGAAGAAGGATAGGGGAGGTCTTCAAAACGGCTAGTTGGAATCAAAGGAAAGCTTCATCAACTCTTCAGCAAACACAGGACTCCAGGTTCCTTTATTGATCTTTCATTTCTTGTTAAATTTGAAATAGCAAATATGTTGTTTTCTAAAAGAAAAATCTTTCAAGGTTTTATAATTTATTGGGTAATAAGTAAATGAAAGAAATTTACTTGAGTCTCTGAAAAATGTTCAGTATTTTTATAATTTTGTTTTTAAGGAAATTTTGATTTCCTCTCTGAAATAAATGGATATATGTATATATATATACTTGAGGATATATATATAGATTATATATATATAATAAATATATTTATTAAATTCTTCTGAAACATGTTCCTGGTAATATATATATATATATATATACACACAATGGTGTATCCATATATATAAATATATATATATACAAATATATTGAATTGATTTCAAAATTTTATTGGGCCGAATCATAGTACAATCCGGCAACGGCGAAAACAAAGTCTACATGCTAGGTGGGGTGGTTAGCCTTGGTTGTACCCCTCCCTAGCCGCTTGAGTGAAGGTTGTGACGCAGTCAAAAGGACTGCTTCCAGTAGTCCAATGGACTACTATATGCAATAGTTCTTTGGACTGCGCGCACACCCGCGTCCTTATATTGGTTGCCTTTGTTATTATGTATAAGTCATTATATATATATGTATGCATATATATATATATGTATATATATGTATATGTATATATATATGTATGTATATATATACATATATATATGTATATATATATGTCTCTTTGTGTGTGTGTGTGTGTATTTATTTTGTACATTCTGGCAGTAATACAAATATCTCAAAATTTCTCTAACTCTGTAAGTAGAATATTTATGTATATATATCTTTTATTTATATAAATATATATATATATGCAATTATATGTATATATATATATAAATAAAATATAAATATATATAGATATATTGATTTTGTTACTAGTGTGAAAATTATAATTATGATTGTAATGGTTAATGGAGAATGGCAAAATAATATATATTTATCAGAATTGATATTAAACTTTTATTTCAAAATTATATTAAGGAAAATGGAGATTAGTAAATGGAATAAAATGAATTGTTTAACAATGTGTGAAAATTATTGTCATTTTATCTTGTAAATCAGCTTTGGCCTCTTTTTATCATTAGGTCATTGTTTTTGGCTTTTTCGATGTGGGAACCCAGTTTGCTTTAGGAACCCACTTAGGGGTGTTGTGAACCTTAGGCTTCAAAAGGCATTAGATAATTGTTAGTCGATATTTTTCTTTTTATGTGCTCTTAGTGTGGCAATCTTTTTGGTATCATTGATTTGAAAGAGTTGTACGGGATTTTGTTGAGACTCTGATTATGTGCTTTTAGCGAGATGGGTAATGCCTCACATGTGTTCTATTGAGATTTAATGATCATTTTATGTTGGTACAACCCTTGGTTTTGTTTATGTTTTGGGTCTCTAGGGAGAGTGGCTCTTTGAGGGGGTCGGCGCCTCAAAAGGAGGAAGGGCTAAGATAACCCACATAGGAGTTAGATTAAAAAGTAAAAACTTAATAAAAGAATTTAGGGGGATGAGTAGTAGTAACATTAATAAGATAATTATGGATACCTCATCTTCCATTAGGACTTTCGCAGACTAATGGTGGACTGAGAAGGTCGTGGTTGGCATGGTCGTTACCTCATCCTTGTGAGAGGTTAATGGCTTTGCATGAGTCACCCTATGGGCTCGGTGCCTCAAGTAGGAGGAAGTGCTAGGATAACTATAGATGAGGGCCGGTGCCTCAACTAACCTGGATTAGCCAATGCTTGGAGGAAGGGCTAGGATAACCCATGTAGGACTATGCGATGACACTCTCCACTAGTTTCCCTTATGCTTTGGGTTCTTGCTTGCCTCTGGAAGTGGTTTATGGTTGTTTCCTGTGATTTATTGATGATGTGTTTAATGGTATTATGTTATTGTGATTGGTTTCTTGGTTTCTCTTTGTTTATGATCTATGTACTCTAATGTTATTGCTATTGGAGTTACTGTTACTTTGTTACTGTTATTGGAGTTTAGTTTAGTTTGTATCCTTGGTCGTGGTCACTTCCTTGTCACCTTCGAGCATGGGTGGTGGGTTTTTCTAAAACCCACGCAGTCGAGTGGAACGTGCTCCACACCCCGTTGGGTTCCCCATCAATGTTTGTTCTTCACAATATCTTCCAAATGGAGTTGTACCTGATGTTCATAATGTATTTCTAAAATTCCTTGTATGATGTATCTATCTCACATGTATGGGAGATTTTGATGTAACACATGTATATGAACATGCAATGTATTAAAATATGATGTAATGTAAATGCACCCTTGTAATCATTCATGATTTATGAGATTTATTATGGTTTGGTATCATGTGATGTATTTATATTTATGCTTATGAAAATATGGATGTTATCTCTTGCAAATGGTTATTTTAATGTCTATGATGGATGTAAAGTTAGTTAATTTATTTAGCTTTATATGAATTTTTCATTATGTGTTGGTTTTATGTGATGTGACCTCGCGTGGCCCAAAGGACTTAGATGTTTGATATTTTTATCATGTAATGTAATAATGTATAATGGTACTTAATATGTTTACTCTATTTTTATTTTGTTTTTTTAAATGTGTGCATAGTAGTTGTTCCTTTGGGGTTTGCACAATGGGCGTTACAACTATGTATCAGAGCTAAGGTTACAAACACTAGGTTCTCTGGGTAGTTTAAGTACATTAGGTAACCTTTGCGTTTAACTCTTGAGCTCACTTGCACCCCTATCTTGTTGTGCAAGAATATTCCTTGAGGTAGAGGATGTGGCCGAGGAAGAGGCCAGGGTGCTAGTCATGGAGCAAACCAAAAAATTCCATCATCTCCAAGCTCCCATGGTTTAGAATAGGATGAACATTGGAGCTCTCAAGATAATCTAGGGAGCAGAGATGAGAACCCGGTATAGCAGGACCTAGAAGGTGGACAATTGCAACACCTTCTTGAGGAGATTCTTGGTCGATTGGGACCCAGGCCAGAGGAGGAGCAGTAGGTTGAGAGAGAAAGGGAAAGGTCGTCGAGGTAGAGGGAAATAACAACTGATCAAGATGTAGTGCTAGCTGGTCATATGAGGGACTTGCTGAGAGCACACCCGCCTATGTTCGATGGCTCTGGAGGAGGCTTCGAAGCAAAAACATGGTTAATCAATTTGGATCGATGCTTCATGATGCACCCCTATGGTAGCAATACCAAAGCTCGATGCGCAATCATGCATCTACAAGGCTTCGTATCCACTTGGTTGTAGCTGGAAGAGCGAAAGTTACACCTAGATATCAGCATGGTCACATGGGAGCTATTTCTGGATAGGTTCAAGGCTCACTTCCTTTCAGGTCATTGGAGGGAATGTAGGGCAGATGAGTTTCATGACCTTAAGCAAAATTTAATGTTCATTGAACAATATGAGCAGCGATTCTATGAATTGAAGTAGTATGCAGGGATCAGCCATGATGAAGGGATGTTAATTCAGCATTTTTTTTGTGCCTTAAATGCCCGAATTAGTGGTGGCATGCAAGTCTTCAAACTGAAGACAATCGAAGTTTTTGTTGAAAAGGATCGATTGGTAGAAGAAAATTTGGCTATGGCCTTGGGTGGTCACATAGGAGTGTAGATTGGTAGTGCGTCAACCCCTGGCTTTGGCTCCCATGGAGGATAGACACAGGCTACAGGATCTTCTAAGAACCATTATGCACCCCCTAAAGGGAGTCATCAACAGCAGTTGCAGCCGAAGCATAAAAACTCTCCATCTCAGCAAGGTGGAAATTCTCAGTTTTGAAGGGATCAGAATCAAAACCGAGCTCGTCAGGAGCGTTTTGAGCAGCTTGCACCAAGTTTTCAGTCAGCGCCTAGTCAAGGAACCTTTCAGCAGTCAAATGCTCCATCTAGGGGCAAAGGATTTGGCCAAGGTATTGGTTGCTACTCATGTGGGCAGCAAGGGCATATCGCTATATTGTGTCCACAAAAGAGCACCTCAGGATTTAGCCAGAGACCAGTTGGGTCAGAGCCGATGGTGGGTGACGTCAGAAGAGCTCATCGAGTCTTCGCGATAGTGGATAATTGGAAAGCAAACCACCAGAGCATCATCATTGAAACAATAGGTGTGTTGCATAACACCAGTATTTCTATACTCTTTGATTCTAGTGCATCTGATTCTTTTATATCTCCTTCAGTAGTTGAGCGATGTAGACTAGTGGCAACTAGGCAAGGCATAAAATGGTAGGTTGAACTGGCCTCAGGGTCAAAGGTTGTAGTAGATAAGCTTGTTCAGGGTTGTAGTCTAGAGATAGGGGCATTGACAACTAAGGTGGACCTCTAAATCCTACTACTTGGCTCATATGATGTCATCTTAGGAATGGATTGGTTGAGTGCACACTGTGCCATTATAGACTGTTGTCGTAAAGCAGTGCGGTGCTTTGATGATTCTGGAAAGGAGGTGGAGATCATGGGTATCCAAAGTCCCATTTCATTGCGAATGATCTTTGTCATGCAACTAAAAAGGTATTTTCGTCAAGGTTGTCATCTTTTTGCAGTATTAGTGAGTGATCTTGAATTAGAGGATAGTCAAGGGGTGTCATTCGATGATTTTCCTCTCCTTAAGGAGTTTTTAGATGTTTTTCCAGGTGATATATTGGGTATGCCATGAAAATGGGATATAGATTTCAGGATTGATCTGGTACCTAGAGTTAGGCCTATATCTCGAGCTTCGTATTAGATGACAACTTAGGAACTGCAAGAACTTCGTCTTCAATTGGAGGAGTTATTGGCTAATGGGTTTATCCTCCCAAGTGTTTCCCCTTGGGGAGCACCTATAATATTCATAAAGAAGAAGGATGGTTCTCTCCGCTTGTGTATTGATTATAGGTAGTTGAACAAGGTAATGGTGAAGAATCGATATCCCTTGCCCAAAATTGACGATCTTTTCGATCAAATAAAAGGGGCGAAGGTATTTTCTAAGATTTATCTCAAATAAGGATATCATCAGTTGCAGATTGTTTAAGCATATATTCATAAAACAACATTTCACACTCAATACGGACATTACGAGTTCACTGTGATGTCATTCGGGTTAACAAATTCACCTTCAATCTTCATGATCTTAATGAATGGAGTGTTCTGAACGTACTTGGATAGATTCATCCTTGTGTTTCTTGATGAGATTTTGATTTATTCCAAGTCTATGGAGGAACATGAGGAACATCTAAGACAGGTGTTGCAATGCTTAAGGGAAAATCAGTTGTATGCCAACCAAAAAAAAAGTTATGCTCCTTGATTTTTAAAAGGTATATGATAGGGTTGAATGGCCTTTTCTATTGATGTCAAATCTGAAAGCATTTGTCCATTCCCAATTGAATTTTTTTAGATGGTAAGTGTCTTGATGCAAGATGTAGCTGCATAGGTGGATATAAATGGATAACTCTCAAACCAGTTCTCACTATAGAGGTCAATAAGGCAGGGGTGTCCTCTTGCCCCAACACTATTTGCGATTGTCTCAAATGTTATTTATTATATATTAATATATTCATGTGATAGGCCCAAGGTTAGAGGAACAACCTTTTCTAATGAGGAGGTAATCTTAAACATGCAATTCATAGATGATATTGTCTTATTTATCAATCTTGAAGAAGAAAATTTTGGGAATCTAATACACAAATTGAGTATATTTTGTGTAGCTTTTGGAGAAAAAATATCCAAGGAAAAATCCATCATGTTAAGCTATGTAAACACCCCCTAAATGGTTCACCAAATATGGATTCCAATGGGGAGGGCCAAGTAAATAGGTTAGATACCTAGGTATCTCATTTGCTATTAATCCATGCTTGAATGATATGTGGAATTGGATAAAGGAATTTTTTGATAAAAAGATAGACAAATGGAACAATCAATACGTATCCATGGCTAGGAGATCACAAGTGTGCTAAAAAATTCTCTCATCTTATAATCTTTATTACTCTTTTATATGGTTGGTTAACAATTACCAAATAAATTACATCCAAAAGAAAATAAAATAATTCTTATGGTCTGATGGGAAAGGAAAAAATAAAAATAAATTAGTAAGATGGGAATGGTGCTATCTTGATAAGAATGAAGGGGGACTAGGATTGAAAGATTTAAACAATCCATTTCCCTTTCTATCAAATCATTTCCCTTGTTTTCAAGTGGATTTTAAATCCCTAAAAGGTAATGAACCCTGAAAGCTTCTAATAAGGAATAGCATTCAACTAGCTACACTTAAAAAAAATCATGGAAACATCTCTCCCTCTATGACCTATTATTTGGTAACTTCCATGTGTTACCCCTACTAGATCCAATGTATTCAAAATCCTATGGAAGGATTGGGAACAAATCATGTAATTCATAAAAAATAGAGAAATGATAGATTGTAACAAAAATAAAATATGTCCTTCTAGCTCAATTTGGTAGAATCCATATCATAAAGAGAAACCCCTTGCCTTAATACAAGGGTGCTCAGCAAAATCCTAGTACAAGAAACATATCAAATACTTTAAGGATATATTATGTAATTTCTATTTAAAAATTTGGGCTTCCCTCAGTACATAATTTGACTTTCCTCCATCCCATTGGAGAACTTATTTTGTTCTTAGAGAATCATTTAAGATATTTCAATGCTCAGTAGTGTATGAGCCCAACAATGATAACTTTGATAGATTTAAATGGAGTGATGGATCTGTTGGATATTTCCGATATGTGTATCTTTGTCATTGATTTCAAAGGGGGAGAAGATTCATGTGAAAAAATGTGAAAGAGTTAAGGAGAAAAGAGTCAAAATCTAAGGGGGAGAAAGTGCTAAGAGAAAGTATCGTTGATGGTGTTTTTCACATCATGTGTTGCCATCAATACCAAAGGGGGAGATTGTTGGATATTGTTGATCTATGGTTGTCATTGATGTCAACACTATTGCTATTAATTTCTTTAAGACTGTATATGTCGAGGATATTGAGAAAATTATAGTAAAATAAGTTACAAGTTGTTGGTGATGCAGTGAAGTTCAGTATGGTGGCTAGCTTAGTATATTGATGATAAGAGGTTGTGGATTAAAGGGTTTTTTGAAAATTATATCTAGTTTATCCACATGAAATCTCAGAGATTCACATGAAGATTTTATTGAGTTATGAGTATCTGTGTTCTAATAATTGTTTTGTTGTTTTAGTTGGTGTTCTTGAAAGAAGATGATGTGATCCTAGTAATTTTAGTCATTTCGAATGCTTCTATGGTGATTCATAATGCTTGTGGATGTTTCTATATTGTGCTCTATCTGTTTTGTTAGTCTACATTGATCGTTGTGCTCGCGATTAGTGATTTTCTTCTGTGAGTTCATGTTTTTCATGATCATGGCCAACATGGTGATTGTAGTGTGTTGCAGATCTTTGAGGCATAATTTTTGAAGGTGTTTTGTAGTTGAGGATGTTGTTTTGGGTCCTTACTATGTTTTGGCTGACATTGTTTGGTTCACATTGATAAATTGTTTATTATTTTGGGCCAATAGTTTTTACACATTTCATATTTTGTTGGGCCGACATGTAGTTGATGTTATCCTTAGTTGTGGATATATATGATCGATTGTTTATACCATTTGAGGGTATGGTGTGCAATGTATGTTGCGTGCTAAGTGAAAATAATGTTCTAATCTTTTGAAGGTAGAAGTAAAGTGTGAAGAAGAGTGAGCAAATGAAAGTGTTTATGTGCTTAATCGAAATTGTAATTAGGCATTAGAAGATGCTAATTTCTCAGTTCAAAATCTTTTGGATGCAATCCGAATGTGACTATAAGATAGTGAGTCTTCTTTTGGGTAGTAAGCCTTTTATATTTGAGTAGTGAGCTCTAGGTAGTGTGCTTGAATGCATGTGCATTCCCCATTTATAATACTTTTAATAGAGAATCTTGTGGACTAACCTCCATTGTGGTTTTTCCCCTAACAAGGTTACCATGTAAAATCTTGGTGTTATGTGTGTTTTTGATGTGGTGATGGTTTATGCTTTCATGTTTATTTATCAAATATAAGAATAAGTTTAATAAGTATAATTTTTGTGACAACTGATTCACCCCTCCTCTCAGTTGTTTTCCCTTGTGTTGCCAATAGGATCTAATTTGGAAAAAATAAAACCCAAGCTTGTATATAAATCATTATTAAGCACCTAGAACATTTTCAAACATCTAAACAAATGCTAAAATATTGAAATAAAGGGTAAAAAGAGGCCTAGTGCATTTAAATGGTTATGGAATGAAAATATTGAGCCTAAGCCTACTTCAAATGGTTACTTATATTGTATAAACTTCCAATTTCTTCTTCCCATAGAATGAAAATCTATAAAATTTGTAGAAAGTTTGAAACTGTCATGCATATTTTCTTTGAATGTCTCTTTGCTAATGAGGTTCGGTACATGTTATATGTAGAGTTGGAAGGTTGGGGGGATTTAGTTAAAATAAAGTGGTAGGAAATTTTGATGGTATTTATAGAAGGATTAGATAAAACATTGAATCTTTTTTGTTATTGTTATTTGTTAATAAATATTTAACCAATTCCCTTTGGGTTTATTTTTCTATGCGCCAGCCTGTGCATCGCCAAGTCTGCTCGGCCTTTTATCAAGGTTTTGATCTACCGCTCCACGTGTCTACTCTTCACAACTTTGAGTATCAGCATTCCCTTCGGATCTCGAGAAACTCCGTTGTGCTTCCACGTGTTGTGGCTGCGAGATACTTTTGTTTCTTGTTTCCTTGATGCCTCATCGGGCTACGAAATGCTGCCACGGAGCCCTCATTCCTAAAAGGTGTTGGCGGGACCCATAGTTGCTGACTATAGTATGCACTTGCTATGTCTTTAATGTTCGCAAATCCTTTAGCACGGAAATGAATTAGCAACCGCGAGTAGCGAAATGCTGCCACGCGTCTCTATTGTGCTCGGCTGACAATCGTTCCCTTTGTTGTTGGTGAAGGCTTCGGTCATTTGACACGTGTAGCCTTAACACAAATCCTCTCCAGCGAAGGGAGGAAGTTTCATGCAAGCAATGACAGGCTGCCACGTACCTAACTCGTGGATCTCATATAAAGGTAGTAGATTAATGAACCGAATGAGGCTATTGGCTACTGTGCGTCATCATCATTCGCTCAGGAGGGTGACACTTGTCTAACTAGGACCACCACCATCATTGTTGAGGATGCACCTATGCCCGAGATGACTGGATGTTTTGTTCTAGATCGATCCTGTTGTAACGGCCTTGGGAATATTTTGATTCAGGCATCATTGTCAGGGATCGCAAGATCTTTTCTATTACTGCTCTCTGAGGTGGTGGGAGGTTTTCATGCTATATATACTTTTCTCTGTGATGAGAAAAGGGTCCGGAAATTGGAAAAAACACATTGGTTTTAGCAAAAGATGCCAGGCCTTTATTACTATTTTATTTAATTGCAAAAACTCTAGGACTGTGCCAATTGTTCGGCCTTTCTGTTTTTCATGTTTTTTGATCAAACTGTGAACTGTGCTTTTTATTGTGTTGACACTTCATCTGAGAACTTCTATATATGTTGGATGCAAGTTTGCTTACCTTGATCATGTCTAAGGACTCTTCTTGGTAGTAGGAATGTATGCAATGTTATTTTATGTCAATGAATGAATTTTCTATGCTATAATCTTAAGTCTTCGATGTTTCGGAACACTACAACACCATTCAGGCCCTTAGATCTATGATTTATCATGCCCATCATTAAATCTTGGCGCATCGCCTTAGGTTAGACTTTATTTTATTATATCCACTTACTTTTCCCTTTCCAAACCCCATTATAGAAGAAGTCAGCTTCTCTAAAAATTTGGAGGTTACTTAGTTTAGTTTAAAAGGTCCCCCTCAAACTGAGTTTCCCATAAGACTTTGTTACCTCGTCAAATTTTGGAGTCAACAGTTTGTTCTTTTTCTGGCATGCCCGGCGGGACCGAGCTTAATGAAATCGCGTTTTAGAAGGGTGTATGAGCTATCAGCTTGTAACTAGATCCCAAACCACAGGCAACCCCAACTTTCTAGTACCTCCCCTAGGGATAGTCCAGGTCGCAAATCAGCTAGTAACCGTTCCATTCCCACTGCCCTTTCCTCTCACCATGTTGTCATCTGCCAATAGAAACTAAATGGAATGGGATGCTGGAAGTCCCCTGGTAGCCCCGGTAGCGCCTGTGAGATGGGGTTAGAAATCAAATAGCATAGATAAAGTGACAGCCAACACTTTTGAGCTATTGAACCTCATCCAAACAAGAGAAAACAAATAATGGAGAGAATAAAAAAATGAAAAACATAAAAGAAAGCACTCCCCATTATGGTTGATTATTTCTCTTGCTCTCCTTCTTCTTGTTATGCAACTTTTCCCTCAGATTTGTTGAAACACTTGTGCAAAACCTGCAAATGGTAACAAGAAAGTTGGAGAAGAATAGTTGTTAAGCTGAAAATGGAGAAGGAAGGTTGTTTTTATAGACAACCATTCGAATGGACGGTTGAGATAAATCTTCTAGAAAGATTTCAAGATCAATGGATGAGAATGCATGAGAGAGATGTTACGAAATGGATGGTTGAGATTAAGTCTCAAAAAAGATGCCAAGATCAACGGTCCAGAATTGATGCACCAAGAATATTCCATGCATGGAAAAGCTATGACACTGATGGCTATGACGCCTGATAGCTATGACAGACATGCAAGACATGCAAGCTATAACAGAAATGAATGTTATGATAGGGGATTATGACAAAGCATCTTTGACTAGGTGGAGGTGCATAAATAATTTATTTTAAATTATTTATTCAAAAATGGAGAAAATGGACAAGTGGAAAATAAATTATTTATTTAGAGAAAATGAGAAAATGAGCATTTAATTAAATTTATCAATTTAATTAAATGGAGAGATGAAAATTAGTCCTTAAATAATTAATTTAGATTAATTATTTAACAAGGGAGGTGGCATGAGATAGTTAAAAAAATTAATAATTAGTTAACTATAGAAGAATTAAAGGACCATGAATAGATAAATAATTAATGGTAATTATTTAACTATAGATGAAAGGTGACAAAATAATTAAATAAATAATAATTTTTTTAACTATTGAAGAAGAGGGAGAAATTAGTGACGCAATTAGTTTATTTAATTGATCAGGATAGAATAAAGATTAGAAAGTGAATTAATTAAATAATTATTAAAAAATATTTAATTAATAGAGGAATATGATCAAACATGATTGAATAACTAAAATTATTCAATTATCGAAGGACGAAGATGAAGAAAAATGACACTTGCAAGCTTAGGACATTTTTATGTGTCTACATTTTGCCCCTCTTTGAGACAATGCAGCTTGTCGCGTTGTTTCAAAGAAAAAGATTGATCAACTAATACATGCCCCAAAGATATCTTGGTAAGGATTATGATAAGAATGATATGCCCCCTCGAGAGATTGATCGAATATATTGTAAGAAGATTAATCTCTCATTAGACATCTAGAAAGTGATTAGATACCTGATATTGCGCAAGTGATAAAGCGGTGCTGTACATTTTGATGAAAATGCACAGTTGATGGGAATAACTGAACAATTGATGGAAATGATCACTATAGCTAGGTTGATGAGCCGATGAAGCTGATTGAGCTAATCAAGTTGATTGAGAATTATGCTTACACAAGACAAGGTGCTGCAATGATGGATTGACTGATTGAAGGGGACATGAGATTTCGAGAAGCAAGTCGACTGATTTGAGATTCGATTCAAGGGACATATATCAGTGAGTTAAGAAATTGATTGATTTCTCTACAAAAAGAAAGATGAAGAAAATGAAATGCAAGATGGAAGAGAATGAAGGTGATGAAGCCTCTTGTACCATTTAAGTGCTTTTATCATCATCGGGCTTATTATGTCGCAAATTAGTATAAGTGTCTAGATAACATGAACATCTAGACGACCTGAATACTGTTTATAGTTTTATTTAAAAATGAAGTATAAGCATCTAGTTATAAGAACCTTAGATGACCTAAATACTTATTGCATAGAAGACACTATCAGGCAAGGAATGCTCTCATCCACATTAGACTCATAGGTCCTCGATGGTTTTAGACAACCATGTCCTAAGACGAGTCATCATGTGAATAAGAAACAATCCATAAACAACAAACAAGTGAACATGCCCCATCCTTGCCTCTCTAGTCAAAGACATCCTGAAGAAGCTAAAAGACATGTCACTAAAGATAAAACCATAAAATAAGCAAAGATCAACAAACAAAAAAGAGTCATGCTTTGATGTAAAAAATGATTCTTGTTACAGTTTATGTGTTTGGTTGGATTTGTAAGGTGGATTGATATATATGTTATAATGCTTGCTTGATTGTCAACACTTGCATTATTTGATTTTTTTGAAGTTCAAAGTTGTATGGTAATCTGAAAGTGTCATCATTTTTTGGAATTTTTTTTTTTTTTTGGATTTTTGGAATATTTGATTTTTTGGATTATTTCAGGACATTTTATGATTTTTGGATTTTGGGACATTTTATGATTTTTGAATTATTTCAAAACATTTTATGATTTTTTGGATTTTTAGGACATTTTATGATTTTTTTGGATTATTTCAAGACATTTTATGATTTTTTTTTTATTATTTCAGGACATTTTATGATTTTTTTGGATTTTTGGAAGTTTTTAAAGATGGAGTGAAATGAAATGTGAGATGACTAATTGAAGGAATAAGATCTTCCACAATAGAGGTAATGCAACCATGGATAAATGATAGATCAAAATGAAAGATTCACTGCAAAACATGTCACACAAGCAACATATCCTTTGTCAAAAGATGATAATGGTTGGTTGATTGGATGCCAGGAATGATCGATTCCATAAGGTATAATGATGATAAGTACTTAGGATCACTGATTCTTCTAAGTACGATAAGATTAATGATTGTTGATGTTTGATTGACAAAATATATGAGGATTGGATAATGTTTTACAACTAGGCTTAAATATGATTTGCATGATAAGATTCAAGGTTGCAAAGGGACATGATGACTAACATTGGAAGTGATTTAATCATGGATAAATGATAAGTATGTAAACTATGATGGAATGGTAGCACATACGGATATGAAAGGGAATCCAAAGCATGCGTTTGTAATTTTTCCCCTAATCTCATCAAGATCAAAGGAAGGAAATGGGACATGGATTTTGATAAGCTAGGAGATATGGAATGGAAGAATGCAAAGATAAGGATAATGAATAGGATGATCATGATTGATAAGATATGGACACAATGCCTAAGTATTTTGTTCCTATTCCTCATCAAGACCAAGGAAGGGAAGAAAGGATGCATTAAGATAGGATGGTGGAATATAGATATGGTGAAGGATATGGTACGAAAGATATGGATAAAGTGTATAGGATAAGATATACAATGTTCAAGAAGATTCTTAACCTTGTCAAGATCAAAGGTGGAAAGGTAAATGATGAACGCAAAGAGGATAATGGATATGAATGAAAGGATGGATGAAACTTGCCCCCAAGTGTAGAGTACAAGAGGAATATGGAAGACAAGATATGGGTAGGGATAAATGAATATGGAAGGTAATATATGCATGATAGGGAGATGGAGGGAGGAATCAAGCATAAAGTTTCATGACTAATATCCCCTTGAATATGTGCTCTAATAAACCATGGCAATGAGGATTAGGCTCATAAACGTTGGTATATTAATGGTGTGATGGAAGAAGCTAAGGACTTATGCAAAGGTTTAGATTAAAGGAGGATAATGGATAGGAGGTTGGAAGGCTTGTTGATGGATAGATGGAAAAGATGGAAAGATCAACATTGGCACACACCTTGAAGGGTGGTGGAGTGATGGAGGAGAAATGAATTTGGAAGGTGATAGGTTTTTAGATGGATGATAGGAGGAAGCTTTTGGATTAGCAAATTTGGATGCCAATTTAGATTTTATTGCTTCTATGAGACTTTTAGGAATCCACATAGCTTTTGACTTTGATTTTTGATTCATGGGCCTTTGTGGCCTTTGAGATTCTTCTTTTTGCTTTATGGGCCTTTATGGCCTTTGAAATTTTTCTTCTTGATTTATGGGCCTTTGTGGCCTTTGAATTTTTTTCTTTTGGCTTGATGGGCCTTTGTGGCCTTTTGGATTTTTCTTTTGACTTGATGGGCCTTTGTGGCCTTTTGGATTTTTATTTTGACTTGGGATCAAATTTTATTTTATTTTTGCATGGCTCTTCAAGGAGACATGTTGATCTTTTCATACATGTGGATTTTGATATGGAATCTTTTTCCATTTGGCACCCAAATTGCTTCCAAGAGCAATGGGATGGGTGGATGGAGATGAATGATATGGAGGTCTTATAGATGGGTTAATGTAGGTAGAATTTTGAGATGGCATCAAGGATGTGTGCCTTTGTTGTTCTTGATGAATAAGAGATGGAGGGTTGTAGGGCCCCAATATGGATGGAAGGGTTGATGAACTAGGGTTTAGATGATAAGGACCAAGGATAGATGGACTAGGATACTTAGGTTTATTTTGGTGGAATCTGGACTTACGATGGGTACCAATGTATTGAGCATGAGGTGTATAGCCAAGGCCATGATAATATGGATTTTCTTGGATATAAAGGGGTTCTAGGATACATTGTTCATGAAGGCCTAATCCTTTTCCTTTTTAGTTCATACTTTCACACATTTTTTTGCCAATAGGATATATATTATTTATGAAACAAGATGCAAGTCCATCATGAGGTGGTTGTGATATGGAAGGAACAACAAGATCTTCAAGTAAACCACCTTGGATAAAAGTGAGAGAACCCATTTGATAGGTAAGAGGTTCATGAATAGTTGAATAGGGGTGATAGACTCTTGTGGAGGATTGTGGTCATGAGGGGAATTAGGATGTGTGATAGGATCTTGACATGGGGATAAGGGGGTACTTTGATCTTAACTTGGAAAAGGATCAAGAGGTGTAGGAGATGGAGTAGCTTGCTCTTTATTAGGTATGGAATCATCACAAAGTGATATGAAAGGAATATTTTGATCCTGAGAAGGATGAACATCATCATGGAATGAGAGGGTATCCTTGAATGGAGGTATATCTTGATCTTGATGAGGAAGGGAATCCTGATATTTTGTGGAAAGCATATTTTGATCATTGGGTATGATGGAATCATGAGGTGGTATGGATTCATTAGATGAGGTGGAAGGAGGACTTGGAAGGATACTTTTCTCTTTAGATGGAAGGGGATTATCTTGAATGAAACACAAAGAGATAAGGGGATCATCGTGAGGTTCTTGAGAGATGGGATCTTGGTCAAAGATTGGAAGGGGTTGTGGAATTTTGGTATCATTGGATGGAGTGGAAAGAATACTTTGATCTTGATGTGCAATGGAGTCTATGCTAGCATGCTTTGGACTAATAGATTGACATGACTCATTGGATGGAGATGGTATGACGAGAGAGCTTGGTTGGATGAAATCGTTAACTTGGGTGGAAGACTCAAGAGGTTTATTTTGAATTATGGGAGATGAAGATAGATGCATGACATGGTAGGATTGCTCAAGATTATTTGTGTTTGAGGACATAGATTTAGGTTTCTCATTTAGCCTTTGCAGAAAATCATGGATATTGAACTTGGATGATGTAGTTTTGGGTAAGGATAAAGGCTTATGAGATGATTGCATCACTTCATTCAAATTTTGGGATTCAAGTTGTTTTTCAAGCTCTTTCAAATGTTGGTCAAGATATTCAATCCTTTGGTTTCGTTCATAGGTCGAGGGTGAATATGGAGGATAATAGTTAGACATGTTTGTTGATGGTTTTGGAAATATTTTGAGGTGTTGCAAGTTACTAGGTGTGATGTTTTTTTGAAGTCGATTGTTTGTGTCCAGATTTGTGAATGTTGTGTATATTGTTTGAAAATTCAGAATACACTTGACAAGCACGATGTTTTGGTGTATGCAAACACACATGAGACAAGCACAATCCTAATAGGCCAAGGGTTTGTATACTTGATATAGCCCACCGATATACCCCAAATTGGTGCTAAACACCTTTCCTTCTTGAGAGTGGATAGCTTAGAAGTTTGGTGGCATTGGCTCCCCTCCACGGCTCATTAACGTCATTCAAGCACACCAACTTCAGATTCTGGGGTCATCACTTCCCAAGAACTGCTATCTCTACTCAAGGGAGTTAGTAGTGAATATCTTTGGGTATGATACTGTACCCTGCACTATACCAAGCAATGGCTGAAAATGGTTGGCTTCTAAAACAATAGGTGTTTAGTTAGGGCATCCATTCGAGCGGCCACACATGGGGCGAGAGATTAATCACCAATTAGGTGGCACTCCAGCCTGAAGAGGTTATGCTCAACAGGGTTTATGGGAGTACTACTTCATTCGTGTGACACATCCGCACTCGTGGTACTTGAATTTTCCTCAAGCACCCATTTTATATCCCGGTTGGAAGTGGCTTGGCTTTAGCCTGTTACCAGTCGAGTCGTCCCTTAAGGTGAGTACTTTTTCCCTTAAGGTAGGCCCATTTCTAGAAATAATAACCATTTCTCTTACACCCAGGATCGCTCGAAAGCGCAAGGGGAGAGGATACTTCAATTATTAAGTCGTGAAGGTGACAAAAAATAAGGTGGGTCTAATTTTCTAATCACCTAGTTTTCACAAGGTGAGAGCATAATCACCTACCACCTTCAAGCACAGTTAGACAAAATCAAGCACATATTCATTTTAATGCACCAAAAGAAGTGTTCCTAAACTAGAAATCACAAACACATTGTTTAAGAAAAATGAGTCTTCGACTAATGGAGTTGCAAAACCACAAATTAGTAGTTTCATAAATATCTTGGACCAACGAGAAAGCTGCAAAAAACTAAGTTAGAACAAGAGTTTAAAAACCAAACTAAAATTTAGTAAATAACTAAATTAAAAAATAAAATGACTAAACTAAACTAAGAAAAAAAAACAAAGAAAACTAAAAACTAAGAGCTCAATTTTTTTGTTGGTCCAAAAGAAGCAATTTTTGAGAGCCCCACTCCAAAGCCACACGCTACAAACAAAAGATTAGTAAAAAAAAGTTAAATGAAAACAGAAAACTAAAATAGTGATAACTTTCTCAAAAATAAATAAAATTTTAAACTATCGCTATCTATGGAAAGCTAAGACATAGACCTTCAAAACCCAGAAAAAGTTTTACAAAATTCTATACAACATAAGTATTATAAACAAAAGAAAAATCGGATTTTAACAACTAAATCTTAAAAAACTGCGATCAGTAAAATGGCCATAACTTTCTCAAATCGTAACGAAATTTCAAACCGTTTAATGTTCCAGAAAGTTGAGAATGAGACCTACAAAACCTAGAAAATATTTTAAAAGATTTGATGTGTCCATTTTTCTGTACTCAAAAGAAGATGATGGGATTTCGTAGGACTTTTTGGATGTATCCTGCAAAACAATGAAAACAAACAAGAAAACAGACCAATTTCTCTAAAAAATTATAAGATTCACGTCGGGTTCACCAAATGTGAGATGGGGTTAGAAATCAAATAGCATAGATAAATTGATAGCCAATACTACTAAACTATTAAACCACATCCAAACAAGAGAAAACAAATAATGAAGATAATCAAAAATGCAAAACATAAAAGAAAGCACTCCCCATTATGGTTGATTATTTCTCTTGCTCTCCTTCTTGTTATGCAACTTTTCCCTCAGATTTGTTGAAACACTTGTGCATAACCTTCAAATGGTAACAAGAAAGTTGGAGAAGAATAGTTGTTAAGCTGAAAATGGAGAAGGAAGGTTGTTTTTATAGACAACCATTTGAATGGACAGTTGAGATAAATCTTCTAGAAAGATTCCAAGATCAATGGATGAGAATGCATGAGAGAGATGTTATGAAATGGATGGTTGAGATTAAGTCTCAAAAAAGATGCCAAGATCTACGGTCCAGAATTGATGCACCAAGAATATTCCATGCATGGAAAAGCTATGACGTCGACGGCTACGACACCTGACAGCTATGACAAACATGCAAGCTATGGCAGAAATGAATGTTATGACAGGGGATTATGACAAAGCATCTTTGACTAGGTGGAGGTGCATAAATAATTTATTTTAAATTATTTATTCAAAAATGGAGAAAATGGACAAGTGGAAAATAAATTATTTATTTAGAGAAAATGACAAAAGGAGCATTTAAATAAATTTATAAATTTAATTAAATGGAGAGATGAAAATTAGTCCTTAAATAATTAATTTAGATTAATTATTTAACAGGGGAGGTGGCATGAGATAGTTAAATAATTTTAATAATTATTAACTATAGAAGAATTAAAGGACCATGAATAGATAAATAATTAATGGTAATTATTTAACTATAGATGAAAGGTGACAAAATAATTAAATAAATAATAATTTATTTAATTATTGAAGAAGAGGGAGAAATTAGTGACGCAATTAGTTTATTTAATTGATCAGGATAGAATAAAGATTAGAAAATGAATTAATTAAATAATTATTAAAAATTATTTAATTAATAGAGGAATATGATCAAACATGATTGAATAACTAAAATTATTCAATTATCGAAGGATGAGGATGAAGAAAAATGACACTCGCAAGCTTAGGACATTTTTATGTGTCTATAGCGCCCACTATTTGAGGCCCTATCCCAGTTTCAGCCATGAAAGCTATACTGAAGTTTGCCAGAGACAGCTCAAGAACGCCAGCAAAATATTTGCAGGATGTGGCAGACGTATGTCTAGTACATGAGATTACAACATAGAATGTATCCCTAAGGCTTCTTGCCACGTCTTTTAAAGGAAAGGCATTCGATTAGTACCGAACACTGACACCTAATTCAATTCACACCTGGGATCAACTCGGAGATCCGTTCTATGAGAGGTTCTCGAATGATGGAGATCGTTCTTCATTGTATTATCAACTATCTATCATAAAATGAGCCCCCCAAGAGGCTCTAACGGACTTTAATGCCCGATTTCACGCAAATTGGCAGAGGATTCCTGTTACCATACGCCTGACTCCTGAGTTGGCATTTATATTTTATCTGAAGTCCATCAATTCTTACATTTTCATGATGATCAAATCTTTGGGAGGAGCTACTCTACCAGATGCTTATGGTACTTCTATCAAAGCTGAAAATCATTTAATAGATTGCAGAAAATTTCCTCCTCGACCTATTATTCTGATATTTCTTAAAATATCGATCTTCGCGCAAGAAGTCGCGTCAACTAGTGCACCTGCAACTGCCCAGTCAATATACACATATGCAACAAGCTCACAAAATGTGGCTTCTACATCAGGGTCTTCCAAGGATGAAATAAGTGACCTTAAAGAGATGTTGCGAACCATGGCAAATGATATAACCACTCTTAAGCGGAACCAAGCAACGCCTCTGAAAACTACATATCAAAACTATTAAGGCGGGCGGTCTTCTTATCAGTAGAATCAATACCAGGGTGCGCCTTGCGCTAATCCACTAGCCCCGACTGCAAACCAAATGGTGTTGGTGCCTACTCCACTGACGAGCGCATCACCAAGCTCGAGTAGGGAATTAACCGCAGGGTAGAACAATCTTATTGATGATATCAATCCATGGTGTTTTCCCTGCAGCAATGCGCATATGCCCTGGAACTGTCTGCATGGCAACTTACAACAAACGGTGGCGGAGCAACGTAGCCAAGGCATGGCAATGAAAAATGGAGGTTATGTATATTCCTCACCACAAATGGAGAGTGTGATCCTTACTACGCAAATGCAAGGAATGTCTTTAGAACAAGAATCTGATATTGCTCCTGATCATGCGCTCTTCTCCTAGATGGAGGAAGAAGAAACGGTGTTTGCTAATGACACATTCATATCCAAAACACCGCAAGTGTAGTCTAATTATAACACATGCTCAAAGAGGAGATTCACCAGTGAGTCAGTTGTTTTGCATCCGGACAATCCGCAACTCAAAGGCATTTTCGATTAGATTCGCAGTGCTTCAACTGTCCCTTCACCTTCTCAACCACAGAAGGAAATTATTATAGCAAGAACCAAGGAGCAGAAACCTCTGAGTTTGTCACCTTTTAATGTGGTAGAGAAATTGAAGAAATCATCCACTAATGTGTCTCTATGGGACATTCTAGCCATCCTAGAACAAAAGACACTATTACAGATTGTGCTTCAAGAAGAGGTCAACCTGGCACCAATAGGGCCATTTTCCAGAACAAACATGGTTTATCAAATACCGCTAGCTAAGGTCCTTGCAAACAATACAAAGGAATCCCTTGCCGAGGACAGAAATAATTTGAAACCTCATCCCTTCTTCTTGACTCTCATTAAAGGAAAAAAGTTATTGCACAATGCTATGATTGATTCTGGCTCTAGTATCATGGTTATGCCTAAATAGATAGCTGAAGCTTTGGGACTCAGCTACGAACCTATGAAAAGAGGGGTAATGTAGCTTGATGGAAATAAAGTTGAGACTATAGGTGTCATCAAAGTGCTTCCTTTAACTCTATTTGCTTGCCTTAGTATCACAGTCCCGCAGGACACGGTGATCATAGATGTTCCTCCTATGTTTGGTCTTTTCCTATCCTGAGAATTTACTTCAAGGGTGGGTGGATACCTGTCCTTGGATTGGTCACATCTGATACTTAGGACCAAACACGACACAAAAATGAAGATAGAATCGGAGGCTCTACATTCTGAGCATGTGGCAGATGAAGCCTTGATCAATTTTGAAGCCGCACATACCTCTATCACCAAGCAAGAAATGTATTGTGTTGAATTGCTAGAGGAAGAGAAGGTGGGTAGAGATCAAAATGATAAAGAAGATGCTTTGTTGAGTGAACACATAGACAATGATCCTTTCAGAAATTATCATGCTACAGGATTGGGCACATATGTAATTTATGATGAAGACCAAGTGCTTCCGAGGATCGTCAAAGAATCTGAAGGTAGCCAAGCAAATGAGCTATGGACATTGTACTTTGATGGAGCAAGAAGAAAAGTGGGTACTGGAGCAGGGGTATATCTAATATCCCCACAAAATGAAAAATTATTGAGTTCTTTCCACTTTCATTTCGCCTGTTCAAACAATGAGGCTGAATATGAAGGATTGGTTCAAGGTTTAAGCCTTGCGGAATGAATGGGCATTAAGCAATTAATTGTGTTTGGAGATTCTGAACTAGTAGTTAACCAAGTTTGAGGAATTTTGGCAACAAAGAATGTCTGCATGAGATCCTATCAGCACTGAGTCTGGGACCTAATTGATGGTTTTGAAGCTTTCAACATCAAGACTATTCCCCGAGGACAAAATAGCAATGCAGATCACATGGCTATGATTGGTGCTCAGTTTGATCCTGTCTCTGACCTTCTTCATAACGAACATTCAGTACGAGTAGTAGTCTGACCAGCAATCCCCGACAATGATCAGAGTTGGAAGGTTTTTGAAAGCGATGAACACATTGCCTCATTTATCCAGTACTTAGGAGAGTTCGCCAATCAGCTTCAACCAAAGATTTCCAAGGCTTATGAAGGAAAAATTATGCAACTCAAATCTAATAAACTTCCGAAAGGATTGGTTACTCTAAAAAAAAAATTCGATTGTGATGATGCCCGAAATGATAAATGGAAGTTCCCAGCAAACAAAAGTGATTATGTGGACCTTCGGGTGTCCAATGGTAGGCATCTCCGAGTCGAGAAAAATGTCGCACACCATGATAAAGAAAGACTCATCAGTTTCTATGAAAAAAATGGAGTAGTGGCCTAGTCCTATAATGACCTGGAGGGATATGATCCTGACATCATTCAGCACACTATTGAGCTAACAGAAGGCGTAAAACCAGTCCAACAGAAACATAGGCCCATCAACCCTAAAATTGAAGCCCTAATGGCGCAAGAGCTGACTAAGCTCATTGAGTCGCGCATTGTCTTCCCAATCAAGCATAGTACTTGGGTATCGAATCTAGTCTCAGTTTGAAAGAAGAATGGAGATATCCATTTATGTGCGGACTTCCAAGACCTAAACAGAGCATCCCTAAAGGACCACTATCCACTGCCTTCGATGGAGTCAATCCTACAAATGGTTGCAGGATCAGAAATTTTTTCTCTGCTGGATGGTTTCTTCGGCTACAATCAGATCAAAGTTAAAGAGGAGGATCAACACAAGACTACGTTCACCACAAAGTGGGGAACATTTGCATATGCTAAAATTCCTTTTGGTTTATTGAATGCAAGGGCAACATTCCAGCAAGCAATGGACATCGCATTCAGTGAACTAATCAATAAGTTTATTCTAATTTATTTGGATGATCTTATTGTGTTCTCTAAATCTAGGGATGATCATTTTGATCATTTAGAATTAGTTTTTCAAAAGTGCCAGGAATTCAGAGTTTCCATAAACTCGAAGAAATGTGTATTTGGAGTACCGCAGGGTAATATGTTGTATCTAAAGAAGGTGTTTCAATTGACCCCGAACGAGTAAAGGCTATCAAAGAACTTCCCCTTTCGGTAAATAAGAAAAGTGTTCAGTCTTTCTTGGGAAAAGTAAATTTTGTCAGCAAGTTAATTTCTGATTTCGCAGGAATAGTTAGGCCGATCACCCTGATGCTGAAGAAAGATCAAACATTCAAGTGGATGACTGAAGCTTGTGAAGCTTTTGAAAAGGTCAAGGAAGCTATTTCCACAGCTTCGGTGCTGGTTAATCTAGATCAATCCAAGGATTTTATAGTGTATGCATTCAGTAGCGTGTCCAGTATCGCTACCATGCTAACCCAAAAGGACGATGAAGGAAGAGGAGAACATCCAGTGGCATTCTACTCCCGGATCCTAAAGGAATATGAGGTGAATTATAATTTAGTCGAAAGGCAGGCCTTTGCAATAGTGAAGGGACTTAAAAAGTTTCACCATCTAATTTCTTGCAATAGGGTGCTTATATATGTCGCACATTCTAGTGTGCATGAATATGTCATGGAAGGGGAGATCACAAAAAAAAGGGCTAATTGGATCACCAAGATCCTTGAATATGACATTGAAGTCAAGCCTACTAAAACTATTAAAGGCAGAGGACTATGTGAGTACATGGCACAGAATGAGGAGGTACCTCAGCCAGAGCTCGTCTTGCTGAATGAACTGTAATCGGAAGGTGGTTGGCTGACTAATAGAATGGGGTTCATGTAAACCAAAAAGTATCCACCAGGTCTCTCATCCCAAAAAAGGAGATATTACCAGCTGCAAAATTGCGGATATACGCTAATACAGGGAGTCATTTTTAAAAGGAATTTCAATGGCGTTCTCTTATGATGCGTCACTTCGGAGCAAGCAAAGAGGATCCTCGACGCGTTCCACAATAGTGTTGCAAGCAAACATTTCTCTACTAAGACCGCCGCCATTAAAATCATGTGTGTTGGCTATTATTGGCCTACACTTTTTAATGACTCCCACTCTTTGGTGAAGGCTTGCAAAAAATGCCAATTCTTTACTGACATAAGGAAGAATTCCACAATGCCCCTCAAACCCATAGTGGTGGACGAACCGTTTGCATAATGGGGCCTAGATTTCATCGAAATGATCAACCCGGTTTCTAGCACCGGACACAAGTGGATTCTAACCACCACGAATTACTTCAAAAGGTGGACGGAGGTTGTTCCACTTAAAAGCACAACAGAAACAGAGATTTTAGATTTCCTCGAGGAACTGGTGACAAGGTTCAGCCCCCCGAAAACTATCATTTCGGATAATGCCAAAGCTTTCTTAGGGGCAAAGGTATGTCACTTTGCATTAAAGAATGGCATATTCCTCAAGACATCATCAAACTATTACCCACAAGGAAATGGTCTAGCGGAGTCAACAAACAAGAGTCTAGTTCGACTCCTTAAAAGAATTGGCTTGGAGCACTAGAGGAAATGGCATAAAAACCTCCAAGCAACGCTCTAGGAAAACCGCATAACTCCTAAGAAAGTCCTTAAGACTTTGCCTTATGAGTTGGTATACGGGAAAGAGGCGCTGTTACCTATATCCATGGAGATTCCATCACTACAATTGTTGAAATCTCTTGAGATAGAACAAAATGACAACATGGAGATTCGGCTTGCCAAACTATTACAAGTAAAGGAAAAAATGGAGAATTCCCTAATAGCTATGATAAATCGTCAACAAGTGGTCAAGCGATGGTTTGATGAGAAGGCTTCCGAACAAAGTCTAAAATGCGAAAACTTAGTGCTAAAGTATGATAAAAGGGCTTCTAAGCCAGGTCAGCATGGTAAATTTGATAGCCTATGGGAGGGCCCCTTTAAAATCATTCGGTGCAAAGAGAATAATGCTTTTGAGCTGGAAAATATGGAACAGGAACCCTTAGGAATCCCAGTCAATGGGATTCATCTAAAGTTGTTCCATTAGGCACTGAGCTCTATTTTTTACATATGTGAATACTGCTTTTATTTTATTTTTGTTTCTTTGGCCAGTCTTTTTCGAAATTAATTTATGCTTCTGTGAAATTAACTCATTATTATTAGCGGGTGGAATACTAGAATTGCTTTACACAGAACACACCCATGTGCGAAGAAATAGCAAAATGAAAGTTGTGAGCCCATAAAACTAAAATACAGAATGAAGAAAAGAACATGGATTTTCTTTAAAAAGGGATATATATCTATTCATATATATTCTTTACATTGCAAAAGTGGCTAGGAAGCCATAAACCAAAAATTTACAAGTATCTGAGCTATTATATATGATGGCCTTTTTCTAGGCTTATATACAGGCTATAAGGTAGGTATTCTGAGCAGCAGTAGGAAATTGAGTGAACAGGGAGACATTTGTTGAGCAGGTAGAGGGGGTTTTCATCCAAAGGCATGGCTGGCAGCAATTGACACATTAATAGTTGCATCCACCTCTTCCTTGTCCATAGGTTCTTCGGTAGCACTGGTAGCATCATTTGGCACAACCGCCATTGGCAGGGGGAATACTAGGTTCCTGAAATCAGTATACCAATCTACGTCGTAGAAGGGTATTACGTTGTAGCTATAGAACAAGAAATGTAAGGCCTGAGTAACCCTCTGCTAGTGCTCGTCGCGAGTCTATAGGTGGAATCCGCTGAGAAACGGTAGCCAAACGACAATAGCTTCTTCCTTAATAAAGTGACGCAGGTCGTTGGCTGACGGCAGACCTACTCCATAGGCAGCATGAGCAACAACCTCACCAAGACCATTCAGGTACTTTTTGGGGAAGATTTCTTTAACAAGTTTCAGGATAAGCGGCCAAGGACATTGATGTCTAGCATGGACACTACAAAGTGGGAGCATATGTCAGTGTTCACCCAATACTTGTCCTCATACTCTATGTAGTCTTTGTCTAGAACCCACTTTATGGCTATCAGGACGAAAGAATGCTTATTCTTGGTCATCCGTTTCAGCCTCCTAGTAGAAACCTCCCCTAGGAATGTCGTTTGTGACTTATATGAGGTTAAACGAACTGGGGTGTCCATAGCTCTGACACTATTCTTAGGCTTCTGAGCTAATGCCAAAATTTATCTATCACCTAACCTATGAGAAGGCTTGCTTAAAACTCTATTAACTGACCTATCACTGCTCTAATGCTAAGTATGATTGCCTCACCTCTTACTGTCCTATTTATAGAAAAAAATGACAACACGCAGGCTAATCCGTTTTGAGAAAACATGATAATAAGCCAGTTGCTAACTTGAAATGTGTGTCTTCGTTTGCTCACATTTTCGAGCCAGTTGCATCTACGAGAGTACGGCTAAATGTGTGCTAGATTAATAGAAGCTAATTAATTAGCTTTAAGAAGGTGGCGCTCATTGATAGTAAGACGTATGGCCGTAGGCTATTATGTCCTCTCACAATTGTTTCCTAAAGCCCAAGGCGATATATCTTTTTAGCCCGTGATCGTTTGCTTTGGCATAATCATTACGACCGAGATATTAATTACTAGTGCATGCTAACGCAAGGTTAGAAAGAAAATTATCGGTTCAAGTTCCAAGGAGATCACAGCGTATCACACAATTTCCAAACGCAATGATGAACTCTGACCGCCTCAAAATGGCAAGTAGTGCATTTTGCATGAATTGCAAAATTAACGGTACATGCCGAATTAAATGCAAAAGGCATGCTTTCGCCTACCACCTTGAGGAAAGATTGCCAAATATTACATGAAAAGGCTTAATATTTCAAAGTATTTTCACAAACACCGAAGCTAAAGTGCAGAGTTTTTCTTCTTCTGTGTATCTAGAACCGAGGAGAATCACAGAGCCAAGAACTTGCGGAGATCTTCACCAAAAGAAAAATGTCAGAGACTTCATCTCAACCAATTCAAGAAGAAATTAACCAGGAGCTGTTTACAGCTACACGTTCTTCAAATGAGGTATATTTCTATGAGGATTTGGCTCATGCTACGCCTGGTATACCCAATACGCTAAAGAGGGCCTATACAGAAGAGCTAAATAAGCCCAAGGATTGCAAAAACCAGAAAAGAGTTGAAGAGAAATGGGATAATATCTATGATCCACAACTCTCAAAAAACCCTAAGTCCCTCAGAGAGGAAGCCTATGCAAGGTTATCGGCACCAAAGGTAGACCAATCTACGGCGAAGAGAGTTTGGTACAGTGGTCTCCCTCAATACATGGTCCCAGTGGTGCACTATTGCTCAGAGGTAGTTGATGTTGCTATCCAGCATTATAATCTTGATAGCCACTACATTGAAGGCCATAGCTTAAGGGTGTACATCACTCCACAGGCCATCTGGCACATGTTATGCATCCTAGATCCAAGTAAGAGAAGATAGAATATCAAGCCCTTTCACCTTGGCAAAGGAGAGAAAATATGGAAGAAGATGAGAAAGAACTCAGAATTCTTGTTGGAGGAGACTAGTAGGAAAGGCATCCCAATCGCTAAACTACGAAGTATTCCATTGTCACGCGGTGCATTACGTGACGATGTATAGGATGCCATGTCCATGCTAGCTTTTGTGTGTGGCCGAGACTCTGATGAGAAGGTGGAGACCTTTCAACTGGGACCGACATTCCAATTTCGCAAGTAGCATGATCTATTCTGGTATGATTTTGTTGAGTTTATGGTAGAAGAAATGATACAAAAAATTGAGAATTACCAAGCTGAGAAAAAATTTAGGTTTCTTTCTTTCCTAGTCCACATGTTTCTGCATCAGAACCCAGATTTCTTCACCCGATATTTTTCGTTATCAATTTTTGATGAGCAGAATAAAAGGAAGTCGGTGTCCACATGGACGCCTTTTCTTTCTGCATCATATGATTATTATGCATTTTTGAAATATTTCATAGCTCCAGTCTTGCATGATTTAATCAGAAAAGGTGATATAATATGGCTCGATAAAGAGCAAACTGGATTTATACGGAGTTTCACCCCTGCTTGTGACTGGTTCTTAGGCAAAGATTTTACGATCCTTCGGATGCGGGGCTTTACTGAAAAACCTTTCGTGCTCCCAGCCCGTGTCACAGATAGAGTGCTCACACTAGAAATGTTTCGACAGGTGTGTATCATAGATTTTACCTTTTGTAGAAGCGAAAAGGTCAAGAGGAAGGGATTCTTCTCTTGTCCGAAGAATTTCAAGTCGGTGACTCTGATAAAGAAATAATCAGACCAGTTGTTAGAGGACAAGTTGGCCTATCTAGGGTTGGTACTAGTAAATGATAAGTGGGAATACAACCCTTTCAACGACTTGTCGGAGCCACACATGAGAGTTACCCATATTCCTTCACCATACTGGGAGAAGCGGCGTAACCTGCGGGTGAGCAAAGATGAAAATTGTGTGGAATTGGCACGTATCCCTATGCAAGACACTAGAGGTCCATGGCACAAGTTCTACTTTGATGTGGCGGTGACCTAGGATAATGTTCTCATGGAGCGTGGCATGCACAACAAGTTGAAGAAGGATGAGGAAAGGAGTGAGGAAAAAATAGTGGCTTTCTGGAAGTATCGCCAGGAAATAGCACAGTTGGATGCTCCTTACAACAAACTAAAGGATAACCAAGAATTTAAAAAATGGTGGAAAAAGGGCCACCCCAGCCCAAGCTCTAGTATTAATAGGAGCGAAGACCTAGAGGAAGAATCTGAGGAGCAAGAGGAGGAAGCAGTGACATCGGCCTCATCTGCGCCAAAAGAAAAAGGCCCCAGACAGCCCTCCTATGTGGCCACGAATGTGTGTTTTAATATATCAAGGGGCTCGCATACACTCACTTGGGCTACTAAACTAGTCAGGCTATCACTCTAGTAAACAGAGATGACTATTGAAACTAGAGAGACTCCACCTGTGAAACGGCAGTGCACGGAGAGTATTATCAAAGAGGGTTCGCAAGAACCCGCCGGAGGAAGAGTCATTGCAGCTGGCCAGGAACCTGACGCTGAGGAGGAGTCGCTGATGATTCTGGAGCCGCCGTCAACCAATCAACAGGTAAAATTCACTCCTACTCTTGCTTCTCATTCCTTGGTATCTACCCCTGCCTCATTGGCAATCCCTACCATAAGTACTAGCCCTCTACCTTATACTTTTAGTCTGACATATTTGGTAGGCT
Organism: Sequoia sempervirens; assembly: GCA_007258455.2. Classification (NCBI taxonomy): domain Eukaryota; kingdom Viridiplantae; phylum Streptophyta; class Pinopsida; order Cupressales; family Cupressaceae; genus Sequoia; species Sequoia sempervirens. The sequence continues at coordinate 708,533,745 of VDFB02058242.1, read as the reverse complement.
TCGCCCAATTTTCGCAAACCACTCTGCTCGTCTTTACTCCTCTGCAGATCCTTACACCCGCCGCTGCTGCTCAAACCTTCCTCGCCTCACTTTCAGAAAGCATTCCCCCTGTGAGTGCCCCTTCTTTTTCCACTATTATTGCATATCCTCTTCCATCGCAACAGGCTGACACCCCACTAACAACTCCTCCACCATCCCAACCAATGAACCTTACGACTAATTCTCCAATTTAGTCGTTACAAATGACTATCCTTGTTGTTGGTTCTCAAAACAAACTATGGAACGTGCCCCACTTCTCCCCACAAACTGTCACTCTCCAAAAGAAACAAATGCCTATTCCTATGAAAGTTACCTATCCCTATGCCCTACCTTCTGGTGCTCCTTTCGCAAGTGGACTAGTTTCATCGCCAGCCGAATTCATAGAACAGATAGATTATGGAAAGGAGGCACGCACAAATAGAATGAGAAAATGTAGGGAAAAAGATGACAATGTTTCTGCTGAGCCAAAATTACAGGCTCTTTATGATGAGGCCTGGCAAGAATTGAAGTTCACAACCATGCACCCGAGGGTAAGCAAGCCTCAAGGAGAAAAGCAACCAGAAGACTATGAGATATATGTGGTAGGACTCGACATGAAGGTAGCCTGACCGCAAGATAAAGTTGAAATCATGGAGAAAACACAACAGGTAGTCACTTTCGACTTCCTTAAAACTGGTCGCCAATTAAAGAAGGATGAGCAACACAAAGCAGCAAGGGAAAGGGTTAGTTTTTTGGAGAGAAAAGAAAAATCCTTAGAGGCGAATATTGCCCACGTGACTGAAAGGGCGCTGGCAATAGAGGATGAAAGGAACAAACTTCAAGGCAAAATTGTGAAGACTCAGGTTGCCGACCCTAGCATAATAAAAGAGCTACAAACTAAAAACCACGAGGCGGAGCAGAATCTACAACTGAAGAATGAAGAACTGGAGCGGCTTCGCCTTGAGTATAGTCAAGGAATGGCACTGAAGAATGAAGAGTTGGAGCACCAACAGGCTCAATATGAGCAAACAATACAAGAGAAAGAGGTCAAATTTAAAGGCCTAAAAGCTCAAATAGAGGAAGAACTCCGAGAGACAAAGGCTTCTCTAGACGAGCACTTAGCAAATCACTCCTGAGCTGAGGAGAACTAGAATAAAGAAATGAGCAGCTCTACGGAGTAGCTAGCGTTCGAGAAAAGGAAAAGGGTGGAATTGGCAGAAGCTATTATTTTAAGAGACATGGAGATTACTTCTCTTAAAGGCTCTCTCCTGCCTCCCTCTACACAGCTAGAAATTATTCTATTGATTAAGGAATTGTACATTTCCCACTGGGAAAAGATTAAAGCCTTTTGCTTAACACTGTAGCCTACCCTTCAATTCATCACCAAGGAATCAAGGCTAAGCTAGGAGGCCCATGATACGGTTGAGCAGTTCCCACGGTTCATCTTGGAGAAGGTTCCTGAAGCCAAAGATCTGCTCATCAAGCTATACTCGGTCTCTGATGAGAGAGGGGTCAGAGCAGGTATTGAGGATCGGGATGCTGCTGCTCAAACGACAAACAAATTCATCCATTGCCACTTCGGCGCACTAAGGTAGCCTATTCCCCATTTTCTCTTAAGGATGGGATTGCTCTATTGCCACGATCGAGCAGATTGTAGAAGAGATTGAAGAGAAGGAAAAATGACCTTAAAGGCTTTCAAGGATTTTAGCCATCCTCCCACGACAACCGACATTGAGGGAGTCATTCATCCGCTCTCGTAGCTACTATTTCATATACAAGCAGGGGTCAGTTTACCCAATGTGTTGCCTCACAAAGAAACTATTGATCTAAGTGGAGCACAGGAGAATTTGCGCAACATAGTGAAATCATCTGAAGATGAATGGTCGCCTTTGCAAGTGGCTCTTTCCAATCTCTGACTCCATTGGCCTAATGAAATGACACTCTGGTCTATGGAACCAAAGAAATTTTGGGTTCTTCGTTCCTTAGTCGAAACGCCTCTAATAGTCGCCAAAAGTTGTTAATAAATATTTAACCAGCTCCCTTCATGTTTATTTTTCTATACGCTGGCCTATGCATCACCAAGTATACTTAGCCTTTTATCAAGGTTTTGATCTGCCGCTCCATGTGTCTACTCTTCGCAACTTCAAGTATCGGCATTCCCTTTGGATCCTAGGAAACTCCGTTGTGCTTCCACTTGTTGCAGCTGCAAGATACTTTTGTTTCTTGTTTCCTTGATGCCTCATCGGGCTGTGAAATGCTGCCATGGAGCCCTCATTCCTAAAAGGTGTTGGCGGAACCCATGGTTGTTGACTATAGTATGCACTTGCTACGTGTCTAATGTTCGCAAATCCTTCAGTGCGGAAATGAATTAGCAACCGCGAGCAGCGAAATGCTACCACGCATCTCTGTTGCGCTCGGCTGACAATCGTTCCCTCTGTTGTTGGTGAAGGCTCCGATCATTTGACACGTGTAGCCTTAACGCAAATCCTTTGTAGTGAAGGGAGGAAGTTTCATGCAGGCAGTGACAGGCTGCCACGTGCCTAACCTGTGGATGGCATATAAAGGCAGTAGATTAATGAACCGAATGAGGCTATTGGCTACTGCGCGTCATCATCATTCGCTTAGGAGGGTGACACTTGTCTAACCAGGACCACCGCCATCATTGTTGAGGATGCACCTATGCCCAGGATGACTGGATGCTTTGTTTTGAATCGATCCTGTTGTAACAACCTTGGGAATATTCTGATTCAGGCATCATTGTCGGGGATAGCGAGATATTTTCTGTTATTACTCTCCAAGGTGGTGGGAGGTTTTCATGCTATATATACTTTTCTTTGTGATGAGAAAAGGCTCCAGAAATTGGAAAAAACACACTGGTTTTAGCAAAAGACGCCAGGCCTTTATTACTATTTTATTTAATTGCAAAAACTCTCGGACTGTGCCAATTGTTCGGCCTTTCTTTTTTTCATACTTTTTTATCAAACTATGAACTATGTTTTTTATTGTCTTGACACTTCATCTAATAACTTCTATATATGTTGGATGCAAGTTTGCTTACCTTGATCATGTCTAAGGACTCTTCTTGGCAGTAGGAATGTATGCAATGTTATTTTATGTCAATGAATGAATTTTCTATGCTATAATCTTAAGTCTCTGATGTTTTGGAACACTACAACACCATTCAGGCCCTTAGATCTATGATTTATCGTGCCCATCATTAAATCTTGGTGCATCACCTTAAGTCAGACTTTATTTTATTATATCCACTTCCTTTTCCCTTTCCAAACCCCATTATAGAAGAAGTCAGCTTCTCTAAAAATCCAGAGGTTACTCAGTTTAGCGCAAAAGGTCCCCCTTAAACTAAGTTGCCCATAAGACTCTGTTACCTCGTCAAATTTTGGCATCAACATTATCTATTGAAATATTATGGTTTATGTGGAAACCTAGTTCAATGAGGAATGGTTCTAAGACAAAAGAGGACACTTATTGAGTCTAGTAGAAGACTCATATGCTTCAATATTTCATTGCAGGTTATAGTGGCAATGGAGATATCTAAAATTAAATTCATCAAGTTGCTGAAAACTAGAAAATTGGAGGTCAGCAAAGAAGTTATCAAATATGCAAGGTACTATCCATTTAACAAGGAAGACAACATCCCATTCCTGAGAAACTATCTAGAATTTTAGAGGAAGCACAATAAGAAATACAAAGAGGAAACATGGAAAAAGGATTTGGGAATTCAAGGAGCTTTGACCAAGTTTCTTTGTAAATCAGGGAGATGACTTCACATTGGAGGTTGTGAGATCCAATAATGACATGTCAAAAATTGAACCACCAATTGGGTGGAATGATAGGGATGAATACAATAAAAAGGATTAACTTTTGAGAAGTTTGATGTGAAAAACAATTTTGTAAAATAATTTTATACTCTTTACTATATGTGATTTTCTAGGTTGTGATTGGATACAAGATGTAATCTATGATGTAATATTTTTTGTTAATGGTAAACTATCATCAATACGAAAAAAAAATCTTATAGTAGTGTAGTTTCTATTTGAATGATGAAACCAAATATTTCATCTTATTTTGCTTCATCTAGGGGGATACAATTTTGAAGTTATTTTTGGATTTTTTTAGCATATAAACCCTTAGTAATAATTGTTTGTTTTTGAAATTTTGTTCATTCTCTATTGCACCCTTTTTGTGTAGTATATCCCTGTATAAAATGCTGAAAAAATTTAGAGACATAGGCTTTTAAATTTGAGAAGTTCTTGTTTGAGGAAAAAGGTCCTCCTTCTAGCCAATCATCTTCCCAAAAGTCAATCTTGTCTCCCTTTCACATTCTCCAAATTATACCTTTAGCTAGGAGTTCCCTAGTTTTAAGGATATTATTCCATATTCGCAACCCTTTGGGAGCACTAATATTGGTTAAAAATTCTCTTCCTTGCAGGTATTTATCCTTCATAATATTCACTAATCCTTATTTTGTTTTATCATAGCCCAACCCAATTTGGACATTAAGGATTTATTCACCAAATTTATCTTTTTCAGCCCTAATCGCCCATTTTTTGGCTCACAAATCATATCCCAATTGACCAACACCATTATTTTTCTTTATTTCATTCCTACCCACTTTTTTTGTATTTTATTAATCTTTTCCACTTGGTAAGAAGGAATTTTAAAAAGGCATAAACAATAAATTGGTATACTTTGGAAGCAAGCCTCTAAAAGGTAATGTTTTCCTACTCAAATTAACACTTTGGCCTTCAACCTAGCCAATTTTCTCTAGATCCTTTCTATTATGCCATTCCAATAGATTGGTTCAAAAAATTTAACTGACATGGGATGGCCAAGATAGGTGGTAGGTAGGTTTTCCAACATGCAACCGATAATAGAGACATTTTTTTTCTTGAAACCTTTTTTTAGTGTAAAAGAAGAATTTTTTTCTCTTTTCATAGTTTATGTGTTGACCCTAGATCATAGCATAATCATTAAAGTTATTTTTCCATAATCTAGCTTCAAGGATATAAGGCTTACCAAACAAAACTTTGTCATCCATAAATTTTGGTGTGATGAGGGTATAAGGAGAGGAGGAAGATGTATCTTCATAATGTAGCATGCCTACAAAAGAGTAGTCATATGTGATTTTAAATGAGAATTAAAAAAATCCATAAAATCTATATCAACATATGTATGTACCATATTAAAATAATCTTATTTGTGAGATGCATTGATGTTATGAGCATAACTAGGAAGCAGGTTAGTGCAATTATTTATATTTTGATTTGGGAGAGTAATTGAATAATTTCCCCTATCATTTACACCCTTTATATGAATCATATTATTAGCAATCAAGTATTACACCTATGTTTAGATCCATGCAACCTCCAATATGGTGTACATTAAATTTGAAAGTTACAAATGAATTATCATTATGGATTTTGGGTAGCCCTCTATTTGGATCCAATGGATGGATGGGTGGAAGAGTAATTGAATTGGAGCTTAGAAAACTTTAAATCATAGTGTCTAATGGATCTTGTAACTTATTAAAATTAAAATTATGAATCTTAAAGTAAGGCACATTAGAAGTATTAGCCATATAATGCACATCATCTTCTTCTTGTTTAGAATCATCACCATTTTACACAATATTAGAATTTTGAAATTTGAAAGGGTAAGAATACATGGAAGGAGCATGGGAGATGACTCATACCTAACCACATTGGATCTAAGTAATTTCAATTAAATAGTATTTTACATGAGCACAAATGTCCATAAAAGAAGTAAATCTCAATTCAAGTACACATTGTATGTTGCAAGTATGAAAGTGTTGTCATTGATGTCAACTGGCTAACTGGTTGTTGTTGTCATTAATGTCATGGATGTAGGTTATTGGTTGTATATGTCGAGGATATTGAGAAAATTGTAATGAAGAAAGGCTTCAGGTATTCAGTGGTTGCTTCAGGTTTTTCTCTAGGCTTTTCTCCTATGTTGGTATGGTTCAGATATGTTGATCATGGTTGTTGGAATTTGCTATATCCAGGTTTTTGGATTCTGGATTGTTGTATAGTGCAAGTTATGTTTACCAGTTGTGAATTGCATTTTTCAATGTCTCTAGTTGAGCTCTAGGAGATATGTAGTTGCTCCATATTTCTTCTTATTCAAGTCTTATGACTTTTGGTTATGAAATTAAGCTAATATGATCGTGTTGAAGATAATTTTTCTATTTGGAAGGATTGGATCGTGCTAAGGATGTGTGTACTTAATTGTTTTATGTTTTTTACACTGGTTTGGATGACCTTGTGTTTAACACTAATTTCAAAGTTTGTGGAAGCATGCTGAAGCATGTGTTTGGGTCACTCTCATTCTAATTCTACCTTAGAATTTTTTGGCACCAACCTAATTTGAATTTGAATTTACAAATGGTGTGTGTGGCCAGCTTTGGATATGTTTCAAAGTTGAACATGGTATAAATACAGGATGAGATATTATTGAAAAGAGATGTGCATGAAAAGGAATAGATGTGAGATAGATGCAAGATAGATGTGAAATAGAATGTGTGGTTGAGCATATCAGTGTGAAGTCTAATTGCAATTTTTTCAGAAGCAGAGAGTTGAAGGTGTACTCTATCATTCAAGCATGTCTACAAGTGAGTGAGTGAATTGTGGTGGAAATTGCTATTGCTTTGAGATTGTCTTCTCTCTATAACAAATCTCTTCTATCTTCTTTGTATATGAGTGGAAGTGAGCCCTCTGGATGGTTAACCTTTGTTGGACAGTGAGTCCTAATCTAGACAGTTAGTCCTATATTGGCAGTGATCCTTCTCTAGCAGCGAGCCTTTGTATTCGGTTTTGATATTCTCTATATTGTGAACTAATACTCACTGTGGTTTTTCCCTTATTGGGTTTTCCACATAAATCCAGTGTTATTGTGTGTATATGGTTTTTACTTCTTTCAGCTTCTACATTTGCACTTAATGATTAATCATATTAGCAAAATAAAAAAAATTGTGAATGGTAATTGAATTAATCACTGGTGACTATTGTAAAAGAAAAATTTGCTACAACTGATTCACCCCCCCTCTTAGTTGTCTTTCTCAATAATTGGTATCAAAGCTAAGTTCCTTGGAGAAGAGCTTGACCACTTAAGGATGTTACACCCCATCTAGTTGTTATTATTTTACTTTTACCTTCACAGGTATATAAGATGGTAAATGCAATCATGAGATTGATATGCTTGCTAAAAGAATGGAATACTAGAATAGGTATTATGTGAAATTATTGATAAATGCTTAATATAGCTTTGAAGAGTAAATATGTTTGCATTTATTGCTATATGATTATGCTACATTTATGATGCTTATGGATTTATTATGAATGTCTAGCTACCATTGCAAGTGTGTTCAGCTAGTTGTAGGGACATGTTCATTCCTCCAGGTGGAGGGGAAGTATCACTCAGGAGAAGATTTTGGTTGGGTGACCAATAATGTAACCTAGATGTGCTTACACACACTCATAGTTGAAATTTTGAGTCTAGACATAGTGTTGGGGAAATAGTAAGTCATCCTTAGAATGATGTGTTTGCATTAGTAAGGGTTGTGATTACTATTGAATGTATGCTTGGATGATGGTTATTTGTTTAGAAATTGTGAGTCCTTCCTTATGTTATTGTGCTTGATTGTATGGTTGGATAAGTGTTTTAGATATATGCCTATATACATATATATGCACATGTCGATGTACGCGTATGTCAGATACAATAAGATATCCATACAAGTAGGTCAACATATGCATGGTTATGCATATATGTATATAGATATGATGTTATAAGAGTGTATATATATATATATATACGCAAGAACATTCATGCTTGAAAAGAATGTGTATATATGTGTGTGTGTGTTTGACTATCAAAGTGGTGGTCTATATTTAATATATGTGTAAATAATAATGCACATATATATATATATATATTATTACATTATTATTATTATGCACAAATATATATATATATATATATGCATATATGTGTATGTATGAATACATGCATGTTGTTAGAAGGAATATGACAATAAGAGTTATGCATCTGAGCTATCGAGAAATGTGTATTTGTTATCATGTGAATCAATATACATATATATAAACATATATATATGTGTGTGTCTGTATGTATAAGAGATATACTCTGTGAATATATATAATGTATATTGTGGCCAAATTAAATGAATATATTTATGGTTCCACATATATACACATTCAATGTGATATAATGCTTAGCTTCGTAGCCTTAGACAAATAGAATAGACCACGCATGAGCATGGCACGAAAAAGAGAATGCTAAGCCAACAAAAGTAGTGCCTAAGCCACACATAGTATAAGGAATATTAAATACAGATTTATCATTTATTGAACTCAATCTTTCTGCATATGTATAGCGCTTTAAGAAGCTAAAGACAATGCATAGAGTGAGTTGTGGATAGTGTAGCGCATGGAGTAGAATGTTAAAGGAAAAGAGTAAGTATTATTATGTGTTGTGAAAGAATTGACAGCCTATGAATAAAGACTTAGTTGACGCCTTGTGTGGAGATATCTTTGACTTAGTAAACTATTAAAAGCCTTTTCATTGAGTAAATATCAACAACAGTTGAATGCAAGAAAATTTATGTTATAGCAGGTCGATGAACTAGTCAATTGATTTATGAGGTGAATCGACTCATCAAAGACTAAGTCAACATAATGCTAAGTGTTGCACTTTTAATATTGATTGATTCAAATAAGTATAGAACCATGCCAACTGTAGGAGGTTTATGCTTGCTTTGGTGCCACCTTATGAATCATGCTTGTTGTGGATAACCATTTTAAAGGAAATTTGAATATTACTATTCCATCATGTGCTGAATTGAAATGGTCATAAGCTATTGTTAACAAGTGAGGTCGACCTGTAGCTATATTTACAGAGTATACTCTTATTTATGTGCCACCTTTTAGCTAAGTAGAGTGAGTTTTTGTGCATGGATTTTCTTGTCATTACTCATTCCTTTTCTATAAGATGAGAAGACCCTTTTCTATTGTATAAATAGAGGAGTTGAATCCTCATATGGGACACATTATGCTCAACATTTCATAGACTTTCTCTGCATTTCTTACCTACAATATTCTGCTATATTTTGTGAGAGAGTTGTGAGCATTTGTGAGAGTCTTAGCATATCAAGTGAAGTATATTATCAACTTGAGAGATAGAGGTTTATGGTGGCATAGCTTGAGAGATCAATCATAAGCTAGTTGTTGTTGTGGGAAATTTAATTTGTAGTCAATCAATTGGATAAGCATAAACAGGCATGAGGATAATTTTCTTTTATTTGTCTTAGCTTTTGAAAGATTGTTTCATGATTTCTTTAATTTTTCTATTATGAATACTTGCATTTAGGGTAAAACAGTATTGTTTTGAAAAGGAATTAGAAGTTGTTATACTATTTTGTGAAGTACTTGTAGTTACTCTATAACAAGAGGATTTTTTTGTCATATGTCTTAACATACTAGATATGATTAAACCAGGGTAGCTTAAGAGTTACTCGTAGCTAAGTTATTTGATTATATTATATGGCTAGTGGGTTACTCTAGGGATAAGTACTTGATTACTTGTTGATACCTATAGGTTGGGAATAACTTACTGAGTTGGGTTGTACACTTGGTCTTGATTTTTATTATAGACATTCGAATTTGACCACTCCCGTATGGTCAAATTCATCTCCTTTATTCATCTATTTCATATATCCCATTGATATTAATTAATATTCTCTCTTTTCTGAAGGTTCCTAAGGTATTTAATTTGATAATTAAATACTTTACCTTTTACCCCTTCCTCTCTAAATTAAGTAAATACAACAATTTATTTAATTTAGTCATTTGGCCTTTTGAATTTAAATTAATTTTAAATTCCTCTTTTTCTCTCTCCTTGTCCCATCCTCCATAATCTCCTTTTAATATGGATTATTTTAATTAATCCATGATTAGGATGTGCACACCTCTAATCAAGATTAATGTCACATCCTCCATAACTTGCAACTTGCCCCTAATCATTCATTATCCCCCTCAATCACCTATTTGCACAACCTTAATCATATGATTAGGTCAACCTAATCCTCATGCCATTTATGGCATACCTCCAAGTCAACCATCATAAATGCTTTCTCCATTTGGACAAGGTAACCTATTCCCCATGTGAGTTAAAAGTTCACATTTATTCCTCCAAGGCTTTTCTCTTCCCTATGTGGATTATTGAGGAATTTTTAAATTCTTCATGTGTCACATATCCCACATGGGGACAAGGACCTCCTTTATGAGGAGATCTTGTCCCAATCCCAAAGTACTTTCAAGTACCTCCACATCACCTTCCTCCTTTACACCTCATTGCCACATGGCAAGAGTGAGGGCTTGTGATTCCTCAACTCACCATAGCCCTCCATCTTGTCCATGATGGCTAAATCCTAATCCTCCATTTCTTAGAGGCCTTTCCCCTAAAATTGGAGTATTTTGACCTTATTGTCACATTCATTCACACATTCAAAAAATCAAGCAACCAATTTCTCAAGCTCTCACACCATCCTCCATTGTTGCAACTTTTGAGCTCATTTTGCATCCCTTTGTGCATCCACTCACATACCCATTTGCATCATTAGAATCTCCATCATCTCACCATTATTTTGCATCTAGTTTCATGTGATTTTCCATTCGAAGGAGCACAAAAATGATCAAATCAATAGGGCCAACCAACCAATCAACTTGGGCAAGGTAACTCATTTGTTTTCATCTTTTCTTTATTCAAGTTTAACTAGGCCAATCTTGAGGTGTTGTTTTTTGTTTTCCTTCCTTTGCATTTCACTCATTTTGTATTATTTTAAGTTAGGAAACACACTACACACAGTTACATATGAGGTTAGAGTAACCTATATAACCAGGCTAGTCATTGGTTGATGACTTTATCCTAAGATTAGGATATATTGAGGTTGAGACTCATCTTTTTGATCAAGTAAATCACTTGATTTTATGAGATACTATATGTATAGAGACATAGGTGAGAATTATCTAGTGAGTTAGAGTTACTACTTGATTAGTGGCATTACACTCTTAATACAAAGTTATAGTATTGAAGAGAGTAGACTCTTTGTATAAACCCCTTTAGTTAAGGGGAATACGCTCTCAAATGGAATCATCTATTAATATGGTTATTCTTCGATCAAGGTCATTCATTTATAGGGTTATACTCTTAATGAGTATCACTTATTGTTGAGGTATTTTACTGATTACAGTCGGTTATTTATGAATAATTAATCTATGAATAGAAGAAGCTTATATAGCTATACTCTAGATTATAAAGTTATACTTGGAACTAGATTGTCTTTTGTAGTGAATGGCTTGTCTATGTAAAGTTAACTTGTGGACTAGGAAAGCTCTTAAATTATACCAAGGATGGGAATATGCATAAGATATCATAGTGTTTTTGGAAAGAGAAATAGGTTATTTCTAAGGTTAGGGATTGTTATGAAATAAATTGCACAATAGAAGAATATGATATGAAATATGCTGCAAATACTTGAGAATAACTAAGAATAACAAGCCACTTCGAGGGGGGAAACCTCCAAATATCTCCAATGAGAACACACTTCACAACTTGATGATGAAATAAGACTCACAACCTCCTATATATACCTATTTATTCCTAGGATATCACCTAGGCCAACTTGGACACACCTATATAAGTATTAGGCCAACCTAAACAACTAAATAACAATATACTAATGATAATATGACTTAATAGAGAGTTAAGATAGCCACAAGCCGACTATTCATAGTAGCATGCCCCCCTTCTTCAAAGAAGCATTGTCCTCAATGCTAATCAAGTTTGGATTCTTTTGAATGAACTCCTTGTCCTCCCATGTGGCATCTTCAACTGGTAAATTCTTCCGTTGAATGAGATACTCAGTGAGAGTTTTATTCCTTAGCTTCTTTGTGTGTGTTTGACGAATGCACCATGGTTCCAAAATGATTCTTCCTTCTTGATCGAGCTTTGGTAGTGTTGTTTGAGTGGGAATATTATGCCCAATTACCTTCTTCAAATAGGAAACGTGAAAAAATGGATGTATCTTTGTTGTTGGTGGAAACTCTAGCTTGTATTCAACACTATCAATCTTTTGCATGATTTGGTATGGACCATAATACCTTGGAGACAACTTATTATTCTTTTTTTGTTGCTTTAGTGAGATTTTCTTATAAGGCTGCAATCTCAAGAAGACCCAATCCCCAACTTCAAAACTTCTTTCACTAAAATGTTGGTCTACCTGTTGTTTCATTCGATTTTGTGACATTGCTAAATTCTCCTTGAGTCCTAAAAGTACTTGTTGTTGATGAAGCAAGTGGTCTTCTACTACCTGAACTCTTGGTGACACCTTTATTGATGATGTGATGGAAGGAGGACGATATCCATAAAGTGCCAAAAATGGAGACATTTTTGATGAGCTATGAAAATAAGTGCTATACCACCATTCTGCAAGTGGTAGCCAATCTACCCATTGAGACTGTTTCTCTGAAGTGAAACAACATAGATATCCTTCCAAACACTTATTAACAACCTCAGTTTTCCCATCTGATTGAGGGTGGTATGAAGAGCTATGAGCCAACTGAGTACCCAAACATGAGAATAAATCTTTCCAAAAGTGACTAGTGAAGATAGGATCACAATCACTAACAATAACCTTAGGTGTACCATGTAGCTTTTGGGTATTCTCCAAAAAATATTTTTCCACTGCACTTGCTATAAAAGGATTTGATAATGCAATGAAATGTGCATATTTAGTGAGGTGATCAACTACTACCATGATGACATTACGACCTTTAGATTTGGGAAGCCCTGTGATGAAGTCCATGGATGCCTCTTCCCAACGCTAGCTAGGAATAGATAAGGGTTGCAAGAGACCTGGTGTCTTAATTGTCTCCCCTTTATTCCTTTGACAAACCAAACATTCAGCCATAAATTTTTGAACATCACCTTTTAGCCCTTCCCAAAAAAAATCTTGCTTGACTCGATGATGTCTTCAAAAATCCTAAATGACCACCCACTAGAGACTCATGCAACTTTGTGAGAATCTTGTGTTTAAGAGTGGAATTCTTGTAGAGATACAAATGCTCTTTATACCAAAGAGTATCTCCCTTCCAACAAAGCTTATCTGAACTAATATGATCACTTTTTAATTGTTCGATAAGATTACTTGTTGCAACATCATTTTTCCACTCTACTTTGGCTTCCTCCACCCAATTTTCTTGTAATATTGGGAGGGCACACAATAAGGCTTCATCTTTCTAATCCTTCCTTGAAAGTGCATCTGCTACAATATTTTCTTTCCCTTTCTTATATACAATCTCAAAGTCATATCCTAACATCTTAGTGACCCATTTTTGTTGCTCTTCAAAAGATAGTCTTTGTTCCAAAAAATATTTTAGGCTATCATGATCTGTCTTAACTTGAAGTTTCTACCCAATAGATAAGGCCTCCATTGTTTAACTGCATGGAGGATTGCTATTATTTCCTTCTCATAAATAGGTTTTAGTTGATTCTTACCCTTTAATTAACGACTCTCAAAAGCAATTGGTCGACCTTCTTGCATGAGCACTGCTCCTATCCCATTTCTAGAAGAATCACATTCCACAATGAATTCCTTGGTGAAGTCAAGAGTGGCAATCACTAGAGTTGTACACATAGCCTCCTTCAATCTCTCAAATGTTGTGTTGGTAGACTCATTCCAATGAAAAGAATCGTTCTTCAATAGAGTGGTGAGAGGTGCTGCTATATGACCATAATTCTTCACAAATATTCTATAGTACCCTGTCAATCCCAAGAAACCCCATAGTTTCTTAATGGCTTTTGGAATAGGCCATTCCATGATAGCCTTAATTTTGTTAGGGTCCACCATTACTCCTTCATGTGAAACTGTGTCCCAAATACTCCACCTCCTTAAGACAAAAAGCACACTTGGATGGCTTAGCATAGAGTTTCTGATCTTCAAGTATTTGTAATGCTTGATCCACATGTTGTAAATGTTCTTCCCAAGTCTTGCTATAAATCAATATATCATTAAAGAATACTAACACAAACTTTCTCAAGAACTTCTTAAAAATGGAATTCATCAAACTTTGGAATGTATATGGTGCATTGGTAAGACCAAATGGCATCACCAAAAATTCATAATGACCCTCATGAGTCTGAAATGTTGTCTTACAAATATCTTCCTCCTTAATCCGAATTTGGTGATAACCAGATCTAAGATCTAACTTGGTAAAACACATAGCTCCATTCAATTCATCTAGCAAATCATCAATGACTAGAATAGGAAACGTATCTTTAATGGTGTACATGTTGAGCACTCTATAATTTGGACACATGCGCCAAGTATCATCCTTCTTACGTACCATCACCATAGGCGAGGAGTAAGCACTTTGGCTATGCCTGATAATTCCTGCCTCTAGCATCTCCTCAACAATTTTTTATCACTCTTTTGTATGTGTGGATACCTGTAAGGCCTGATGTTCGGTGGTTGGCTCCCTGGAACTAACTCTATGGCATGATCATGATCCCTCTTAGGAGGAATTCCTTTAGGAATATCTCCAAGAACAACTGAGTGATGATCAATTATAGCTTGCAAATCTAGATGAGTAGGAGCATTAGATTGAGAGACTTCTAATGAACATAGCTAGGCCAAAAATCCATCCACTCCTTTCTTAAGAAACTTTTTCATTTTATGAGAGCTTACCATTTGTGGGGATTTTTCCTTCAACCCCCTTAGCTCTACTACCCTTCTAATTGAAATCTCATGAATAGTTCTTGGAAGTTCATCTCAATCGTTCCCAATGTAGTAAGCCATTGTACACAATATATGTTGCACCCATGGATATCACATACATTGGGGTATCAAGTTGATAATCTCCCATGGATAATTTCATGCTATGACACTTCCCTAAACAACTAACTATCCCACCATCTGCAATCAAAACTTGAAACTTTGGAGCTGGATATATAAAACAATTTAGATGAGTAGCTAATTTTTTGTTGATGAAATTATGAGTACTACCTGAGTCGATCAACACTATTACCTTCTACTTCTTTAAGAACCCCACCACCTTGAGAGTTTGGGGAGCATTGAAACCTGAGAGTGCATGACAAGAAATTATTGGTTGAGAATTATGTGATTCCTCATTTGACACCCTTTCATCCTCTAGTATGGGTTCCTCTTCTTCCTCACTTGGACCTTCAATATAGAACAATTTCTTTTCACTACATTTATGTCCTCGACTGTATTTTCTATCACAATTGAAACACAAACCTTTTGCTCTTTTCTCCTCAAATTTCTATGGATTTAACCTAGTAGGTTATGTTGAATATCCTTTCTCTCTTGTCACATTAGCCCCTTGCTTCTTAGGAATCAAATACTTCTCCTCTACACTGCATGCTAAGATAAAAGACTCATTTATGGAGCTAGGACTAAACATGCATACCTCATGTTGAATGTGATTCTTGAGACCCCCCAAGAATAAATCATTCAATTTTTCCTCTGTAATTGTATCCACTCTTAAGGATAGATTTTAGAATTGTTGAATATAATCCTTAACTAATCCTATTTGTTGAATTTTAGCCAGCTGGCTAAAGAAGTTGTATGTCATGCTATTGTTATATTGTGCTTGGAGTTCCTCTATAAAAATTGACCATGAGACAGTGAGCCCTTTTTCCTTCAATGAGTGCAAAGCCAATGATACCAAATGAATTGATATGGTTCTAGATATAGGGAAGCCATTGTGACCTTTTGTCCATTTGGTATTTGGTGTACTTCAAAAAAAATATCCATTTGGTTTATCCATGTTAGAGGATCCTTGCCATCAAACTTGCGCATATCCACCTTTGGAAATAAATTCCTAGATCCCATAAGAGTACTAAAGCTTGTGTCAATGTTAGCTGACCTAGAATTTTCACCTTGGTCGCTTGAGAACTCCTTTCTTGGTTCAGCCATATAGGTGCTTAACATGTTTCGTATGTCCGATATATCTCCTCTTAGGTCACACATATCCATCTTCATTGAGGAAATGTCTTCCTTGACCTTACTGATTTCCTCATTAGGATTAATATCCTCTATTGTTACCCCATCCTTATCAGGAGTCTTCCACAGAGTGACAACATTCTTTTTGCCCCTTGTTGTAGGCCACATCATGATGGGAACCACTAATTTTGAAATAAATCACACAAATGAAACTTAAATTCTCTAAAAAATTTATTGTAACTTACTAGGGCCAAAATAACTCTCACCTATAAAAATCTCCAAGAAATAAGCAGATTTGTAGCGTGGGGAGTGATAATTGTGAAAATTTGAATTTTTCAATAACTTGCTTATTTCTACTCCAATTCCTCCAAATTATTTTACTGCAATCTCCTTTATTATTTCTTCAAAAACCCAATAAAAATTAGACTCCAATTCGACAATATATCTGAGATATTTAGATTCCAAAAAAATTGTGTAGAAACCCTAATTCTGCAATAATTCGCTTAATTCTACTCCAATTCTTCTAAAATATGGATTGTAGATTCTTTAATATGTTCTTCAAAAACCATTTAAAAATCAGAAAAAAATTCTCCAAAATCTCAAAGATATGCTCTTCCCAAAATCGCCTCCAAAATTGAGAAAAAACCTTGCCTCTACGGTGCCAAGATCATGCTCTGATACCACTTGTTATGAAATAACTTGCACAATAGAATAATATGATATGAAATATGCTGCAAATACTTGAGAATAATTGAGAATAACAAGACACTTCGAGGGGGAAAACCTTCAAATATCTCTAATGAGAACACACTTCACAACTTGATGATGAAATAAGACTCACAACATCCTATATATACCTATTTATGCCTAGGATATCACCTAGGCCGACTTAGACATGCCTATATAATTATTAGGCTGACCTAAACAACTAAATAACAATATACTAATGATAATATGACTTAATAGAGAGTTAAGATAGCCACAAGCCGACTATTCATAACCCGATGTACACTAATATTAAGGGCGTAGCAAGGATTACCTAAGGAAGGAAATTATCCAAGCATAGTATGCGAATGGTCAAGATCCAAACCAAGCTATAGAAGTGTATGTGACTAGAATGAACTTCACTCGAAGCACTAAGTGAGAACAATTTTCCCAAGGTAATGTAAGTAGCCATTGTTTACACTGTTAGTTCACCATGATCCATTAGTATGCACGTTAGTCCTAGATTGTGGGTTTACAAGTTCTAGTCATGTAGGACACAACACTAAGCTTAGAAAGGCTATTGTTATGAGGTTCAACCAATCTATTCATCAAAGGGTAGGTCCATCTATCATTGATAGATGTGCAGGGGACCACATTTGAGTCTATGGTTGGTGGAAAAGCGCTTGAGTGATGCTTCTCCTTGTTAGTTGGGAGCTGAGGTTTGCGGATGTTTGCACTAGTATCAGAAACAACTAGAGTGTTTGCACTAGTAAGCAAGGACATTCAGAATGTATGTGTTAATGCAGCAACATCAGGACCAATTTATATATCTATTGCCAGATGAGGCTCAAAGGAGCTATGTATATATTAAGTACCCATTTAAATGGAAGGATGTATTCATGAATAATATACTTGAGTTCATTCATTGTGACATCTATGTTATGGAAATATTTATAAGATTACATTGGAATGCAATGACCATCTAGAATTAATGTTATTTCAATTATGAAAGTAATTTACATTATGAGAAGAAAAAAAATTATTCCTATGTTTTGGCATCATGGTTTATCACTTGAGGTGAAAACATTGGAAATTTTACTGTGAAGAAAACCAAGGTTGTTACAAAGGAAGGTCTGGGATGGCAAGCAAGATCACTATTGAGTGTCCTAGGTTTGATGGGACTAATTATGGCATCTGGAGAATAAAGATGGAAGGATATCTGGAATATTATGGATATGATGTTGAGAAAGCTTACAAGACTGTATATATTACTCCTGCTAATAGTCCAAGTTCAACTGATGAAATCAAGGCACATGAGGTGAATAACAAGGAAAAGTATATTTTGATGAATAGTCTTTCATAGTCTAATTGATTAAAGTTTCAAATCTAAAGGCTGCTAAAAAAGTCTAGGATGTATTAGAAAAAACTCATGCAAGGAATGAAAAGGTCAAAGAAGCAAAGTTACAAAACTTGGAAGCACAATTTAAGATCCTGCACATGTCTGAAGATGAGAACGTTAAATCCTATGTACATAGAGTGGATGAGATGGTAGGTGAAATGCAAGGACTTGGTACAACAATGGATGAACCCAGGATAGTGAAGAAGATTCTTAGAACTCTTCTTGATGCATATAGTGAAAAGGTACCTGCTATTGAAGAATATGTGGATTACAAGACTTATACTAAAGATCAATTGTTGGGTACTCTAACATCATATGAAATGAGAAAACAAAATTTAAGAAATGGATCCTCAGAAATTAATTTTAAAGCTACAACTAGTGAAGATTCGGATGAAGAAAATCTTGATGAAGTAGAAGCTAACTTTGTGAAAAGGATGAAGAAGGGCTTCGGTAAGTATGAAGGTAAGTTACCTTTTAAATGCTTTATTTATGGAGGAATTGGTCATTATGCTTCAAGATGTCTAGAAAGAGCTAAGAGGAACAAACAAAATAAATTAAAAATAGAAAAAAAAGGTAAGAAGATCAACAAAGCATACTATGTGAATGAGAATGCTAGTATTTTTTATGAAGAATTTGATTATGGAGATTTTGATGATGAAGAGTGAAGGTAGGGTGATTTCTGCTCTTCATGCTAAACAAGAAAAGAACTATTGGGTTGTTGATAGTGGTTTTTCACATCACATGACTGGTGATAAGAGTAAGTTTGTTAAGCTTGAAAATTATGATGGTGGCTTAGTTAAATTCAAAGATGATACTAGTGTTAAGATTTGTGGAATAGGTTCGGTTAGTTTTGATGGCAAACATAATATTGATGATGTCTACTATGTTAAGGGTTTAAGGCATAATATGTTAAGTGTTGGATAGATGTGTAGTAAAGGATATAATCTTGTTTTTGAGGATGAAAGATGTAAAATCAAGAAAGGATCTAGAACAGTGATTGTTGTTGGTAAGAAGTTTGAAGGAAACATTTATCAACTTAAGGGTGTTGATGAACATTGCTTTATGACTCAAATTAATGACAGTTGGTTGTGGCACCGAGGGATGTGTCATATGAATTTTGATAATTTGGCAAGAATCAGTGATGTTCATGCTATAAGAGATCTAATAAGGATTAAAAATCCTATTAATGCTATTTGCAAGAATTGTAAGTTTGGAAAGAAAACTAGGAACAACTTCAAATCAATGGAACAATCTATTATCAGACTACTGGATTTGGTCCTACAAGAGTGATAAGTATGCAAGGTGAAAGGTATTTTATGCTTTTGATGGATGATTGTTATAGATACACATGGGTTACATTTCTTAGAGAGAAATTTGATGCATTAGAAAGATTCAAGGTATTTAAGGCTATGGTTGAAAATGAAGCAAATTTGAGAATAAAATGTTTAAGGTCTGACAGAGGTGGTGAATTTACTTCGAATGAGTTTAACGTGTTTTTTGAAGTTCATGGAATAAAAATTTAAGTATCTTCTCCTAGAATTCCTCAGCAGAATGGAGTTGTTGAAAGGAAAAACATAACGATTTAAGAAGTTACTAGATCAATGATTACTAAGGTTGGTTTAACAAAATTTTATTGGAGAGAATCTATTCATATTGTTGTTTATGTGTTTAATTGAGTACAAGAAAATGCTAAAAGTACAAAGACCCCTATGAGCTATGGTGTGGAAGAATTCCTACAATCAAGTATTTCAAGGTTTTTGGAAGCAAATTATGTTATATCAAAAGGGATGAAGAAAATTAAGGGAAGTTTGATTTGCTAGATGTGACAAAGGTATATTCCTTGGATACTCTACTAGAAGTAAAGCTTATAGATGTTTCAATAAAAGGTTGAGAAAGATTGTAGAAATCACAAATGTCAAGGTGGATGAAGCATTGAAGAATTCAATTGAGGTTGATGGATATGTATTAGATGAACCCGATTGCATAGAAATTGAAAAAGTTTTTGAAGAACAAGAAAAGCATAATGAAGAAAATGTTGAAGAAGAGGAAGCTTCGGTGATGTCCCCAAAGACACCTAAATATGTACAAAAGAATCATTCAGAAGATTAGATCATTGGAGACAAGAGGAAAGGAGTTTTGACAAGAAGTAGAGTTGATTTTACTAATGAGATAAATTTTTCTACTTTCTGAAGTGGAGCCAAAGATAGTGAGTGAAGCATGTAAAGATTAAAATTGGATGAAAGCTATGAAAGAAGAGCTTATGCACATTGAGAAAAATCAAACTTGGGAGTTGGTCCCTAGACTAGTAGATAAAAACATAATTGGATCAAAATGGGTGTTCAGAAACAAGTTGAATGAAAATGGAGCAGTGATCAGAAATAAAGCAAGGCTTGTGTGTAAGGGCTACTCACAAGTAAAAGGTATAGATTTTCAAGAAAAAATTTCTTTGGCAGCAAGGATGGAAGCTATTAGAATGTTCTTAGCATTTCTTGCTCATAAAGATTTCAAATTTTATCAGATGGATGTTAAGTATGCATTCTTGAATGGTGAATTGGAAGAAGAAGTGTACATAGAACAACCAAAAGGATTTCAGTTGTCAGATCAACCATATATGATATGTAGATTGAAGAAGGATTTATATAGATTAAAGCAAGATTCCAGAGCTTGGTATGCAAGGTTGGACAGATATTTGATTCAGGAAGGATTCAATAAAGGTACGGCAGATAGTAATCTATATTTTAAAATTGAAAATGGAAAGATCTTGATATTAGTTGTATATGTTGATGACATTATCTTTGGAGGAAATGAAACAATGTGCAAGATGTTTGTTGAAGAGATGCAAAAATAATTTGAGATGTTTATGTTTGGTGAAATCAAATAGAGAAAGGGATTTTTATTTCATAGTCAAATATGTAAGAGAGATGTTGAAGAAGTTTGGAATGGATGGCTCCAAAGCGGTATACATTCCTATGTTGACTTACTGCAAATTGAGCAAGGATTATGATTCACCTAAGGCTTATCAAAGGAAGTACATATCTATTATTGGAGGATTATTGTATTTGACTGCTACTAGACTTGATATCATGCATGGAGTTTGTCTTGTGGCTAGATTTCAACAAGATCCTAGAGAAACACATGTTGTTGTTATTAAGAGGATATTCAAATATTTGAATGGCACTCCATATTATGGCTTGTGGTATCCTATGGATACTGACTTTACACTAAGTTCTTATACAGATGTAGATTGGGCAGGTTGTGTTGATGATAGAAAAAGTACAATTGGTGGTTAATTCTTTCTTAGTTGCAGATTGGTGGTATGGTTCATTAAAAAGCAAGATTCAATTTCTTTATCTACTATTGAAGTTGAGTATATTGTTGTTGTGTCTTGTTGTACACAAGTTTTATGGATGAAACAAACATTGAAAGATATCAAATTAATGTATGATGATCCCATTTCTATATTCTGTGATAATACAAATGCAATTAACATTTCAAAGAATCCAGTGATGCATTCAAGGACAAAGCATATATCTATAAGTATCACTTTTTGAGATAGAAGGTTGTGGAGAATGAAGTAAAGCTTGAGTATGTACCTACAAAGGATTAGGTTGCTGATATATTTACAAAGGCTCTTCCTAAAGATACTTTTGAGTATCTTTGGGAGAAGTTAGGGGTTATTTCCCCTCCCTTTTTGAATTAGATGCATATGGAAATGCATCAATCTGGTGGGTATATGGATCTATCTTTCTTCTAGACTGACGTTTGGTGGCTACCTCTCAAGGGGAGTAGGTAGTGTTTGGTGTTGTCATTGAACAAATTGTTTGGGTGTACTCCTAAGGGGGGGTATTCAATATTGGTAATAGTTTTTTTAATGTCAAAGGGGAATTCAATGAAAACATCTTGCGCCTTTGTCATTGATGTCAAAGGGGGAGATGAGGAAGATGTGAAAAGGGAGATGAGCATCATGTGAAAAAGTTTATCATCTGAGGGGGGGAAAGTAAAATAATGAGGAAATGTGTTCAAAGCTATTGTGTTGTCTTTGATGGTTTTTTAACATGTGTTGCCATCAATGACAAAGGGGGAGATTTTTGCAAGTATGAAAGTACTTTCATTGATGTCAACTGGCTAACTGGTTATCAACTACTTGTTGTTGTCATTAATGTCATGGATGTAGGACATTGGATGTATATGTCGAGGATATTGAGAAAATTGTAATGAAGAAAGGTTGCAGGTATTCAGTGGTTGCTCCAAGTTTGCTCCAGGTTTTACTCCTATGTTGGTATGGTTCAGATATGTTTATCATGGTTGTTGGCAGTTGCTATATCCAAATTTTTGGATTCTGGATTGTTGTATAGTGCAAGTTATGTTCACTAATTGTGAACTATGTTTTTTAGTGTCTCTGGCTGAGGTCAGGGAGAAATGTAGTTGCTCTGGATTTCTTCATGTTCAATTATTATGACTTGCGATTTTGAAGTCAAGCTGGTATGATCATGTTGGAGATAATTTTGTTATCTGGAAGGATTGGATCATGCTAAGGATGCATGTACTTAATTGTTTTGTGTTTTACATTGGTTTGGTTGACCTTGTGTTTAACACTACTTTCGAAGTTTGTGGAAGCATGTTTAAGAATGTGTTTTGGTTTCTCTCATTCTAATTCCACCTTAGAATGTTTTGGTGTCGACCTAATTTGAATTTTAATTTACAAATGGTGTGTGTGGCCGACTTTGGATATGTTTAACAGTTGAAGATGGTATAAATACAGGATGAGATATCATTGAAAAGAGATGCACATGCAAAGGAATAGATGTGAGATTGATGCAAGATAGACGCGAAGTAGAATGTGTGGTTGAGTAGATCAGTACGAAGTATAATTGTGAATTTTTCGAAAGCAGTGAGATGAAGGTGTACTCTATCATTCAAGCATGTATGCAAGTTTGTGAGTGAATTGTGGTGGAAATATTTGTTGCATTGAGATTGTCTTCTCTCTATAACAAATCTATTCTATATTCTTTGTATCTATGTGGCAGTGAGCCCTCCAGGTGGTTAACCCTTGTTGGATGGTGAGTCCTAATATGGGCAGTGAGTCCTATGTTGGCAATGAGCCTTCTTTGGCAGTGAGCTTTTGTATTCGGTTTTGATATTCTCTATATTGTGAGCTAATCATCACTGTGGTTTTTCCCTTATTGGGTTTTCCACATAAATTTGGTGTTGTTGTGTGTATATGGTTTTTAATTCTTTCAGCTTTTGCATTTGCACTTAATGATTAATCATATTAGCAGAATAAAAGTTTTGTGAATGGTAATTGAATTAATCACTGGTAATTGTTGTAAAGGAAAAATTTGCTACAACTAATTCGCCCCCCTCCTTAGTTGTCTTGCTCAACATTGTCTATGAGCAATGGTAATAGTCCCTTAATAAAAAAAAATGTTTGCAATTCATCATCATGGAATTGATGGTGTAACTTAGAGCATAACGATTGAAATATAATAACATATTCTTGTATTTTCCCATCAGGTCCTTGGGTAAACTTAAATAAATCAATAATATTAATATTCAAACTCATATGATCAACTTTGAAGTGTTGGAGGGATGCTTTGGCTAATCCAAAAAGGAAACAGAAAGAGGAGAACCATTCAATAGCATGATCTTTTAAGGTACACCAAAACAACTTAGCTAATACATTGTCTTCATACACATAATCTAAACATGTAGTAGTGAAAGATCTCAAATGCATATTAGGGTCACGTTTTTATTGTACATTGCAAATCAAGGTGCCACAAAACAACTATATAAAAATAAGTACCAATCTCAAATGACAGTGGTGTATCTTGAGATTCCACATATTTACCTTTACCTTGGCCATCAACTTTACACTCAACTATAGATAACTTTTGAATAAGTACAAGGTAGAATTAGGAATGATGGTAGTAGGAATAGGAGACATAAAATATTGGTTATATAGATGGGATGGTAGGAAACATAATGATATGGCATGAAAATGGCTATAATAAGAAGACTTGAATGTGTTATGGAATGAGTTATGAACAAGGATATGGAATGGAATATGGAACTTAGAATGGAACTCATAATTAATCATGGATGTAGATATGGCATTAGAAGAGGTAACACTATGGATGCAAGTGGAGATGGTAGAAGCAATAGTAGGGCCATGTGAAGTTATATCACTAGTGGGATGGCATTAAAAGTAGTGAAAATGGTAAAATAATAGGAAGGAGGTGAAAATGTATAAAACTCAATATGGGAATTAGGTATATTAAGAGGCTCTCTCATGATGAGTGAAGTAATGAAATCAATAGGTATACCATGGTTAATAATAATGCCAAAAGGGAGCTATGAAGAGGATTCACCATTCAAAGAACTAGGAGCCAATTTAACTTTAATGCATTGAAGCACTTAAAGACCAAATGGATTTGAGAGTAATAAATAATGAAAAGCATGGGCTAGTTCCATATTTTATTTTTCTAAACTAGCAATCTCATGGGTAAATTATTGTTGCTCCAAATGTGTTTCAGATTGTAATCTTCGACCTCATTCTCAACAAAAGGAGTACAACAATAGAAGTGCTTCTAGAACATCATTAGAGATAGCATTTTTAGTAGATTGGGCCATGTGAAGATTCAAATTGGAACTTCTAAAAGAATGTGAGGGTGTGGATGAGAACTTGACATGCAAAACAACTTACAAAACCATAAAGGATAAATAATATAAGAAGGATGTAATATCTATTATAAAATTATAAAAAATAACAAACATTATTCTTAAATAATAAGAAAATGAAACCCTAAAAGTGAAATAAGAATGGGTAGGATGAGGTAAAATTAGGTCACAGAATGAAGCACAAAATTGAAAAGGAAGGTGTAACAAATGAGGCACAAGCAAAGGGAATATAAGCTCTAATCAAATTTTAAAAATAACATGTAATTAGAAAATTCATATATAAAACTCTAGAATGAAAGAAATTTAACCCTAAGGCGAAAAAACTTGGGTCATGTAAGAAATTTAGGCTCACCGATAAATGTAAAGGAGAAATGCACCTCACATAAAATCATTTAGGTTAATTAAATAATGCAATCAATTGCATGTACAAATTAACCTAGATAAATGTTTTGGGTTAGAAATAATAAACACTATATTAAATTAATTTAAATGTAATACTTTTCTATATTTTGAAGATAGAGAAATAATGTTGAAGACATAGAAAGTCAACTTGCCACATTTTTAGGACTTTCTCATAGTTGAATGTCTCAAAATCTGTTAATTGATTATATATCACTCTACTTCGCCTACATGAGTGTGGATGTGAACCTAATGTATGGATTCAAACTATAATTCATAGGACTAAATAGAATAGATTCAAACTATAAGGCATAGGACTAGGTAAAGAAAAAATCTACTTGCCTTGATCATCAAATATCTCAATTTGAGTAAGGATTGTCAATATTTTAGAACATATTTGAGAATCTGTTGAATTATGAGGCTTATGTTCTCCTTAATCAAACCTCTAGTTAGACCAATTCAATGAAGTTGGAACAAGAATCGAGTACAACAAGAAAACATGTAATGGACTAGAGAAGATGTCAAAAGAATATAATGCAGATTAGATTGTTCTTTAAGCTCTTTGACCTAGATGTTCATTTTACATTCCAACATGATTTCAAATGAGTGAATTAATGTGTTTAAATACAATACAACACACATGCCAACACAAATATGCACTAAGTCAACTCATAATGGCTAGTAGGAAGGAGTTAGTGGGATTTAAATTGAATCTAAATTTAAAAGTTCAAGGTTAATATCTATGAATGCAAAAATGACTTGGACCAAGCCTATACCCACATATCTAACCCAACGTAATAGATGGAGGATTTGATGATCATAATCAAATATTTGAAGACAAGTGATAATGGGATCAAGTTAAAGAAAGGAAACCCAAGAATGTGTTCCCAACATTTTTTGAGGTGTCCTCATTTCTGAAATGTCTTAGGGATGAGAGGACACCTAGGGGACATCCTTGAGTCGTCCCAATTTTTTAGAAAAACAAAGGGGGCATCTCAAAAACTTGGGTACATCCCAAAAACAAAAGGGGACAATTAGTCATCCCCAAGATGGGCAAGGACATTTGTAATGTCCTCCAACCATCCCAAGGACAACTAGTTGTCTCCATAAAAATATAATGTTTAAAAGGAAATAGTAAGTCCTAAATTTGTTTTATCAAAGTTGGATAAAAATATTGACTTCACATGCCAACAACCCCCACACCCCAACTTGCCTTGAATGAGGAGGAAATAAAATGAAACTTTATTTGTTTTTGTATTTTCATATTGTATTTGAAAGTGAAACTTGCAACCTTTGAGCATCTTGTTGTAACTTGTATACTATGTTTTAAAATCACATGCATATTAACAATGAATTATGAAAGCAATTAAGTTTTTACATTTGCTAATTTGTTTGACTCTCATGTGAACTCTCAATTCAACACAAACAATATGTATTAAGTATCTATTATGTAAATGATGAATTCTTTATCAATGTTAGCATATAAATATTTGAAATTTCCCTATTTTTTTCTTTTCTTTTTTTAATATAGTCGTCCCCTTTGTCGTCTCCTTGTCGTCCCCAAAAATGATCCAAAGTAAAATTGTCCCTAAAACTTATCCTTTTGTCCCCTGTCCCTGTCCTCGAAACTTGGGATACCATTAAACTAAAGTGATTTCATGAATCCAATATATACAAGAATATATCATTTATACACTAATTATTACATTTAAAATACTCTAACCAAAACGAACCTGAAACATAACATAATAGAAACAATTTTCCCCATTACAATTATATATGTATGATTAATGTAGAAGATTATGTCATTATGATAAATAAGAGCGAGGGAAGGAAATGGAGAGGTGGTAGTTAAGGAGGTTGGTGATTGTAGCATAACCTAAGAAATTATGGACTTTGCATCATTTCTCTCGATTGAGAATTGTTAACTGAAAACCGTTATAACTGATTCAGGTATTGAGAAACTGAAAGTAATCCTTGCATCATCTGCATCACTGTTGGATTTAACAGCAGCATATGTACGGGCAACAGTGCAAAACCCCCATTTAGAAGAAGTCGCCAGTGTATTAGGGCCTCTTTGTCACTGGCATCGCTAATGTGCAAATAAGACTCTACACCAGCGAGCTCTTTGAACTTGACTTTCTTGAGGAACACAACCCACCACAACCAGTGGCTTATTTGCAGCTTTACTGTTCATGGCAGATCAACTAGGTGAATTTACAGTTCATCTATTAATCATCCATAGATCTGAGTCTTCATGCTTATCTGTTACTGTAAATGTATAATCATCTGTTCAGAATTGGCCCATTATCTACTCATTATTAATCTGGTTATGAGAGCAGCCAGAATTATAATGTAGATGGTATGTGTACCAGGCACAGTGGAGTTGGAATTGTTATCAGGACCCTGTTTAGGCTTGGGTTTTTTGGGCTTAAATCCCACAGTTGCAGTCATGGTGGCAGATGAAGGCCTAGTGAAGCACCCCTAGAGCTTCAGGACAATGTGGGAGTTCATATATCTTTTAAAAAGAGCATTTTTCTCAAGGGTGAGAAAAGAGGATTTGCAGATCTGCTTCATGGAGAATCGAGAAAAGTAACAATGAAACCAACTTTTGGTATTAATTCTTGCCTCAATATGCTGTTCTCATTTGCACTTCTCTGTTCAAAAGTATATATATCAAGTAGCAGGGTTGGTTTGGTTGTTTTATTTTATATAGAGAGCATGTTCCAAGAGGTCAAGACTGATTTTGTAAGTTGGAAACTCAATTTTATTTTATGGTGCTTAGCTCCACTCAAGCAATCCGTCAAATTGTCTATTTGTGACAATGGAAATCTATATGCTATGGTTATTTTATTGTGGGCTCATCTATGCACACGTATCATTCTCTATCTTTTTTTGGGTGTTAGTATAGCTAGTATCATTCTCATATATTTATTTCCTACAATATGTATATTTATGCATATATATACATATATAATGTATGAATATGTATTATATACATAAGCTTTTTTAGAAGCATTTTTTCTTCATTTATATATGCATATATTTATCTACATATATATGTTTGGTTAGATATTTGTGTAATGTTTGCTTTTATGCATATTTTTGTTTTCCTTTTTTCTTTGGTTTTTATATTTAGTAATTTTTTCTTTGGTTGCTTTGACCAATTTAGTAAAGCTTTTGCTTACCCCCCTTTTTAGTTAACCCTATTCTTTTGTTTTAGTTTTTCCTTTTCTTTCTTCCTTCTTAGAATTTTCTTGTGTTGATTCTTTTCTTGGTCTTTAGTTTGTAGCCTTTAGTCCTTAATTGCTCATTTCAATGTTTATTTAATAAGCATTTCATTTTTAATTTTTTAGTTTCTTTATTATATTTTTCTTTTTTCATCTTATGGTTTGGCTCTCATTTTCCAATTAACTTATGAGTTTTTTACTCTTTCTCCTTGGGATGAGTGTACCTTTCCATCCTCTACCTCTCTCCTTTCTTCCTTTTAAGATAATTGGGTCTGCTACTTACCATTATTCATCTTCTTATGCGCTCTATCATCCTGATGATGGATCACGGAGTGTGATCCGAAACGTCGATGCAAAAAATTCAAACACAATCAAAATCCAGAAATAGAAAATTGTACTCATTTTTGTACTAGAGTTGTGGGTGTATTTGATGTTACTCATGTTAATAGTTGTTTATATTGCATTCAATGTGTACTTGTGCATTCATATTGCATTCAATGTGTACTTGTGCATTGGGACCATACTTGAGTAATGTTGGTGTAGTTCATGTTGATGCTTTGGAGATTAAGTATGATGAGTGGCTATAGATTTCAAATGATGATGAGAGTTTGTTCTGAAGATGATTAATGCATAGTACTCCTACAAGCCATATTGAGGATTGGCCATTTTATTGATAGTTCAATGGTGATGCCATTGTCCTATAATTACCACTAATAGGCACATTAGTTTCATCTTTTGTAGAGAGATCACAATTGATTGATGAGTGGCCAATACATTAATGATTGAATTTTCATGAGTATGATCAATCATCTATCTTAAGGATGAGACACCATTGGGTCTCATGATTCCATGCATAGATCCCAATCATTTTGGACTCAAATTTCAAATATTGAGTAAGCAACAAGGAGTGCATCACAAAGACTTAACACTATTTGATTGTATAGTTGGAACTTCTACAACCATTTTTGGGTTTTGATGGCAATGTCAATGCTTTTCTACAATTGTAACATTTTTTTTATTTGTCAACATGAGCCTTCTCATTTGGAGATTGAAGGTTTTGTGTGATATGACTTTGACAAGTCGACAAGGAGTGCATCAAAAGGACTAACACACCATCTTATTGCATAGTTACACTTTTACAACCATTTTAGGTTTTATGTTGTATGCCTTTGATATGTCCACAAAGAGTGCATCATAGAGCCTATTACACCATTTTATTACATAGTTAACTTCTGCAATCATTTTGGGTTTTTGAGAACCATGTCTAATTTTACCAACAAAGCAATATTTCGTTTGTCAACATGTGCCTTCTCTTTTGGAGATTGAAGGCTTTGTATGGGACGGAACTTTTACAAGCATTTTGAATTGTGATGGCCATATCAATTGTTTTTCTACTTTGTCACACATGAACTTTCTCTTTCAGAGATTGAAGGCTTTGTCTAGTATGACTTTGATATGTCCACAAGGTGTGGCCCATAATTTTGTAAGGTTTCAGATACTTATTTGCTTTTTTGGTACATGATCGATTAAGACACAATATGAGTTTGTGTGATTTCTTGTGGATCACATTCAATTGATTCCATTATATTTGGCTTTCAAAGCTTTTTCCTTGTCCATTCATAGAGAATGATAGCCCTTGTAGACTTAAAATTACAAGGAAGATTGTTAACAAAATTAATTATTAATCAAATCCTAAATTATTTGGTTATGAAGGTGGTTGGATGATTGGTAAGTTTTCTGGAAATCTCGTACCTTTGTATTTATATATTTGCGAGATTAACATTCCTTCCTTAAAATGTTTATTTCCAACCGTTGGTCTATAATTCCTTATGAAAGTGGGGTAGCTCACCATAAACGTTGGACGAAAACTTCTAGGCAGATTTTGTTCAGAAGAGATCTGGTACAAGATTCCATTAAACACAATAAGAGATATTGAGGTGGAACTAAAGGTCTTCACATAGATATGCCGGTGGAACTAAAGGTCTTCACATAGATATGCCACAACTATTTGGAAATGGTTGTTAAGGGTCGCTCCCGATTTTAATCTAATCAAAACTATTTGGAAATGGTGAAAGCTCAAAACAGTCATTGTGCGAGGGCAACTAAATTATTATTCTGGATTCTTTTAGAAGTAAATGGATGGGAGGGGGGAAAATATGTGGGTGGTTTTACATATGTTTTTAGATCTTCATCTATGGCTTCAGGAATCAGAACCATGCAGTGTAATGGAGTTTTGATATGATGAAAAAGATAAGAAACTTTCAAATGAAATACAGAGTACTGATATTGTAACAAAAATTATTTATATAGTCCCAATTAACTATTACAAGGATGCCAAACATCATCCACCAAAGCAGAGCATAGCTGGCCTTAAAACCAAAAAAATAGGAAACAGCAACACCTCTATAACAAATGTAATATAACAGATGGAACTTCAAACAACTAAGCCATTAATTAGATCTGCCGGCCAAAAACCGAAATCTGAGATGAGCATGTCTTCATCCATGTCCCATTAGAGTGAGTTAGTTGTTATATGGGTATCTGCAAGAACCATAACCTGCCAATACGAAAAATTTAAAGGAATTTTTTAGCAGAGAACATATATATCTTTGTATAATGACTGAGACTCTGCCAAAACCAGACATTCTACAAGGTGAAGCAAGGCTTTGGCAGAAAATAAGCTTATCCTAAAAATTAAGGAAGATTTGACCAAAAAACGAACATTCACTGCATATAAAGTGAAGCAGATCCATGCCAAACACAAACATGTCATGCCTAAGAACTAAATTTACTTACTAGGGTTCTTTGTGACCATTGTTGCTGCTCCATCAAAGTAACAGCTGGCCCCTGCGTTCTTGAATTGTTGCCAATAGCTGTTGAATGCATAGGATGCATGTCTAACAACCGAATTAGGCGCATAACAAGGCTTTCCTGGTTGGATGTCAAGGCAGGTGTTGTTACCCTGAGTACAAGCATATTGAATGGCGTCTGGCAAAGCCGAAATATTTGCTTTAAGATCAGCCACACACCACAATTTACCCTTATAAGGTGGAGGTGGAGGAGGAAGAGACATGTACTGAGAATCCTTAAGCTTCCCTGTGAGATCAATTTCATAAACCCTTGATCCATTTGGGTACACTAAACCCCAATGCCTCTCAGTCCCTGGACCAGGCTTCTGATTTTCAT
Source organism: Sequoia sempervirens (assembly GCA_007258455.2). NCBI lineage: Eukaryota > Viridiplantae > Streptophyta > Pinopsida > Cupressales > Cupressaceae > Sequoia > Sequoia sempervirens. The sequence continues at coordinate 708,502,049 of VDFB02058242.1, read as the reverse complement.
TAAAAACTGAAAAAATAAACACTGGGATGAATTGATTTGGCCTGCTAGGGGTTCCAAGGGGAGGATCTGCAAGCATTCTTCTCACAAGTCTCCGGTTATAATGAGCTGCATTAAAAATGTTGGCCCCCAACTGGTTAAGGTCGCCAGCATTAGGCCACCCAGTTTCAGCTATTGTCAACCTAATGTTTCCATAGCCCAGCTTGCTCATTGCAGCTATTAAAGCATCAAGTTGCTGATCCAACAAGTTGGTATACACAAGACCATTGGGATCGGTGTAATTCGTCACATCATCCCCAAAGCTTGCATAATCAAGGGTAATGTTTTTGGGGTTAGAAGACCAGGGAAAATAAGGATATACATCAACAAAAAATGAGGATTTGGTTCGATTCAGAAACTTCAGCATTGGTTTCATAATAGTTTCAGCAATATCATTCCTAAAAGCCCCAGATGATGGAGGAAATGAAGTGTTGAGCACATCCATAGCTGAAGGGGTACCTACCCTGATATGGTGCAGATCATACCTAAGCAGGGCTTGCCTGATTTTGCGCATCGCAGGGAGTAGCTGATACCATGTCTGATTGTGGGAATAGTCCGATAAAATCTCATTCCCTACCAGTACGGTAATAATTCTGGTTCCAGGGTAGAAGTAAATAACGTTGCGCTTAACCCAGTTGTTTGCAAATGACTGATTCATTGAGACATTGGCTATGTCCTCATTTCTAACCATCACAGAGACCTTGATACCAGTATTAGAGAGGGCCTTAAGAATTTCTGGATTTGCGTCATAGAGTTTCACCATGCCGACCTTCATTTTCTGGAGCATGGGGATTACCTCCTGTGGGGAGGGCAGGTTGTTGCCAAGCTGCCCATAGTTGACCCCAATTGAATACTTCATTGTATCTGCACAACACCAAGGAGAAGCGGGGGTAACTCTTTAAGTAGTGAATTTACAGTAGAATACATATAAGATAAACTGTAAACAATGGCTTGTAGAGCGATAAGAAAACCATTGAAGCTTACCATGTAAGTTTGCTCTAATATAGCAATGATCTCAACAAAGTGATAGCCAATGAGTATTAGATAAAAATTTTGGGACGGAAATCGATAGTAAGTCATGGGTTATGCTCTTTAAGCTCTGTTTAGTACATTTTTTATTCAAAACAAGACAACCATAAACATCTGAAACAAAACCCAGTAGCTGTGATGTAAAGTTGCAAGGAATTGAGAGTTTTACACCCTAAATCAAAGATCCATTAAGGTAGATAGCTATGCAGTATGCACAAGACTTTTGCAAACATGTAACCAGAAAGAACCCATGACGTATGACCGTATTAGAGGCCTGGGCCTACACATGTCTGCTGCAATTGATGGCTCAGGTCTTGAGTTGAGATAGAAGTCATTACTTTGGTAATGATACCAACACATGAAGGGGTCAAAATTATGGTGATGATGGCAGGACATCTAGATGGAAGGGTCAAACTTATAGTAAGAAATAATGATGGTACATGGTATCACAGGTTGGAACTCAGCAACACATTATCCCAACGATGGCAACACACCCAGAGCTACGGTCAAATATATGACAATGATCGAATCCACAACTACAGAATGAGTGGTCTCTGTGTCAATGCAACATCCATGAACCAACCAAGGACGCTCTGCCCAGTGGCATGCTCTTTAGATAAAGATGTATCATATACTATAACAAACACACTGTAAACTGTAATGAGAACCCATTTGTCCAGCGAAAAACGCAACAAATTCCGTAAAAGGGCCTAAGAAAATCATAGGATATTGTACTATGAGTGAAGTATGGATTTTGCAACAAAGGGTAACCCAACAAAAATTATTTACTCATACAGAAACACTGGTAGAAAGGCATCAGAACATAGATTTCATTATGCAAGTCAGTTCCCGTGCAGTGGTCGTTAATAACAATGTTCACCACTTGAATATCAGAAGCATTATGGATGACTACTTCAGAAAAATAAGAGAAATCCAGGGGATTTAAACTGCTAGCGTTCCTCTGCGGCACCATTTTTTGAAAACCAGGGAAACCCAAAAAAATTAGATGCAGCTACACATGAGAACATCGTGTGAAGACCATAGGATCGTTGCAAGAAACTGCAAGACTTTAAAAAACACAGGAAATCCAGAACACATCTGAGCAATAGTAAAATAGAATACTTACAACAAACATCTGAGAAACATCCTAAGAAGGCCAGCAGAAGCCAACAGAAGGTAAATCTCAGCATCGGCATCGCATCAATGCAGAACACCCAGTACTATGTTTGGAGTGGGTATGAGATTTTATGGGTGGAATCTGACAAGTTATATTGCATGGATTATGCTCACTGTGGCTTATTTTAATGGGCATAGGTGGGGGGTTTTTAAAAGAGCAAGGCAGCATGAAGGATGTCATGAGAGGACCGTTTGAAAGGATATTTTATCGTGATATTGGGGCCCGCACCATAGGAGGAGGTGAAATTATTTTTTTCAGGGAAAAGTGTTTCAGGTTGGGGTCATATTAAAGGCTTTTTTGGCAGGTTCCAATGAGAGTTAGCTGGAAAGCAATTAACCTCTTAGGGTTATGTTTGTACCTTCCTTTTCGGGCGGGGTAACCGTGAACAGAATTATCAAAGCAGTTTGGTGAAGATTTGGATCTACTTTGGTGATATTGTCAAGTCAAGGGTATTGGAAATTGTTATGGCATGGATGGAATCAAATAAATAAATTAAAAAGTTAAAAACAAAATGATTAAGGGAAGATTTTGGTATATAATTAAGGGTGAAAAGTACATTTTTATTATCTTTTATTATAAGTTATGGATTTATTTTGATTGATTGTTTTAGTGTATATGACGTATGTTTTTGTCAAAATTGAAAAATTCATTTGAGTCTTAATTAGATCCAACTTCACACATCTCAAGGATCAGGGTCTAGTCTTTAGATTTTTATTCTTTATCCTAGCTCAAACTCATAAGTGTAGATTTAAACCTACTTTAGAACTATAATTTGGTTTAGAGCCTCAAATTGTCAAAATCAAATTTAAACCTTGGCCCAAGATAACTACTAATCGATGATCAATCCAATGAGTGTGATATATCTAAATTTACACAATCGGGTGTTGCATAAAAAGACATATCCTAATTTATTCTTAACAACATATGATATCCAAAAATAACCATCATTTACACAGTTACAATCTAGAAATAACTAGCACTTGATTATCATGGCCTGTGGAAACTTTATGTTGTTAGTTAACATATGATATCTTGATCTAGGCAATTACATTTTGTGTGGCATGTATTCTATGTGGGCAAAAGTCATTAGATAATCCAAGGATTTATTAAGGCAAAAGGAAGGAAGTCACTTCCCATGTGTAACACAAAAAGCTCTATTGGTGCTTACCAACAACATCACATGGGCAAATGTATGGTTTTAGGTTGCTATGCATTTGGCATGTTACATCATTTTAGATCAATCACATGAACCTTTCTCCATTTTCCTCAAATAATATCTAACTTTACATAATTGGGTGTTGTATTAAAGGACATATCCTAATTCATTCTTGACAACATATGATATCATGATCTATGCATATTTTGTTTGACATGTCTTCTAATGTGAGCAAAAGCCATTAGATCAATCCAAGGGTTTGGTTAAGGAAAAAGGAAAGAAGAAATTTGCTTCACATATGTATTTCAAAAATTTCTCTTAGTGCCTATCAACAACATCATGGATAAATGCATGCTTTAGGTTGCTATGCATTTGGCATGTTACACCACTTTAGATAAAATCACATGAACCTTTTTCTATTTTCCTCAAACAATAACCCATGTGTAAGAGATTTAAAATCGATGATTTGATACTAACATATCCACCACATATGCCCCCATGATATTCTTGAAGAGTAATTGATATTCCATTATCATCAAGACAATTAAAGAGTGGGACATTATAATCATGTCTATAAGAACTCCAATTATAATCAAGTATATGTCATAATTGGTGTGCCTTTGCACAACATGCCCCATTTTGATTTTGGAAAATTGAGGATCCCCCTCTTCTGCTTTGGCCTTGTCTGTCATGTAGTGTTGACAAGTTCATCCAAGTTCTTTAGATTTCAAAATTCATTTTCTAAATCGTCAAAATTCCAAAATGGATAGAAAGAGTATCAAAAAATAACCCAAGTTGTTTGTTGAAGTTTGTCAAAATTAGTTAAAATGAGCAATTTATCTATTTGTGGGCTTTATCCTTCCAACCGACTCAAAATAAGTGACATAACCAATTTTGCATGGCATGATCACTTTAATTTTTCTATAATAAAAATAAAAAATCTTTTGGAAAGCATTTTTTTTAAATCTTAGCATTAGATTTTTAAAATAGTTTTTAAACATTAGATCAAGATATCATATGTTAACTAACAACATAAAAAAGAGAAAGAAGATATTTTGGAAAGCATTTTTTTAAAATCTTAGCATTAGATTTTTAAAATAGTTTTTAAACATTAGATTTTTTTTAAGTTTTAAATGTGAGGTAGTTTTAATTAGTTTTTAATTAGATTGTTAATAAGTTTTAAATCAGATTTTAAGTTAGATGTAATTAGATTTAATTTAAATTTTTAGTTTAGATTTTAAGTTTTTTTTTCTAATTTAGTTTCGATTTTAAGTTTTTTTTTTTCTAATGTAGTTTTAGTTTCTAATTTTTAAATTAGTTTAAATTAGTTTAGTTTTTAAATTTTCTAATTAGTTAGTTTTTAATTTTTCTAATTTAGTTGGTTTCCAATTTCTAATTAGTTAATTTCTAATTTTTTTTATTTAGTTAGTTTCCAATTTCTAATTAATTAGTTTCTAATTTTTCTAATTTAGTTAGTTTCCAATTTCTAATTAGTTAGTTTCTAATTTAGTTAGTTTTTAAATTTCTAATTAGTTTAACTTTTAAATTTTCTAATTAAGTTAACTTTTAAATTCCTAATTTAGTTCAATTTCTTAATTAATTTAGTTTTTAAAATTAGAAGAAATTAATTTAGTTTTAAAAATTAGATTAATTAGATCTTACATAAATGTTAATTTTTCTTTTAGTTTAGTTTCTTTTTAATTTTGAGGCTAATTTAGTTAAGTGGGTTTCCTTTGCAGGTCAAACTACGCTTGTCAAAGAAGGGAGGCATAAAATTACTAATGAGATTTTGATGCAAGACGTTCGTTGAAGACTTGATTTTGAAACCGGTTGTCTTTTAGATTAGAAAATATTTGAATTGGTGCTTTAAAATGAACAATTGTCTTCTCTCACCTAGATTTAACTAGGAGGGTGTTCTTGAAACTAATTGTCTTTTAGATTAGAAAATATTTCAATTGGTGCTTTAAAATGAACAATTGTCTTCTCTCACCTAGATTTAACTAGGAGGGTAAAGAACACCATGTCTTAGTGTTTGAAGGATGGTAGGTATTATGCTCTCACCTTGTGCAAAAGCGGTGATCAGAAAGTCGTACCCATTTTTTTTTGTGTTTATACCTTAGAGGGGCCTACCTCACAAGAGGGAACGACTCCAACTGATTTTTCGTTCAAGCCAATATATAAAAAGATGAGACTAAACTGTCAAGTCCTCATGGTATGTAGGCCTTAGCCATGCAGTGCCATTTGAAAATAGGTACCTACCTTTTCTTTTAAAGGTATAAGAGCCCCTAGTAAAGTGCTTAAAGCCTTAAGTGGCTTGTTGTATGCTCGTGAGGTTGCATGTCCCTGAGTATTCACTAGAACCCTCTTGTGTAGTTTGCTAAAAACCCTTCTATTTGCTAGTGCAACAACAGTCGTTGCCAAGGCATCCACATTCTTGCAATTCTTAGTAGAGGTGAAGAGTCTATCATGGGAGATTCATAAGGGATTAAAGCTTGGTTGACCCGAGAAGTGAGTGTTGTGGAGGGGAGCCAATGTGGCCAAGCTTCTAAGTCACCCGCTAAGAATAAGTGTGGCTGGGGAAACCCATGTGGAATCAAGTGAATATAGTCCTTGCCAACCTTAGGATTTGTTTGTATTGTTAAAATCAAACATTTTATCTGTTATGTCTTGCATGTGTGTTCAAGCATAAATCTCAAAAAAACATCACACCTAGTAATTTGCAACATCTCAACCTTGTAAACCCCAAAAATTCAAACAACAAAATCATCCAAAATGAACCTATAACTTAAATCTCTTGGGGTCATCATCCTTTAGTTCTAATTTTTCAATCCTTGCATTCCACCTAGCCCTTGCATATCATCCACCCTTGCATATCCATTATTGCTCAAATAAACCTTTATCCTCCACATCTTGCACTTAGGCTATTCTTCCTAGGTCTTGAAATCAATCCATTAGCTATCTATCACCTACATCACTTGAGGTTTATCATCCTTGAGTTAGGGAACATACCATTATCCTTGAGTAGGGCAATCCTTTTGGATTCCATCATCTCCTACATACCCTCTCTTGATCATTGGTCCTTGTGTCTATCCATCATAACACAAGTAAAGCCTTTACATCATAACCAACTTTGGACCTAGAGTTTCCTTTGAGCTCTTGCATTCTTAGCTTGTCATATCATACCTTACCATTTTCATATCCCATTTTAGAATCATATACTTTTCATTGCATCCTAGTCTTAGGTCTCATACATTATCTTGGGTTGAAAATTAGAACAATCACCTATGACCCCTAGAACAAGAGCAAAAAAATTTCAAGAGGAAGGGAACCCTTGGGGAAAAGACTTTGATGGGGAAGATCACATTAGTGTTGCAACTAGTGATACAAGTGAAACTGATGACAAAGAAATAACCCAATCTACTATAGACAAAGCACTTCATGATCATAGATTCACTAAACTACTTACAAAGGTAGTCAAACATAATCCACAACAATATTTCAAGGCCCTTGTTGATGATGGAATCAAACTAGCTTCTGATTTTGACATGTCCTTACTCATGATGAATGATAAACATTAATCTAGTGAATCTAAACATCCCAAAACAAACAACGATGATAGATTCAAAGATCATAGACCCTTTTATATACAACCTAGTTACAAGAGATCTTCAAAGACATCAAAACCTGCACCTACAAACAATCCTATTTTGGATGAGCTTAGAACATTGAGACAAGAGTTGGATACTCTCAAGAATAGTAAAACATCATCTCACAAGTTCTCCATTGAAGATATATGTCCTTATACCTTTGATCCGAGCATACCAATGCCACCTTTTCCTAACCACTAGGACATACCAAAATTGGATAAATAAAAGGGAAAAGGAGATCTTAAAGACCACTTAAGGGAATTTTGTGCTACTACCATGGAATTTGTAGTTGATGAAACATACCTTATGAGATTATTCCCTCGCAGTCTGGGAGGAGAATCTATGGAATGGTTTTCATGATTACCCCCGACTATCAAATCTTTTCAAGAACTCGTTGATAATTTTGTCTCCAATTATAGTTTCAATTGTGACCTTAGTGACTCTGACAAACCTTTTCAACACCAAACAAAAACAAGGAGAATCTTTTGTGTCATTTTTACAAAGATGGAGACATTTAACAAAACAATTACCTTATACCATTCTGGACAAAGAATTGTTTGACCTCTTTTGTCGAAATTTGAACAAAGAAGTTGCAACAAAACTTCACATTAAATTCTTGGATTCCTTTAATGAAGCTATAGAAAAGGGATTTCAAATTGAACAAACTCTCATTGACGATGGAATTATTAAACTTAATAATGACAAAGATCAAAAATTAGGTTCAAGCAACAAGACACCTTTTTGGACAAAGAACAAGAATGTAGTCAATGATGGAGTTGTTGATGCAAAAATAACTAAAACATCATCACCTATCTATAACCTTAAAGGTTCATCTTCAGATAAAGGAAAAGAAAAACAAAGAAGCTTCCCTAAACAACACTTTACACCATTGGGACAATTGCTTGAATCTACATTAAAAGAACTTCTTGAAAACAATATTATAATGTTACCCGAAATGAAGGAATATAATCCACAAGTCAAACCCCCATGGTGGAATGAGGATCACTTTTGTGACTATCATAGACATAAAGGACATAAGACTAATAGTTGCAATAAACTTTGGCATCTCATACAAGACCTTATTGATGACGGTAAGATAGCAGTTGGCAGACACACTCCTTCTGGTAACTCTGATCGCGAGGTGTTTAAAAACCCTTTCCCTAAGCATGAAAAGGATAAAGGAAAGGAACTTGAATCTAGTGATGGTGTAAACTAGACTACTGCTACAATAACATCAATGAGTTTGATAATCATGTAAACACTTTCATTATAAAAGGCAAAGAACCTAATTTCAAGGTGGCTACCTATAAAGGCATAGTCACCCTTAGAGGTCCTAATGCAAAACCTGCTACACCAGCTTCACAATATAACCTCATAGAACATTTAGGAAAAATGCCCACACAAATTTCTATACTTGAGCTGCTATGCCTATCTCCTAAGCATAAAGCTATCTTAGATAAAGCACTTTCTACTGCTACAGTGCCTACAAACCTACATGTAGATCAATGCCAAGCTATGGTGGGACACATCACCTCTTCTCATACTCTCACCTTTACTGAAAATGATGATTCATCTCTTTGAAAATCACATAATGCAGCTTTACATGTTGACGTCCTTGTCCATAATGTTAAGATCAAGTGAGTTCTGATAGATAGAGGAGCAAGCCTTAATATTTGTACTCAAGAATTGATCACAAAATTAGGGTTCTCTAAAAATGTAGTTGATCCAAGGAAAAATATTACCATAAAGTCATATGATGAAGAGGAACGCTCATCTAAAGGATCAGTTACTCTACCAATCAGAGTTGGCCCTATGGTAAAGGATGTGGTTTGTCAAGTCCTTGATCTCCCCCTAACCTATAATATCCTCCTTGGAAGACCTTGGATTCATGCAATGCAAGCAGTACCTTCTACATACCATTAGTGAATTAAATTCCCACACAATGGTGTTGAAATCACAATACAAGGAGATCCAGACCCTTTCATGTATTGCCATAATCTAAGCCCTAAAACTGAAATCACAATCCCTAGCAATTGTGAAGCACCTCCTTCTCAAGCATATGTTGATCCTGAATCCTTAAAAGCATCCACTTCATTTATTGCACTATCAAACCCTAAAGTCCAAATCCATGATATGGGATGTGGAGAATACCGTATGGATAATTTACTAGCAAAAGAAACTGCTAATGTCATCGAGAAGGGTCAGACTTCCAACAAGGATACCAAGATAGTTGTAGAAGGAACACAAAATGATGGTTGTGCTTGGATTGAAACCTTTTGGGATCCTGATGATACACCTACCTTTGCTATATCTACTTCCACTCAAGCTTTTCATGTCTATAATAATCCCATGTTTGATCATGATATCTATGATAATCCACTTTTTGATCATGACCTTACTGAAGATATCCAAGATTATCCTTCCACATCTTCTGAATCATCATCCTTCTATCCCGCTTGCCCTGGGCTAGGATATGAATCTCCTATTTTTGTCTCTACTAAGCCATCTTTCCAAGTCATTAAGGATGTGCAAGCTTCCTTTGATGTTAGCATTACCGAAAAGGATAGTCCTAAAGACTCTAATGATGGCATTGCTACTCCCATTCACCCACTAAACATTCCTTTCACCTCACCTATTTCATCCATCTCACCCACATCTATCCACCTCATAGAAATGGATCAACAAGTATCACCCAAAGAAATTAAAAAGGATGTAATTCAAGAATCAAAGGTAAAAGTGCCTTTTTTCAAATGGAGATCTAGAAGCAAAAGAAAGCATGCAAAGAAAAGAAGATCAAGACAAGTCCTCTAGCCAAAATAAAAAGCTATTGGAAAAATTAAAAAAAGAAGAATATCAAGACAAGTACCCTAGCCAAAATCAAAAGCTATTAGACAAATCAAAAATAAAAGTCAAAAGTGAAAACGAGCAAAAGTTGATCTCCAAGTATGCCTCTCCATCAAAAATCACTAGGGGCATCTATCAAGGAAAAAGGTCAATAAAAGAACTTGTCGATCCAAGGTTTCCATCCATGCCACTCTCACTCATACCATATATTCCATTCCACCCATCCATGTTCACATATTTGTTGAATATCATTCCACCTCCATTGGTGATGTCTTTCAATGTGCCTTTGACGACGACCCCTTCACGTATTATAACTCATCTGTCACCTAAGCTCCTTTTTCATTTGAAACCTAATGGCCCACATAGTGTACATATTAGGGATCATACCATAGCCTCTTTCATCTGCCACATCTATCATCCTTCATATTTTCCACTCGTACTCCTCATCCCGATCAGGTCCTTTCATCTAGCATGGTCATCCACACAGGATCGGGGCATCGTCAAGGTAGTTTATGGATCCAACGCTTATCAATTCTATACCTAGCTTTAGAAAGCTAGGAAAAAGTCCTAAAAAATACAAAAAAATGGAAAAAAGTCCTAAAAAAAATACAAAAAAAAATGGAAAAAGTCCTTTAAAAAAATGGAAAAAAGTCCTCAAAAAAAAAGAAAAAGAAAAAAATGAAAAAATGAAAAAAGTAAAGAGAAATCAATTCATTCAATGGTGAAAACCACTTCGATGATGCCTTGAGAAAGTACCATGGTGAAAACTGAGAAATTGGCACCATGTGTAAAGGCTTTGCTCCTCTTTCCTTTGGAGCTCTACTTGATCTTTCCATCCCATTTTCATTCATCCTCCACTTCATAATGTCCTTTTCACACTCACCATTGCTTGTGAATTGTTCGACATTCCCCTTGCTTTCTCACTTTGCCATGTGTATTAGGTTGGTCCTATCCCTCACTAGGGCATTTCCTCAACCTTAGCTATGGTTTAGGATATTGAACATCTCACAGTCAGAGAAACTACCCTCTTTGTTTTTCTGCTAGCTTGTGATTTGTCTCTTTCCATCGTAAAATGTCCTGAAAAAATCCAAAAAAATCATAAAATGTCTTGAAAAAAAAATCCAAAAAAATCACATTTCCAAAAATTCAAAAAAAAAAAAATTCTAAAAATCCAAAAAAAAATCACATAACTTCAAAAATCCCTAAATAGTGACACTTTCAGATCATCACACCACTTTGCACTTCAACAAAATCAAATCGCACTAGGATTGACAATCAAGCAGACATTATAACATACATATCAACCCATGATTGACAATCAAGCAAACATTATAACATACATATCAACCCATCTTTCAAATCCAACCAAACACATAAACACATGATTCATGTTTGCTTGTTTATCTTTGATTGATTTATGATTTTTATCTTTGGTGGCGTTTCTTTTAGCTTCTCGAGGATGTCTTGCACTAGAGAGGTGAGGATGGGGCATGTTCACTTATTTGTTGTATGTGGATTGTTTCTCATTTATAGGAGGACTCATCTTAAGACATGGTTATCCAAAACCATCAAGGACCTATGAGTCTAGTGTGGATGAGAGCATTCCTTGTCTGATAGTGTCTTCTATGCAATAAGTATTCAAGTTATCTAAGGTCCTTATACCTAGATGCTTATACTTTATTGCTAAATAAAAATGAAAACAGTATTCAGGTTGTCTAGATGTTCATGTTATCTAGACACTTATACTAATTTGTGACATAATAAGCTTGATGATGATATAAGCACTTAAAAGGAACAAGAGGCGTCATCACCTTCATTTTCTTCCATCTTGCATTTCTTCCATCTTTTGTTTCTAGCATTTCATTTTCTTCATCTTTCTTGTCATAGAGAAATTAATTAATTACTTTATCCAACTGATATATGTTGCTTGAATCAAATCTCAAATCAATCAACTTTATTCTCAAAATCTCATGTCCCCTTAATCAATCAATCACTCATTGTATCAATTTGTCTTTTGTAAGCATCAACACAATCAGCTTAATCAACTTGTCAACCCAGCTATACTGATCATTTCCATCAATTGTTCAGTTACACCCATCAACTATGCATTTCTATCAAATGTACATCTTTGCTTAATCACTTGCGCAATGTCAATCATTTAATAATTTAATAGTTTTCCTGTAATCAATCGAGAGATCAATCTTCTTGCAATCTGTTTGATTAATCTCTCAAGGGGGAATATCATATTCGTCATCATCCTTACTAGGATATCTTTGGGGCATATATATTAGTTGATCAATTTTTCTTTGAAACAACGTGACAAGTTGCATTGTCTCAAAGAGGGGAAAAATGTAGACACATAAAATTGTCTGTTAAATTTATCCTTGTTTAACTTTAACTTCTTTAGGCATTGGCTATATCCTTAATATGTCATATCATTTCATTTTTATCTATTATTCATCTCATTCCATTCTTCTTTTCATATCTTCCATTGAATTAATCCAATAAATATTATTCTATCTTTAACACATGCACCTTATATCCATTTTGTCCATTTATTAAATAAAATCCCTCTAGTATTCCCTCCTACCTCTTACCATTTACCATTTACCACTTATTCCTCCTATACCATTAATCTCCCATTTATCCCATATTTACCTTGATGCTTGAATTTCTCTTGAGCATATCTATTTAAACAACCCCTCTACCTCATTTTGAGATCATCTAATATGTGCATTGAATCTCTATCAATATCACTCGCAATCTAGCTATCATTTTCATCTTGCATGCTAATTTCTTCTCAAGTTATAGTTTTAATTTCTTAGATTTTGCAATAATCTTTATTGTTGGAATTGTGTGCCTCAATCCCACGGGCTGAAACTTCTTGTGAGCAATTTTAGTAAGACTGAGGAGATGTCTGGCCGATCTGCTAGTTGATCCTAGACTGTCGCTATGACCTCATGAATGTCTTGGCGATCAACATCTGAAACCTTCGGCGTAACCTTAGATTGTCAGAATGTGTTTCGGCGACGATAGGAAGTCTTGCCGATATCGGTGTGACCTTTGGTCTATCTGGCCGATGTGGTAATTGGTATGACTTGCTCCTATCGGTACGAAGTCCTGGCGACTAGGAGATGTCTGGCCAACGGTTTTGATTCCTAGCGATTGTCGGGGAGACTCATGGCAACTAATGTTTTCGGGGAGACCCTTGGCCGAAAGGCTTGCTTCGATGTGATGTCTCATCGATAGTGGTAAGTCTCACGAATAGGTATACATTTGGAGTCTTCACGGTAACACAAAGACTTCGGCATGAATTCTTGGTGATAGGGAGATGTCTCACCGACAGCTATATACATATGGAGTCATCGGGGTAACGAAAGGGGTTCGCTATGACCTCTTGGTGACAATGGTAAGTCTGGCCGACAAAGCTACATGTGATCAGGTGTTTTCGATGAGACTCCTAGCGAATGGGGTCATCGGAGAAACACAAGGACTTTGGTATGAAGTCTCAGCGAATGTGGAACGTCTGGCCGACGGTTGGACGCTTTGGTATGACTTGAAGGCATCGGTATGATGTCTTGGCGAAGAGTGATTGTCTCACTGATGAGGTAGTCACTTGTCAGTATGACTCTTGGTGACTGTTTGGTACTTGGTATAACATGAAGAGCTTAGTGTGATGCCTTGGCGAAAGACGATTGTCTCACCGAATGGAATACTCACATCTACATGACTTGAAGACTTCAGTATGAAGTCTTGGAAAACTACGATAGTCTTTCCGATGGAAATGTTGAGGTCGATGTGACTTGTGAACATCGGTATGAGTCTTGCCGATGAGGAAACTCTTGCCGATAGGAATGCAATGGATGTTAGTGGTTTCGGTATGACTTGTCGCATTCGCTATATCATCTTGCCGATTGTTGGAACCTATGCCGATATCGAATGCTGGCTATGTTGGCATCGGGGAGACACAGTTAGTGTCTCACCAACATGCCAACATAGGTTGAACACCCTTGACCATTTGAAGATTGTCCTATGTGGTGTGACCTGGACGTATTATCTTCTATGCAAGAAAGTGGAAACATCTATGATGCTGAGCTGGATGATTCGATAGTTGTGATCCAATAGTTGGAAAAAAACCGATTCACAGAGGCTGTAGAGAACGAATGTATATATGTATGCATTAGACATTCTGACAGGAGAGAGAGTAAGAGAGAACAAGAGAGGCAAAGAGAGAGGGTCGAGTGGCTAGCTGAAAGGTCGAAGCAGAGGAAGAGAGAGGCAGGGTTATGCTGGAATCCATGGTTGATCTCTCAGGGAGAGTTTGCTACCAGATTGATATCTAGAATGAACAAGATGTAATCTCTGTAAAGGCTATGAGCCTGAAATTGTATTGTAACTATTTGTTGCTGAATAATACAATGGCTCAATCTTTGGAGTGTGGGTTTTTTTATTCGAAAGGATTTTCCCCACGTAAATTTGTTTGTTCTAGTTTATGTCTCATCTTTCATGTTTGTTGGTTCTTGTAGTAGAATTTGCTAATGCATGTTGTTGAAGTTACATTTGCTTCTCTCAGAAGGATCAATGCATGGGAAATGAATTGTGTCTATTTCTGCTTTAGGACATAGTTGTATGTGTCTTTGAGGAAACCTAATTGAAGTTAAAGTTACCGAAGGAACTACTGTTCTTGGAGGTTACTCTGAGATGCCCTGAATTTTTCCTTACAAGTGGTATCAGAGCCTTCTTCTGGTTGTTGGTTCTGGGTATTTCTCATGTGAAGATTTCTCAGTTTGTTAGGCTGGAGGAAATCTGGAGGAATCGTCTATTTTATTGATCCTTTGGTGAGTGGAAGTCTTGTGATATTCAGAGACAACATGCAGCTTGAAGGATGGTGAAGTTGGAAGAGGGAGTTGATCATGTTGTTTTGTTGTGATTTGTGTCTCCTGGTTGGTAGTGGTATAAAATTGGTGTATGAGGTGTACTTTCTTGCTCCGTGGCTATGTAGCAATAAAGCTTTCATATTGGAAGTCTATGTGAGAGGATCCTTAGTGATATGGAGAAGCCTAGTTTGTTTCTCAGCCATGGAAGAGAGTGCTTATGCTAGGTGGTGTTTCCTGGTGTTGGAAGGCACTGTTTCTTGTTAACCTCGAATACATAAAGGCTATGAAGTTAATCATTACATGATTTGCAAGCTTCTGAAATAGCCATTTTCTTTTTCTTGGATGCATGTACATGTTGGTGGTTTAGATTTGGCCTGAAAAGGGCTTGGATTTCTTGAACTGTTGTTTTCTTTTTAAGGATGTTTTGTATTTGCATGGCTCTGTGCTTTTGCAGGTTTTACATGGTTAAGCAAAACTTGTGATTATGTGGAGTTGCTGATAAGCTATTTTCTAGAGCCTAGCTTTTGGGGTGTTGCTAGATGAGATAGTTGCAGTTCTGCATGCATGCTTTGTGCATGGTTTAAGGAGGTGTGTTTTCTTCTCTGCATGGGAGTGTTGGTACGTGATTTTTCACTTAGCATTCCTATGGTGGTGCTTGTGGGTTCCTTGATTATGGTGCTTGTTGTGGACATGATTGGAAAATCAGGTTTGGCATGATCTGGTGTTTGAGTCATGTTGTCTACGT
>VDFB02058242.1:708356425-708486438 GCA_007258455.2 Sequoia sempervirens | reverse complement strand
TTGAGACCAGGATGTTTGAGCAATAGGGTTGGCTTTGTATATTTAAAATACCTGGACAATCAATCCCAACTTATTATTCTTTGGATTAGCGAAATTATGAATTCTTGACCTCTACGACACCTTGTTACCATGAACATTCTCTAACCTACTTTGATAAGTAGTAAGCTGACTTGTATATTACATCAAAGAAGCATCAATAGGTCAAAAAGGTTCTCAGCTAATTTTTTGAAATTATCTTTGATAACTTGTGCATGTCTATGGCTTGATAGTTGTCCTTTATTTGAATCTCTAAGTTGATGGATAGAAAATAAAGTTGGGTATTAGATATGAGAAAATTACATTATTTTAATAATTTCATATGCTCTTGGACATTTTTTCTAAGAGTTATCGCTTTCCATTCCACACCCTCTTTTCACATGAGACGCTTATTATCATGGGCATTGGGAAGAATTTTTTAATCAACCAATTTATTGGTTCTTATGGCTATCATTTCCTTTAAGTATTTTATCTATTCTTAACCAAGTTGTTTCTTCTTGTTTTAAGGCCAAAATCTCATCATAAATTTCCTTTTTTCTAACACCCTCTTCATCATACAACTTATTAGCCTTTTCTATGAATTCAAATGCTTAAATTACACTCATTGACCCAACTTTCAATTGTCTAACCATAAAATGTGTTCTTGTGAATCCTATT
Source organism: Sequoia sempervirens (assembly GCA_007258455.2). Taxonomy (NCBI): domain Eukaryota; kingdom Viridiplantae; phylum Streptophyta; class Pinopsida; order Cupressales; family Cupressaceae; genus Sequoia; species Sequoia sempervirens. The sequence continues at coordinate 708,485,745 of VDFB02058242.1, read as the reverse complement.
GGGGACTTATTTTTCATTAACCAAGTTGGGATCAAATGAGGGGATCAATTTGGTCAATCGACTGAGCCAAAGCATCTATAATAGATTTTATAAAAGAGGTCAAAATGTTTATTTGTTGCTTTAGTTCATCTTTGAATTTCTTATCTTTCTCTATATTGTCTCAATTAATTTGGCTTCAGACACCTAACAATTGTGTACATCACCTTCCTTCAAGAAGGTCCTAAGTTTATTCTTGTGATATTAAAATCTTTAGCCATCAATTGATCAATATCTTTCTTTGTAGAGGGGCGAGTGGTCTCCACAAACATATTATTTGAGGTGAAATCTGGCATTAACCTCAAAATAGTTTAAATTCCTTGGGTTGGGGTGTTCTTTGGAGTAGGATAGAAACACCATCTTTCTCTAGGATGTTCAATTCCATCACTTTCATTTTCATAGATAGGGTTTGTTCAAACCAAGAAGTAGTTGTGCCAGAAGGAGTATCTAGAGAAGCTTCAATGGTGTGAGAGATAAATTGAAGTGATATCATGAGAGGGGGTGTGAGGAAAGATGATTTATTAAGCGAGGAAGATGGAGATGGATTAAGAGAATAAAGTGGTACCTAAGATGAATGAGGAGGTGATGAATTTGGTGAAGGTTGAGAGGAAGAAGAATCACTATCATGAGAAGGTGGTGAATATATATGAACCACACTTTCTTCTCTAACATGATCCTCCTAAATGGTCTCAAGTTTCTCTTTTTCTTTCTCATTTTCCTTCTTATCTTCACTCTTTGTAGTGTCTATACACCTTTTATTGTGTTGGCCAATTTTTCTACATATATCAATTAACACTGTAACTCACATACTTAGGAAACTTATATAGGAAACCATCATATCCTCCAATCTAAATATAGGCAAATATTTAAAAATAAATAAAGAAACTTTCATTAGTATTAATTAATTGAGCGACTTATAGTGATATCCTCACACTCATGTTTCCCTGAAGTTCTCGAACTACCAACATCGTGAATGCATCATTCACTCTTTTGAAGTTTTTATAACTATTCTTCAACCAGAGCTGAGGATAGTGATCATAAATTTGAGTCACTTTTTCAAAATTCCAATATTGATAGGATGCAATCTCAACCAATATCTCATGTTGACAATGTCATAGAATAAATAAGAAGACATGTAAAAATTTCTATTGAGCTAAATTTTCATCATTTGTATATGAAGGTGATCAAATAATACTACCCCAATCAATAAATTGTTGTTAGGAAAAGGTGTGTTGTACACCTTGCATTATGTATTTAATGTAATTATTCTTGGAGCCACTTAATGTTGCATGTAACATTGGGACATAAGTTAAGTTGTAAAAATGTAATTATTTAATATTGGGGAAAATAATAAATAAAGTACCTAATATTAAATAAGGGGACATGGTTTTGTAATCTCATGGTTTGTCACATGGTTTTGTGTAATACCACTTAGTGGTTTTGTGGGAGCTTGCTTCTATAAAAGCAACCAAAAAGGTAGTTATTGTGAGATGCAATTTTGCATGATTAGGTCTTGTTAGCATTTGTTAGGGTTTGAAACATGGAACAGGATGTGTGGTTGCATGCTTGTTCGCATGGATTGCTTGGAGAGAGCTTGTTGCTTCAATGGTGTTCATGGAGACTCAGAAGATGTATTGTAATCTTTATTGTTGAATAATACATGAGAGATGGATGCTTTTTGAGGCTGGGTTTTTTTTCTTTTAAGGATTTTCTTAGGGTATATCTTGTGTCATAATTTCATGGGTATGTTGTCTATTCTCTTGCATGTGGAATATGAATACTTAAATGCATAGATTTCTTTATGGGTTATGTGGAAATTGTCTTTAATTGGCTGCAAGTTTCCAACAAGTGGTATCAAAGCTTTGGTTAGAGTTGTTTAACCCTTGTTGAGAAAAATCTTTTTTAAGTTTCAATCTATGCATTGCATGTAAGAATCAAAGACATGCAAGATATGAGGCTTTGCAGGTTGTTTATTGCAAATATGAGGGTTTTGGGTTTGTCGATTTGATGGGTTGTTTACAGATTTGGGTTGTGAGAAATTTTGGTTGAAATGGGTTTCTTGGTTTTGCATTCAAGTGGGGGTTTTGTGGGAGAAATTTTGCAGATGATTTCTTGGCCCAAAATAGACCTCACGATTGGATCTGGGTTGGCTGAGAGATGAAAATTGATATATAATTTGACCAATTTTTGTTACTGTGAAAAATTGTAAAATGTGTTTGCTCATACCTCTATTCATACAAATGTCAAAATAATTTTATTTTTAAAAAAAATATTTTCCCATCAATTGAAAAATCCACCATGCAAAGGAAATTTAAAAAAAAAAATATTATAAAAATTTGGGCCGTTTGAAAAGTTTTATTGTAAACTTTGTTGGAATATGCGCCTCAATTCTTACTAACATGTAACTCTTGCATGGCAAAGTTGTTGTGACATTATTCATGTCTGGCCGACTAAATGTTCTGAATCTTGTTGAAATGTACATGTCGCCAAGACAGAGGTGATGTCTTGCCGAATGAAATCCATCGCTGTAACATAGAGCATTCGATGTGATCTTTTGTCGATTGGAGAATGTCTCACTGATAGCATATGGCTATCGAGGTAACTCAAGGGCATCGAGAAGATCTCTCAGCGACAATGAAAGGTCACGCTGATGGGAGTTTTCACTTGGTGCCTTCGCGGTGACAAAAGACTTCAGTATAAAGTCTTGGCAAAGGGTGCCTAGTCTCGCCGACGGGGATGCAACTGAAGTCATTGGTGTAGCTCTCAACGCACGGTGAAAAGTCTTGGCGAAGTCAAATGTCTTGATGACTTGGCAAGACATGGGCGCTTGGTATGTGGTCTTGGCGAAAGACATAAGTCTTGCCGACTGGTGAATGCAGTGCTCAGGGTGACTTAAGACCTTGGTATAAGGTCTTGGCGAAGATGATAAGTCTCGCTGACTCTTTGGTGCTTCAATGTGACATGTTTGACCGGTGTAAGGTCTTAGCGAAATACTTAAGTCTTGCCGACTCAGTAAGACTTAGATGAACTCGGTGTAAAGTCTCAATGAAAGACGAATGTCTTGCCAATTGTCAGGTGCTTCGATGAAACTTGCGGAGACCCAATGAAACATCTTGGCGAATGGAAAGTCTTGCCGATAGCAAAGTGGAAGTCGCTGTGACTTGTGAGTAGTGGTATGAGTCTAGCCGATGAGAAATCTCTTGCCGATAGGGATGCATTAGATGTCGATGGATTCGGTATGTCTCATGGCGTTCGGTATATCGTCTTGCAGATTGTGAACCTATGCTGATATCGATATGAAGACTTTGTGGCATCGGGGAGACATTGTTAGTGTCTCACCGATATGCCAACAAAGTTGAACTCCCTTGACCAATTTGACCATCCTATGTGGAGCCTCATGGACCAATCAGAGGAAGCGATTTCAAATGGGTGGCAGTTAGATTTTTGCAACTGTTGCGACACTGGAGCTGAACAACATGCAGGGAAAAATCAATTGCTCGAGAGGAAACTTTCTATGATGGGGCAATGGTGGATAAGGATGAACATAAGGTAAAAATCAAAATGTGATAAGACAAAAGAAGATCGATTCTGAGTTCTGAAGAGATCGGGTTGTTGAGAGAATTTTCTGAAACTAGTTGAACAGTGAATGAAACTACTGTGAACTAATACCAGAGAGTTGTATCTCTGATTGTATGTAATTATTGTTACTGTAATACAAAGAGATTCAGCTTGGTGTGGTGGGTTTTTTCCCTGAAAGGGTTTCCCACATAAATCTGTTGTTCATTGTCTTTGAGTATCTTCTCTATTTCTATAAATCTTTCATGTGTGTCTTAATTGGATTGTAATTAGAAAAATTAAAAGTATTGTTTGCTTACTTCCCTATGGATTTGACGTTAGAAAAGTTGCTTCCGCACCGTTGCTTTCCTTACAAGTGGTATCAGAGACTGGCCAGTTGTGTTATCCTTGTGAGTAGGTTGGGTTTTTTGTGTCAATCCTTTTTCAGTGGGAGTTTGGTAGAGGTCTGATAGTTTAATTACAAATTAAGATGGCTAGCACATCCAAGAAGATGGAAATAGAGAAATTCAATGGTAGCAATTTTGAGCTGTGGAAACTCAAAATGGAAGATCTGTTAGTAGACCGAGATCTTTGGACTGTTGTGTCTGGAACAATGCCTCAAGGCATGAAGCAAGAGGATTGGGACCTTGCAGATAGAAAGTCTAAGGGGCTGATAAGGCTCTGTTTGGCAGACTCTATTCTTTTGAATGTTTATGAAGAAAAGACTGCCTCTTCCTTGTGGAAAAGACTGGCATCAATTTATCAAGGCAATTCCTTGGTGAACAAATTGTTCTTGAGGAAGAAGTTGTACTCTTTGAGAATGTAGGAGGGAGGATCTATTGCTGATCACTTAAATGCTTTCAACATGTTGATTGCTTATTTAACATCTATTGGTGTGAAGATTGAAGATGAATTTATCGCTACATGTTGTTGTTATGTTCTTTGCTAGATTCTTGGGATCATTTGGTGATGGCTATTGGGAGTACGACATCCACTTTCAAGATGGAAGATGTTGTTTCTTCTTTGTTATCGGAAGAGATGAGAAGAAAATCTTCTGAGATGGCAAAGGAGGCTCTAGTTGTCAGAGGTAGATCGAAGGAGAAAGACAAGAAGAAGGATAAGAAATCCAAATCGAAATCAGAAGGGAGATCAAAGTCTCCTGGCAAGAAGTCCAAAGTGAAGTGTTGGAATTGTGGGCAACCTGGTCATGTCCGAAAGGATTGCAAGGAGGAGAAAAAGAAGAACTCTTCTGGCAATGATTCTTCTCAGAGTGATGCAGATGGTTTCATTGCGGCTTTGGCTACATGGGCATCAAATGATGTTTGGCTGATTGATTCTGGAGCATCTTTCCATATGACATCTCATAGAGATTGGTTCACAAAGTATGAAGAATACAATGGTGGAAAGGTGTACTTGGCAAGTGATTCATCTTTGGAAATTGTTGGTCATGGAAGAGTCATAATTCAATTCCCTGATGGAAGAGTGAAGGGAATCAATGATGTGATGCATATACCAGGTCTGGCTCATAATTTACTTTCTGTAAGTAAGATGAATGATATCGGAGTGCATGTCACGTTCTCTGGAAATGGCTGCAAGATGACTAGAGGCTCTATGGTGCTGGCTAGGGGTGCTCGAATTGGTACCTTGTACAAGCTGGATGCACAAGCTATTCAATGCAATAGTGTCTCTGCGAAGTCACTTAAGGTTACTCATGGAGATAAGAAGGGAAACGTCCCTGATAGAGTAAATGCCATGGAGGTTAAACTTCTAGCAGAAAAGACTATGCTCTGGCATCATAGGCTTGTACATTGGTGAGAAAGGTTTAAAACCTTGAAAAGGCAAAACACAGTAGAAAGGGCTTGGAAGTTGTAACTTACATGAGTTCAATTTTTACGTACACTATAGTAGCGACATGGTCATTTCATTTATTCAGTCCTCCTACAAATCTACGGTTTTCTTAGTTATATTCATTTCACGATGTTTTTGAGTCGGTGAATGTTCCTTCTCTGTCTAAATCAAGATACTATATGTGGGTATTGATTATTCAAAAGAACATTTGTATATTTTTACGAAGTAAATCAGTGTTCGATTGATTTAAAGGAATTTAAAACATTATGAAAATTAGTGGTAGGAAAATAAAATAGCGAAGATGACAATGGCGGTGGGGTTTTATTCAAATGAATTTGAAAGTCTTTTGTCTGATCATGGGATTAAAAAGACATAGACTACACCTTATACTCCACCGGCAAAATGGAGTTGTTGGTTCATCCCAGGTGATGTGGAAGAGCATAGTATCTGAATGTTGGCTTGGAGGAGAAGTTCTGGGCTGAAGCAGTCTCTACAACATGTTACTTGGTAAATCGTTCTCCTAACTCTGCTCTTGTTGAGAAGACGCCTTTGGAAGCATGGTCTGGAAAGAATCCCCTTCTGAGACATATTCGTGTCTTTGGCTGTGAGGCATATGCATATGTGTCATTTGAAAAAAGATCCAAGTTGGAAAAAAAAGCTGTAAAGTATATTTTTATTGGCTATAGTGCTGGCATAAAAGGATACAAGCTTTGGAACCCTGAGAATGAGAAGGTTTTGTACAAAAGAAGCGTTATCTTTTGTGAGCTGAAAAATTCTACATTGGATCTGCAATCAAAAAAGAAATCAGAAAATGAAAAGGTTGTAGCAGGAATTCCTCTGACACCAGATAAAGAGGAATTGAAAAATCAAAATGTACCTGATACTAAGGAGAGCTCAGCAGTTCTGAAAGTTCTGAAAAAGATGAAGAACCACCTCAGCCTCAACCTGTGAGAAGGTCAACTCGTGAAAGAAAGCAGCCTGATAGGTATGGGTTTTCTTTGATTGAGTCTACTTGTGTCTATGCTTTAATTTCTAGCATTGATGAACCTAGGACTATGAAAGAGGCATTTAAAATGTCTGATTCAAACTCTTGGTTGGAAGCCATGAATGAAGAGATGGCATCATTAGAAAAGAATGATACTTGAAGTTTGGTGCCATTGCGTAAAGGCAGAAAATTTGTGAGCTGTAAATGGGTATTCAAAAGGAAAATTGGTCTGGATGGCAGTGTAGAAAATATAAAGTGAGGCTGGTTGCAAAAGGTTATTCCTAGGTAGAGGGAATTGATTATGGAGAAATCTTTTCTCCTGTAGCTAAGCTAACATCTATTAGATTTATTTTGTCACTTGCAGCAACGTATGACTTAGAAATTGAACAAATGGATGTGAAGATAGTGTTTCTTCATAGTGATCTTGAAGAAGAAATTTATATGTCCCAGTCAGAGCACTTTGTGGAAAAAGGTAAGCAAAGATTGGTTTGCAAGTTGAAGAAATCTTTGTATGGGTTAAAACAGTCTCCTAGAATGTGGTACCATAAATTTGACACTTTTGTTTTGTCATTGGGATTTGTAAGATCAAAATGTGATCATTGTGTATATTACAAAGCTGAAAGTGATCAAGTCCTTATTATTGCTCTCTATGTTGATGATATGTTGTTCATAGGCAATAGTAAGCTAATGATTTATGATCTTAAGTCTCTGTTGTTTGCAAAGTTCGAAATGAAAGATCTTGGTGCAGCAAGGTACATTCTGGGAAAGGAAATAACCAGGGATAGGAAAAATAGAAAACTTTGGCTCAGTCAAAGTAAGTATATCATGACTATTCTAGAGAGATTTTGTATGACTGAGTGTAAGCAGCTAGTTGTTCCAGTTGCATAGGGAACGAAGCTATCTATTGAGGATTGTCCAAAATCTCCTACTAAGATGGAGGACATGACCAGTGTACCTTATGTTAGTGCAGTTGGCAACCTTATGTATGCAATGGTCTGTACAAGGCCAGACATTTCCCAAGCAGTGGGAGTTCTTAGTCGGTTTATGGCTAATCCTGGAAGGACACATTGGGATGCTGTTAAGAGAGTGTTTAGATATCTGAAGGGTACTTTAGACTATGCTTTGTGTTACCGTGGGAACCTAGTTGAATCACAAAGGACTCTTAGTATTCGAGGTTATGTGGATTCTTATTGGACAAGGGGTATTGACAGTAGAAGATCCACCAGTGGATATGTTTTCATGATGAATGGTGGTGTAGTGAGTTGGATGAGCAAGCGGTAGGTTGTAGTTGCTTTGTCCACTATAGAGGCAAAATACACGGCAGCTACACATGCATGTAAAGAAGCAATCTGGTTAAAACATTTGTGTTCTAACATTGGTTTTGATGCAGGAAAAATTACTATTTACTGTGATAGTTAGAGTGCTATATGTTTGACAAAGAATCCTACTTTCCATGCTAGGATGAAACATATAGATGTACAGTATCACTTTGTACGAGAAATGGTGGAGGATGGGAAGGTCTCTTTGGAGAAAGTGGATACTTTGGAGAATGTTGCAGATGCATTGACGAAGCCTGTGAGCACAGACAAATACAGGTGGTGTGCCAGTTCGATGGGCCTCTTGGCCCATGTTTTTCAGTAGTTTGTTTATGCTCTGGAGGTGTCAGTAAGATCTTCGTCAAGTGGGACCTTGTTGGAATATGTGCCTCAATTCTTACTGACATGTAACTCCTTAAGGGAAAAGTCGTTGTGACATTATTCATGTCTAGCCGACTAACTGTTCTGAATCTTGTTGAAATGTCCATGTCGCCAAGACAGAGGCGATGTCTTGCTGAATGATGTCCATCGCTGTAACATAGAGCATTCGTTGTGATCTTTTGTCGATTGGAGAATGTCTCACCGATAGCATATGGCTATTGGGGTAACTCAAGGGCATCGGGAAGATCTCTCAGCGAAAATGAAAGGTCACACCGACGGGAGTTTTCACTTGGTGCCTTCGCAGTGACAAAAGACTTCAGTATAAAGTATTGGCGAAGAGTGTCTAGTCTCACCGACAGGGATGCAACTAAAGTCATCGGTTTAGCTCTCGACGCACGGTGAAACGTCTTGGTGAAGTCAAATGTCTTGCCGACTTGGTAAGACATGGGCGCTCGGTATGTGGTCTTGGTGAAAGACATAAGTCTTGCCGACTGGTGAATGCATCGCTCAGGGAAACTTAAGACCTTGGTATAAGGTCTTGGCAAAGATGATAAGTCTCACCGACTCTTCGGTGTTTTGTGTGACATGTTCGGCTGGTGTAAGGTCTTAGCGAAAGATTTAAGTCTTGCCGACTCAGTCAGACTTGGATGAACTCAGTGTAAAGTCTCGCCGAAAGACGAATGTCTTGCCAACTGTCAGGTGCTTCGGCCAACTTGCAGAGACTCAGCAAAACATCTTGGCGAATGGAAAGTCTTGCCGATAGCAAAGTGGAAGTCGCTATGACTTGTGAGCAACGGTATGAGTCTAGCCGATCAGAAATCTCTTGCCAATAGGGATGCATTGGATGTCTCTGGATTCGGTATGTCTCATGGCGTTTGGTATATTGTCTTGCAGATTGTGAACCTATGCCGATATCGATATGAAGACTTTGTGGCATCGGGGAGACACTGTTAATGTCTCACCGATATGCCAACAAAGTTGAACGCCCTTGACCAGTTTGACCATCCTATGTGGAGTCTCATGGACCAATCAGAGGAAGCGATTTCAAATGGGTGGCAGTTAAATTTTTGCAACTGTTGTGACGCTAGAGTTGAACAACATGTAGCGAAAAATCAATTGCTCAAGAGGAAACTTTCTACGATGGGGCAATGGTGGATAAGGATGAACAGAAGGTAAAAATCAGAATGTGATAAGATAAAAGCATATCGATTCTGAGTTCTGAAGAGATCGGGTTGTTGAGAGCATTTTTTGAAACTGGTTGAATAGTGAATGAAACTACTGTGAACTAATACCAAAGAGTTGTATCTTTGATTGTATGTAATTGTTGTTACTATAATACAAAGAGATTTAGCTTGGTGTGGTGGGTTTTTTCTTGAAAGGGTTTCCCATGTAAATCTGTTGTTCATTGTCTTTGAGTATCTTCTCTATTTCTGTAAATCTTTCATGTGTGTCTTAATTGGATTGTAATTAGAAAAATTAAAAGTACTATCTACTTACTTCCCTGTGGATTTGATGTTAGAAAAGTTGCTTCCGCACCGTTGTTTTCATTACAAACTTTTATAAAAAATATATATATTTAATGGGAGGGGCGGACCCCCCCATGACCACCATTGTACCTGACAGGGCTGACGGTCCTGTCAATGGTATAGTCTGGTGGCTTATTGCCAGCATTGTACCAGCTGACAAGTACCACCGGCGACCTGCCAAGCAGGCTCACCGCCAGCTCCCCATTATGGGGAATAAAGCCTTTTAAAAAGGTTTTTAAAATATTTTTAAATTTAAACTTTTTTCATCGCTTTTATTGTACCCATGGAAAATTAAAGGGACCTGATGTTTTAAATGTTATGAAATTTAAATAAAATTTATAATATTTTCAAGTCTGCCACCCAAGGAGCAGTGTCACTCAGGTGGGTCCATCGCCCAGCCACCAGGAGTCGCTAAAATTTTTGCCTCAAGTGTAAACTAGCATTTTACTTCAGAGGGGAATAACTTTTGCTCAATATGTTAGATTTTTGACTTCTTGGACTCATTGGAAAGATGACTTAGAGATATACATTGTGGTATCAAATTTTTTTCTAGATTTTTTATTTTTGATAGTGTTTTTCTTGGTCAAAGTTGGGTGTTTATTTTAAGCTTCAAGAGGGCATATCAGGTGCATACGAAGTTAGATTTTAGACTTTGAATAGTCAACTAAAAGCTTGTTCAGAGCACTACATAGTGGATCAGGTTTGGAGATATTTTGCATGGTTTATTTTTTGTTTTCTTTATCTGAGTTGTTTATGGGTTTCTTTGACTATGGTGATACTGTGAGTTTATGGATAATCGGATCTTGGAGATTTGATGTTGGATTCATTGCATGCTTAGTTGTACATCTCATATTATTCTATTTTTGACATGGTTATTAGTATATGGTTAGATTTATATGTTTCATTGATGTATCTACAAGTTGTGCAATGTTGTAGGTGGTCTATACTTACTGTTGCATTTATGACTTGGACATGGTTTGTCTTTGCCCGTTGATATTTCAATGTTGATGCATGTTAAATTTTGGTGGCTTGGTTTAGTCACTTGGTTTGTTGGTTTTGTTGTCTTGTTGAGGAGGTGAGATGGTATTACTAGGTATAGTCATGATATGAGACCTATGTGGTTGACTATGATTATGCAGATATATGGAAACGATTGGGTTGAGTTGTTGTTACATTTGGTGGTGATCATGGTGTCATGGATGTTTCTTGTGCTTTAGAGACTTTGGCATGTCATGATGGTTTATGTAGGTGCATTGTTGGTGGTGTTGGATTGGTTCCTGATTATGGTTGTGGTGGTGTATCTTCATGGTATGAAGATCATGTTTTCACTTTTCATTTTGGGAGCTCTTGTTATATTTGAGTTCTTTGATTGTGTGAGGGTCTTTGGTTGATCTTCATGAGGAGATTGTTATCATGATGTCATGGATAGCTTGTTTACACTTTTCAGTGGGAGCTTTTGATAGTTTTTTTTCGGCAGTGATGGATATGTTTATGATGGTTTGGCGGTTGTAGGTATCTTCTTGGCTTGGAGATTTTGGTTCTACTTTTTATGTTACTAACATTTTAGTTGTGTGTGCTAACCTGGATGATCTTCATGGAGACGATGGTTGGAATGATGCCATGTGTGACTCGGTATCACAGTTCAGTGGGAGTTGTTGGCAGTGACATGGATGCATCATTGGTAAGGTTATCTTCATGTGATTGGGGATATGGTTTTTTCTTGGTTTAGAGTGGTTGCTATTATGTCATGGTTTACTCTTGATATGCATTTAGATTTTGGCATGATACTTGTTCTCTTGAGACTAGGATGTATATATGTTATGGTGCATGTGATCTCCTATTAGGAGATGGTTAGATCATGTTGTCATGTTATGTTCTCGATTCATGATTGGAGTTTTGACATTGATCTTGTGAGGTTCTCTTGGTATTGAGTACACCGACATTTTCTTGATTATTTCATGATGGTGCTATGTTGCATTTGGAGTTTGGCATGGATTGGTTGGTTATAGGTACTCATGGATACTTGGAGACATAGGTGAGGCTTGGGTTCTCTTATGATTAGAGACATGTGTTGAGATGGTTACTCTTGATGAGATTTCAGCAGGGGGTCTGAGGAGCCTACACCTTGGTTGGACGTGATTTCAACATGGACCTATGAGGAAAGTGTTCTTAGATTAGTCGTGATGATTTGGATGTCTTGGAGGAGCATTATCATTCCTCACTCTTGGTCTACTTGACAATTTCACTTGAGAGGTATTGCCCATTGTTACTTTCAGGTGCTTTGTGTTTTATGCTTTATCTTCTCTTGCATAAGGATCTTGAGCTATGGATATATGCTTTTGGAGGGTTCATTTGAAGAGTGTTGGCTTGTTTATCTCCTTGTGCATTGTGATTACATTCATTGATGTTGATTTTAGGAGATGTATTGGGTTTATTTCCTTCATTGGTAATGGATTTAGTTTTATCTTCTTTGGTTATGAGAGGCTTACATCCATGTTGATTACTATTAACACTTGGATTTTCACCCTTTTGAACCTGATGTTCAACATCTCAGTGTAACATGGGAAGACCTCTAAAGTTGTGGGTTACTTGCAAGCAAAGGTCAACCTCTGGAGAAGGTCGGCTTCCTATGGTGTCACTATTCTACTAATTCTTTTTGAAGGAAAAGGGAGAAAGAGTGCTAAAATGAATAAAACTGTAAAAGTGAAAAGAAGTGATACACCAAACTTAAAGGGAGACAATGAAATCCAGCAGAAATTCAATTTACACAACTTGTTACTATAATGTTCATGCAATTTTCTTTGAAAGATCAAATACTTTAACTTGCAGAAGGAAGAAAACTTCACACTAAGCAAGTGATTACATTTAACTAACACAATCAGCAACCTGAATGAACATGCAAATTACAAAAAAGAGTATAAGGCATGAGAAAAAACTAAAATGAAACTAAAGCGCTTACAAGATAGTTTGATCAATCATAAAACATACGCCAATTGTAAGAAAAAGATGGTAAGGAATCAAAACCAGAGAACGCTCAAGGTAAACTATATTCCATATCTCCATAAGTTACAAAAGGATGAAAGAACTATGCCAAAGGACTGTAAAAGTCACTATATCCAAAGCTGCATCATTCATAACTCTTTTTCAAAGAGGAAAAAATGCCATATATACAAAAAGTGTCAGCCCCTACCCTAGGGCTTACAAAAATATCAGCCTCCAGAAAGATCTGCCCTTAGATCTTTTTGAATCAAGTTACTTATACATTAAATGTGTATCCCCGCTATCCATGTCAGTGAAGGATCACTCTAGGAATGGCCTCAAAATCTTTTGGAATAATCGCATTAACCTCTGGCCTCCGTTTCCACCCTGGAACTTCCATCAGAGCTGCCTTGAATGTGGTTGTTTTGATAATCATAAATGTCAATCTACCACTCACTAGTAGACATCACAGCTATCTTCGTGACTTGATGTTTTCTCCTTTCTACCTTTTTCCTACTCAAGATCTTTCTACAAGTTGACCGTCTTCAAGAAGCAACATCTGACCTCCCCTGTTAGATCTCCACACCATTACTTCACCGAGCTGCTCCATCGCTTTCGATCTCAGAGTAAGTCCATGTTGTTTTCGTTCTGTTGATCTTCTTGGCACTGGTCAAGCTACCAACGGTTCACCTGTAGCTTCCTTTGATTGGTTAAATGCATGCCACTTAGGCTTTCCAAGTGTTCAAAGGCTACTCAAACATAATCACATGTTGGTGAGACACTTACCATGTCTCCCCGATACGATTATACTCTTCAGCAACATCGGCATAGCATACAACTATTGGTGAGACCTCATATCGAATGCAAAATTTATATCGATATCACAAAAAACCATCGGCAAGACAATCATTATCGGTCAGAGGTCATAGCGACTCCCCATTGGTCATACCGATATCCATTTTTTCATCGCCTAGACTATCGGCAAGATATATCGCTTTCGGCAAGACTCCCCTCAGTTGGCAAGACTTCTTATTGAATGCAAAACTCTTCGGCCAGGAGTCCTACCACTTCCACATATCTATCGGCGAGACTTTATTCTCTCAGTAGGACATTATGCCAAACTCCTCCTCCTTCGACGAGACCTCACCCTTTTAGCAAGACATATGCCGAAGCTCACAACATTACACCAAAGGCACCATTCTTTCGGTGAGACCCTGTTTGATCGGCAGGACTTCATAGCGAACAAGGGTCATTTTCCCCGATGACAATCCTTTTTCGGCAAGACCTCCCACGGTCGGCAAGACATTACAGCGAAGCCCCCACCTTTCGGCGAGACTCCGGCGAGTCAGGAATACTTCTCTCCGAGTAACCCTTCTTTCACTGAGACCATCACTTGTCGACAAGACATCATGTCGAACTCAAAATATTATACCAAAGGCACCATCCTTCAGTGGGACTTCCTCCATTCGGCCAGACATTACAGCAAAATAAAAAACTTTCAGTGAGACCTCTTAGAGCCGGTGAGACATTACCCCAAAGCTCCATCATTACACCGAAAGAATTCCATTTCGGCAAGACCTCACTTAGTCGGCGATAGGTTACACCGAGACCATTCCACTTTGGTGAGACCTCACCCCGTCAGTGAGATACTATGCTGAAGGCACAACCTTTTGCTGAAACTCCCCTGGGTTGGAAAAAAATCACACCGATGACACCTCCCTTCGCCGAGACTTCCACCATTCGGCCAAGACTTATGGCGAATGCAAATATTTCTCCTCGCTGACAGCCTTGTGAACAACTGTCGGCGAGACTTTCGTCTATTGACAAGACCTTTCATCGAAGCCACCTCATTTCGAAGAGAACTCATTTCATTTTGGGGAGACTTCACCCCATCAGTGAGACTCTCCCCAATGCTAACCTTGTGCACAAGGGTCGACATGACTTCTTTCCAAGCAGAGAGATACATAAAATCTCATGGCGACCAGAATGTCCCGGTGACCGGTGTATTTCAAACAATTAGAACGCACTGCTAGTCAGCAAGGCAACAGGAGGGTCTCGTCGACTTTCTTCTCTGAGGAGTTTTGTGTCAAATATGATCAAGGCATGCTTTCCAATGGATTTCCTTATGAAATATCATCGAGTTTATGATTTAATTTTGCACAACAATGTCCCCATTTGGCCTTCATGAACACTTGAAACATAGATTGCACTGCCTGATTGAGCCCGCGGGTGAAAATTGGGTAACAATTACATGATACATATGTTATGTTTGATCTTGGAGTTTGAACAGTTGGATGTTGTTATGGCTTTTCTTTTGGGGTGTTGTGGAGGAGATCATACTTGCCATAGTTGGCTTTAAGAGGTGTATGTATGAGATTTTTCTTAAAAGTTATTGATATACAAGTTTGCATATCATTGTGGATGATTCCTTGTTACTACATGATGTAGTTTACACTTTCTATATGATGTTATTGGTAGACTTGGTATGCTTTGATCTTTTTCAAATTTTTATTACCCATGTTGGGAGCTCTTGGATGTGTATGTCATTCTTTGACAGTTTTTGCACATGGATTTTATGATTGCATTTTATGGGTGTATATGTTTATGGCATGATTTTACTATGTTTTGTATACCTTGGAGGTATGGACAGTTGGATTTATTGGCACTTGTTGTGGGTGTTATTTCAGCTTTGGGTTTGTGTATCTTGATAGCTACTGGCACATATTATTACCATTGGATTAAGTGTATGTGTTTGGGATATCAGTTGAGAAAGACTTATGCTTCGTTGTGATAGATTGTGTGGCTTCTCTATTGGATGGCTTCGTATCTTTGTGCATTGGCATGATGGAGGACGAGAGAATTCATGCTTGGGATGGTGGTCACTTTGATTCTTGTTGCAGGTATCTTGATGGAGCACAGGGAGCACTTTGATTCCATGATGGTATATGTGGCTATGTGGATTGTTCATTTGATTCATGTTTTGAGGTTACTTGTTCCCCTTATGAAATGTATACAACAAGTGGGAGATAGTTAGGAAAATGTACATTGTACACCTTGCATTATGTACTTAATCTAATTTTTCTTGGAGCCACTTAATGTTGCATGTAACATTGGGACATAAGTTAAGTTGTAAAAATGTAATTATTTAATATTGGGGAAAATAATAAATGAAGTACCCAATATTAAATAAGGGGACATGGTTTTGTAATCTCATGGCTTGTCACATGGTTTTTTGTAATACCACTTAGTGGTTTTGTGGGAGCTTGCTTCTATAAAAGCAGCCAGAAAGGTAGTTATTGTGAGATGCAATTTTGCATGATTAGCTCTAGTTAGCATTTTTGAGGGTTTGAAGCATGGCACATGATGTGTGGTTGCATGCTTGTTCGCATGGATTGCTTGGAGAGAGCTTGTTGCTTCAATGGTGTTCATGGAGACTTAGAAGATGTATTGTAATCTTTATTGTTGAATAATACATGAGAAATGGATGCTTTTGGAGGCTGGGTTTTTTCTCTTTTGAGGGTTTTCCCAGGGTATATCTTGTGTCATATTTTCATGGGTATGTTGTCTATTCTCTTGCATGTGGATTCTGAATACTTAAATGCATAGATTTCTTTATGGGTTATGTGGAAATTGTCTTTAATTGGTTGCAAGTTTCCAACAATTGTTCTCCCTGAAAAATTACAACAATGAAGAAGTACATTTATTCTTCAAAATTGTGAGAATTTGTATTAAAAATTAATTTATGCAATAGTACTATTATGTCAGAGATTTCATTTACATAAAGTGACCTATGTAAATATTTTTGGATCCAGTACTTTCCTTTCTTTGGAACTTCCAACCAATGTTTAGCTAATGTATTTTGGCACTAGCTATTTTTCTTTGCAAAACATTGTAGGCTACAATAATATCAACATCCATGAAGACTCCTCTTTGTGAAAATCTAAGTACTAAAGTGAAAGGATCGTCATCCAATTTCATGATAATCCTCTTGTCAAAAATCCTCACTTCCTAAGCTTGGGGGTCATAATGGCTCATGCATTCCATTACTAAATTTGGGATTTGTACTACCAAAAGAAAGCAACCACTTGTAACAATCTACTTTCCATTAATTTATGCATAATTAGGGGTTTATATTCTTAACTATCCTTTCACAAAACTCACCAAGCTCACATGCCCTAAATTTGTATCACCAATTTTAGGTAATGTACTCACTAGGTCATGTACAAGTGTTCATACACCAAATATATGTACTTCATTTTTGGTAGAATTAAATTGTATAAAACATAGACTAGTTCTTTCAACACATAGCTAAGTAAATCCAAAGGAAGTTTGGATTCTGATGGGCAGTCTCCTATTTCAAAATTACTCATGAAACAATCTATTTAATATAAAATTCTCCCTTATAGATTGCAAGGATGAAAAAAAATGTATACTATTTTCTTGTAGCTAGCTATCTCTAACCTATGGAGGATTTGAGGATTCTTCTAAACTTCCTTCCAATCATGCTTTGCAAAATCACTTTTTCACTCTCACTATTTTCTCAAACAAAATTTCTTGCAACAATGCCTCTTCAAGAGATTATTTTTTTCTTTATGAGTTATCCTTTAATGTTCTCAAGCTCTGAGGATGTATTAACGACACCTTTGATGTTGGTGCATGTGTGATTTCTTCTCCTATTGACATGTGTCCCCATTTGAATTTTCTCATCTTAGGTTAGGATAGCTCTTAAAATCTTATGAAACTCCAACACCTATTTCAAAACTTATTCCAAAAGTCATCAATATCATTCTCTCATCATCTCAAGAGATCTTCCTACTTCCAAATACGACTTCTTCAAAAATTTGTTCTTAATCCATGGGTTATTCATGAATTACTTATCAATTGTTGAAGAGCTTGTGACAACCTTGTCACCCTTTGCCATGGGTTTCAAAACCCCTAAGATTTCTTTAGCAGACATAGATTTTTTAAACATATGAAAATAACAAATTAATAAGTAGAAGTTTTGAATGAAAATAGTTTGAGGGAGGGTATTTCACTTCCTTGGTTGCCTTAATATTTATGGTGAGGTATAGCTTGTGGGAGGCAAGACCTCAACATAAAGGAAAATAATAAATAAAGTAAGCTAAATTAAAGGAAAACATAAAACTAGATGGGGGTGTGCTTCTTATTGACTGCCACCACCCTGTTTTATTCTTTCAAGATTTTTTCCTCTACAAATAACATAACTTGAGCTAGTGGTATAGTAACATTTTCTTAAATGTTTAATTCATGGCTAGAATAAAGAGAAATATACATATATGCTAATAAAATCAATACACAAAATTAAAATGTAACGAAGTAGACAAATGGTGGTTTTCACCACTGCAAATGCCTCTTGCACTTGTCTCAATCACCTTACTCTAGCCACTCATGACCCTCACCCAACATTTTTCTTCTACTGCTCAACTAGATGTAATGGTTACAAAGATAAGTTGGGTTTTGATTTTGTAGGCTTCCCCAAAGGATTTCTTGGTTGACTCGTGAGTAGGATAAACTTAGCGTAACATATGGCCTAGGGTATCCCCAATGCACTTAGTATAATTGTGATCCAATCCAACGATCCAACCACACCTTGCCTCGGGTTTACTTTTATGCCGAGTTAGGTTATATGAATGGGTGAGTTGGGGTGAGACTAATCCCAATGCCTACCAAATAGTTATATAAGGAATAAATAATGGATAAAAATATAATTTTTTTAAAAATATACTTGCACCTTTATGGTGAAATAATAGCAGTTATTCCAGATGGTTAAAACATTTTCAGCTACAATCATTAAAGTAATAGTTAATGCTAAAATAATCTTAGCAACACATGGATAATCTATAAATCCTAGAGGCCCCAAGGGCATATAAAGTTCTTACATTAACTTACTCAAAAATGTATTCCCTTGGGCAACAATATACTCTACACAACACTTGATATTTAACATAGATCACATGAATGGTATGGGCTGATGCAAGAAGTTGGGTACACAAACAGCTCAAAAAATGGAAATGTTTTTGCTGTTTTTCAGAATTTGTTACACTTGGACTAAAAATTTTGAGGCACTTACACAATGAATCTTAAAAAAAGTCAGTAGTATGAAATCTATCATTTTGAATATAGTTTCCAAATATGTAAGTTATTAAAATACCCATATTATAGAAATTAGATTTTGATAGGGATCTATAAAAACCACTTTTTAAAAGTCTCTATTTTTTTACCATACCAAGCAGGTGTACAGACAACACTTTTTAACCCAAATAAAATTATTTTGCTAATTCCTTTTGGGAAAAGAGAGCTAACAACATGAATTTTGATGTGGATTTTTTTTTTGTAATTTTTGGTTGAATATATTTTTTTTATTAAATTTTTATTGGCCTTAATTGATTTTTTTTAAATCAATGTGTGCAGGCAACATAATTGGACCTAAACAAAACATTTTTTAACTCTTTTTTTTTTTATTGTGTAGAGAATTGTCTAAAGTTTGATGCCATAAAAATTTTTTTACAAGAAACTTAACCAATAAAAAGTTATTAAAAAACCAAAAAAACCTAATATTTCAAGTTTAAAGACTAGTTTGCTTAGAAATTAATTAAAAAATAGCAAACATAATCCAATATTAACAAAAGTTATATATTTAGAAAGTAGACATTGTGTTCTCTAATGGGTTTGAATATATGAATGGCTGAGTTGGGGTGAGACTAATCCCAATGCCTACCGAATAGTTATATAAGGAATAAATAATGGATAAAAATATAAATTTTAAAAAAATATACTTGCACCTTTATGGTGGAATAATAGCAGTTATTCTAGATGGTTAAAACATTTTCAGCTATAATCATTAAAGTAATAGTTAATGCTAAAATAATCTTAGCAACACATGGATAATCTATAAATCCTAGTGGCCCCAAGGGCATATAAAGTTCTTACATTAACTTACTCAAAAATGTATTCCCTTGGGCAACAATATACTCTACACAACACTTGATATTTAACATAGATCACATGAATGGTATGGGTTGATGCAAGAAGTTGGGTACACAAAAAGCTTAAAAAGTGGAAATATTTTTATTGTTTTTCAGAATTTGTCACACTTGGACTGAAAATTTTGAAGCACTTACACAATGAATCTTAAAAAAAGTCAATAATATGAAATCTATCATTTTGAATATATTTTTCAAATATGTAAGTTATTAAAATACCTAGATTATAGAAATTAAATTTTGATAGAGATCTATAAAAACCACTTTTTAAAAGTCTCTATTTTTTTACCATACCAAGCAGGTGTACAGACAACACTTTTTGACCAAAATAAAATTATTTTGCTAATTCCTTTTGGGAAAAGAGAGCTAACAACATAAATTTTGATGTGGATTTTTTTTGTAATTTTTGGTTGAATATTTTTTTTTTTATTAAATTTTTATTGGCCTTAATTGATGTTTTTTAAAATCAATATGTGTAGACAACATAATTGGACCTAAACAAAATATTTTTTAACTCTTTTTTTTTTTATTGTGTAGAGAATTGTCTAAAATTTGATGCCATACAATTTTTTTTACAAGAAACTTAACCAATAAAAAGTTATTAAAAAACCAAAAAAACCTGATATTTCAAGTTTAAAGACTAGTTTGCTTAGAAATTAATTAAAAAATAACAAATATAATCCAATATTAACAAAAGTTATATATTTAGAAAGTAGACATTGTGTTCTCTAATAGGTTTGAATATATGAATGGATGAGTTGGGGTGAGACTAATCCCAATGCCTACCGAATAGTTATATAAGGAATAAATAATGAATAAAAATATAAATTTTTAAAAAATATACTTGCACCTTTATGGTGGAATAATAGCAGTTATTCTAGATGGTTAAAACATTTTTAGCTGCAATCATTAAAGTAATAGTTAATGCTAAAATAATCTTAGCAACACATGGATAATCTATAAATCCTAGTGGCCCCAAGGGCATATAAGGTTCTTACATTAACTTACTCAAAAATGTATTCCCTTGGGCAACAATATACTCTACACAACACTTGATATTTAACATAGATCACATGAATGGTATGGGCTGATGCAAGAAGTTGGGTACACAAAAAGTTCAAAAAGTGGAAATATTTTTGCTGTTTTTCAAAATTTGTCACACTTGGACTGAAAATTTTGAGGCACTTACACAATGAATCTTAAAAAAAGTCAGTAATATGAAATCTGTCATTTTGAATATAGTTTCCAAATATGTAAGTTATTAAAATACCTAAATTATAGAAATTAAATTTTGATAGGGATCTATAAAAACCACTTTTTAAAAGTCCCTATTTTTTTACCATACCAAACAGGTGTACGGACAACACTTTTTGACCCAAATAAAATTATTTTGCTAATTCATTTTGGGAAAAGAGAGCTAACAACATAAATTTTGATGTGGATTTTTTTTTGTAATTTTTGGTTGAATATTTTTTTTATTAAATTTTTATTGGCCTTAATTGATGTTTTTTAAAATCAACGTTTGAAGACAACATAATTGGACCTAAACAAAACATTTTTTGACTCTTTTTTTTCATTGTGTAGAGAATTGTCTGAAGGTTGATGCCATATAATTTTTTTTACAAGAAACTTAACCAATAAAAAGTTATTAAAAAACTAAAAAAACCTAATATTTCAAGTTTAAGGACTAGTTTACTTAGAAATTAATTAAAAAATAGCAAACATAATCCAATATTAGCAAAATTTATATATTTAAAAAGTAGACGTTGTGTTCTCTAATAGGTTTTAATTTTATAGATTCATTCAAAAAAAAGTCCATCAACTATGTTGTCAAAGTTGGACATTTTTCTTCAATCTGCCTTAGTTTTTTAGTTGTAGGTCAAAGGCTAAGGCTCGAATTGCCAAGTCTTTCCCAAGCCTAAAACCAAGGTTGGATGTGGTGTGGAAATTCAATTTTTAAATAACGCATATGCGTTACAGAAACGCGTACGCGTTATTCAAATGAAACGCGTACGTTTTTCATAACGCATACGTGTTATCCATTGACCCATTGGGAAAACGCAACGCGTATGCGTTATAAAATGTGTATGTGTTTCTTGAACATAACACGTACACATTTCTAATATATTCATTTTTCCCTAATTTAGAAAATATTGGTAAAACACGATTTTCCTGCAACATTCATTTTCTATAGTACGGTCCGAAAGTGTCATTTTCTATACTTTTTATTGCAAATTTATCTTGTGTAGGGCATATTCTATTCAAATTGTTGGAAGAGACAAAGTGTTGGTTGAATTTTCTGAAGTGGAATCAAGTGCAAGAACTTTTTACAAGAAGATTTGGAAAAAGTGAATTTTTGGATGTACTCATGATATTTTTGTACTTCAGAGTTTATAGAAAAAATGGTCTTCATAGTACATAGTTTAATTTGAATATTTGAAGGAGGTGGCAATTTGAAAATAGGTTTCTTGAATTATTTTTTTTTTCATCAAAGATGGTTTGGTAACCATGGGTGATAAGCAAAGACAAAAATAAAGATGTAGAAAGTTAATGACACCTGAAGAAATTCAAGCAAATAAAGATAAGGAGGCAAAAATACAAAGGGAAAGGAGAGAAAGCATTCATCAAATGAAAGATTTGGTAGCATCTAGTTCCAAGAATGTTGAAGAGGAAGCCATGAATGATGAAATGAATGTAGATGATGCAAATGTGGAGATGGTGAATATGGAAGAAAATGCAATTACGGAGACAAACCCAACTGTGCCTTCAACTTCAACTTTGAATGATATGAAAAAAACTTCGGGTGTGTCTTCAAATCCACCTCCCAATGATATGGAAAATGCACCTATTCAAAAAATCTATCCAGGTATGTGTTCAAACCCAAGTTTTCATAATATTGATATTGCTTGTTTAGATGAAGTTGGATACACCATTGATGTGATCAATAATATTAGGGTTGAAATAATGCAGAAACAAGAAAATGATGAAATTATACCTAATGAGAATGCAAATGAGAATGAAATCCCAAATATTGATGAAAATGAGAATAAAATCCCTTTTATATTTGAAAATGAAAATGAAACCCCTTGTGTGAATGAAAATGAAACTCCATCTATGGATGAAAGTGAATTCTTTTTTTTACAATTTAAATAGATGCGCTAGATAACCTTCGTGGTAAAGTTTTTTCAAGACAAATTAGAAATTATGGAAATAAAATATACAAAAAAATAGAAATAAATTAGGATTCCAATGTCAACTCATGGTGCAATTGATGAGAATGTTGAAAATGAGAAAAGTGATGAAAAAATTAGGTGTTTTTTTAAAACAAAAAAAGAAAAATGATTCAGTAGAACAAGTCATATCTAGTGTTGCTAATGATATTTATGTTATTGGTAAGAAAAGTCGATCAAAAGATAGAATGCGGCTCGTCGTGCAATAATAGCTGCTCTAGTTGATAAAGCAGCTTCAAATAAAAGAATGTTAAGTAAGATTAGTAAATGTATAAACTTAAATCCTATAACTTTGATAAGAGTTGTTAAAAGAAGAGAAAGTATTGAAAAAGATCCTATTAATCAATGTTGGAGTTTTAGTGGTAGATTCCCAAGATCAAACATGAAATTAACTAATGAAATTAAATCTTTAATCAAAAAATTTTGGCATGATAATACATCACCTAACATTAGAGATGTCTTAAAATTAAGGGTGGGTTCCAAAATTCGTGAACCTCATCCAAAGCATCTCTTAGATATGACTCAAACTGAATTATATAAAAAAAAAAATTAGATGCAATCTTACCATTGAATATTAACATAAGTCAAATATCATTTGAAAAGTGTAAACCTTGGTATGTTAGAATTAATAAGCAACGAATCTCTTGTTGTTGTAAGACTCATGTACAATTTCGTTATTATTATGATATATTTCGATATATACGATGCACTTTGCATGCTAACCAAATTATCTAGGACATTTGTGGCATTAATATTCCACCTAAAAGAATCAAATATTTTATAGCAGGTTTGTTTTGTGATCCCTCATTAAATGGAAACTCATTTTTTTTAAAAGCATGCATTTCTGGAGAATGCAATAGATGTGGTAACTTTTTATTATTAAGAGAATGTATGCATGAAAGTAGTTTAGATGAATTTGGAAAACAATTAGTGGATGTAAAAAAATTTAAAAATATTCAGTATTCTTTAAAAGATGGAAAAACTGGAAAATGTGTTGAGCTAATTGTGGAAAAAGTTAGTGTGCATGCTTTTATTACTGAATTTAAAGATAATTTTGTACCTAAATATGTTCAACACTCTCAGAATGCTCATTGGCTTGATAATCAATTTCGTTTATGTAAAAACACATTCCCAATTGGAACTATATTGTCAGTTGTTGATTTTGTTGAAAATTATACTCTTGCTCCACAAGAAGAAATTTAATCACAGTATTATAATTCAGTGCAAGTAGCTATATTTATTCACATTGTTTATAGACATGCCGAAGATAGTACAAAAGATAATAGAAATTTTTTGAGAGAGTACCATTTTTATGTAGGTGATAATTGATTACATTCATTTGAGTTTGTACAATATTGTTTTGATATATTTTATAAAAATTTAAAAGAGAGAGGAATTCAAATGCTAGAACATCTCATATGGTCAGATAATTGCATGGGTCAATTCAAAAATGCTAGAATATTTTATTGGTTATGTAGAGTTCATAAGGAAAATAATATCCAACACATATGGCATTTTTTTGAAGCCGGTCATGGTAAGGGAGAAAAAGATGGAGCAGGTACATGTGTGAAAAGAGCTCTTGCTAGAGAGCAACTAAAATTTGAGGATGCTGCGAAATTTAGAGATGCACGTGCAATTGTATATTGGTGCAACACCAAATTATCTACAAGAACAAGTGAGAGCTCAATAATTCAATGCTTCTTTTGGTTAGTTGAAGAAAATGATATTTTTTCTCGACAAGATTGTGAAACAATTAATGGAACTACAAAATGGCATTCATTTAAGAGTTCGAATGCAAACACACATGGACAATATGGACAAGGGAGTTGGCATGCTTTTGTCAATTTTGTATTGTAGGTGATTGGCAGGCATGTGAAAATATGGAATGGGTCGAACAATGGCAATAAAGAGCTCTAACGCCTACATCGACACATGTTCAACATGGAACAACAATTGAAGATAATCAAGTGTTCGCATCAGATGATTATGATCGTGTTTCAGATCTTGTACAAGAATGTACATTATTTATTGAGTTGAATTTTGTATGTATGCATGTTTATATGTGAGTTAAATATAAGCCACTCTTTATTGAATTTTGTATTTATTTTTGCAGGACATTTGTATGCTTTTGTTGCACCTCAAGGGAATGAAGAGCAGACAGAGTACACTGGTTGGCTAGATGTGCTGAGAGAAAACATAAGTTGGTACATACTAGAATGGATGATGACAACTTTGAGTATCCAACTGGTTCAGTGGTTGTTGTTGGCACCTGGCTTCAAAAATATTTGATGAGAAAGAATGGCTTGCCTACATTTGAAGATTATGAAAGACACAAGAAGATTATACATTATTCACATTTAATTTTGGCAACCAATATAAAACTAGTTAGATATCAAGGTATGCTTGCTAATAAATTTTTATGGACACTTTCAATGGATGATCATGAGACAATCATAGATGCATTACAAAAAAGAGAGGATGCAGATGGTACAATAGAGTAAATAAATATTGGTAAGTATATCTAGTTGTATATATATTTAATTGATATATATATATATATATATATATATATATATATATATATATATATATATATATATATATATTTGTCTTTAATCATTTCCTAATTAAAGTTTTATATCATTTTTTGTTTTAGGTCTCCCAAAATTAGATGCTTTACAAAAAAGAGAGGAGATGCACATATATTATGATGGAATTCGAATCTAGAGACAGGTAACTATATATAGTTCTAGATACATTCAATTGATACTTTATAATTGATTTCATATCCCCTTAATCCATTCTCTTACAGCCCCTTGAGTCATCCTCTTATGTACCATTAATCCATCCTCTTGCATCCCCTTAAGTCATTCTATCAACTACCATTAATCCATCCTCTTACGACCCTGTAATCCATATCCTCATATATCTACCCTTAATTTTTCCACTTGCATCCACTTAAGTCACTCTCTCAACACCCCTTAATTCATCCTCTTAGGACCCCTCAATCAATATCCTCATATATCTACCCTTAATCCATCCACTTTCATCTCCCTAAGTCACTCTCTCAACACCCCTTGGGGTTTAAATTCATTCTCTCAACTCCCCTTAATCCACCCTCTTGCATCCCTTCAAGTCATTCTATCAACTCCCCTTAATCCACCCTCTTCCATCCCCTTAAGCCATCCTCTTAGGGCCTATTAAGCCATATTGTAAGGTTCATGACATGCATCCTGGTGCAGGAGCACCTAGGCTGACCTCCATTTTGGTTTGAAAACAATTTTGGCTTGTACTAACCCTAGCCAAGTCAGGGATGTTAATATGCTTGTGAGTTTGGTTTGGACCTTAGAAGGTCTTACATTTGTGTGTGAAGAGTTAGTCATTAGGACTAAAATATTCATTAGGTCATCATTAGTATTAAATTTTGCTTTATGAAACTTTGGACAGCATATGTTAAGTTATTAAGTATTTAGTGTATTAAAGCCAATCATCATTGTTTAAAAGATGCCAGGGAACGGTTAAGTGAGATGTTGATTGCTCGAGATCAAGGTGTTAGAGGTCCTATGTTTGAGGATCATGACACAATCATGGCATAATGGAAGTTACAAATGATTGATAAAAGTTGCATGACCACAGTTATGGAGTGCATGTAACTTTCTTGGCAATGGGAATCCCTTGAAATCAGGAAAATGCTCGAGTAACTGCCTTGGAAAGATGTAATGGCATTAAAAATAGAGGGAATGGCTCGTAGGAGTAGTAGTCAGTAATTGTAATCAAATTTTGGTGAGAAGAATAGAAGACAGTTAGCAGATTTTCAGTAATTTTTGTGTTACCCATGTGTTCAGAGAAACAGTGAATAAAAAGACTTTGTTTACACAGATTTCTCACGGTTCTTGGGTTCTTGAAATAGCTTGGAGTGTATTTTCATCTTGTAGATAAGAGTTAAGATTAGATTCAGTGATTTGGGTTCATAGTTAGAGTGGTAGAGTGTATTTCTGAAATCCCCGTGTGTTTTGCAACAGAACTATCATAGGCATAGCATACACAGATTTAGCACTGCATTCATGCTATTAGGATAGATTTGATTCATTTTTCATTGTGTATTCAAGTGGAGTAGTGTAGAGTTATTGAATTGAATCCTTAGAACTAGAATTTAGAGGGTTTGTAAGCTTAGTTGTGAGCAGTCAGCCAATAAATGGCTCCCCCATGAAGTCTGACCGTGGATTTTTCCTGAGTTCGATGGAAATGATAGGGGAGCCATGCTTTTGTACATATTTAGTAATAGGAAACTTTGAGAGCCAAACAAAAGTTGGAAATACCAAACCCTAGGCGAGTGTAAGCTACCCGGTTAGGAGTTTGGAAAAGAAGAGTTAAGAACTTAGGCAGGGGAAAAGTGCCACTGTACGGAGTCCATATGGTACCAGGTGGGGTAAGGTGAGGCATTTACGTGCAAAAGGGTTTGGGACTTCAATCAGTCCACTAGAATGAGATTAGAAGAAGAAAGCACAGAAACCCTAACAAATAGGTCAATTAGCCCTTTTGTCCAAGATGATAGGAATGCATTGTACAGCAGTGACAGAGGTCTGAAATCTAGTAGAAGATTTAAAGCTCTAAAAAGGGTGCTTGAAAGTTCCTTTTGTTTGGTAGGTTGTTTGTCAAGTGTGAGAGGAAAAGTCAGAAAACTGACTGGTAAGGGCTAGTAGAGTTTAGGCCTCACCTAGGCAATTTTATGCAATCGGGTAGTTTGAAGGTTGAACACTGAGCAAGATGGATCCTTTTGGATACAAACAGCATGGAGACAGTATCTACAACTCCCCTACAAGCAGTTCTAATAGTTTGAAGAAGTTGGCACTTAGATCCTTCTAAGTCCAACGTAGAGTAGGCAGTTGCAAAGAGTATTGTATCCTTCAAGGTGAAGCACAAGGAGAATAACTCTTGTGACAGAGTTAGAGGAGGGCTAGTTAATGATCTAGGCCAGTTTAGAACCCTAAAGCCATCGGGTTCTTGAGTGAAGACAGAGAGGAAGGTCTTCTAGTTGATTAGTGCAAGCACATCTTGGAGGTATCATACATCACATCCCCTCAATCCACCCTCTTCCATCCCCTTAATCCACTCTCTTACATCCCTTCAAGTCATTCTATCAACTCCTCTTAATCCAACCTCTTACATCCCTTCAAGTCATTCTATTAACTCCCCTTAATCCACCCTCTTTCATCCCATCCACTCTTCTCATGTTTCAAGTCATTCCCCTTAATCCACCCTCTTACATCCCTTCAACTCATTCTATCAACTCCCTGTCCACCCTCTTACATCCCTTCAACATCCACCCCTTTTCAAGCATCACTTTCTATTAACTCCCCTTAATCCACCCTCTTTCATCCCCTTAATCCACTCTCTTCCACCCTCGAAACATCCCTTCCAAGATCGACTCTCCAATCTCGATAATCCACCCTGGAGTTTCCCTTAATCCTCGATTACATCCCGAGATCCTCATCCCAGCATAATCCACCCCTCTTAATCATCCCTTCAAGTCATTCTATCAACTCCCCTTAATCCATCTCTCTTGCATCCCCTAAGTCGTCCTCTTAAGGACCCTTAATTCATATCCTCTTACATCTCCTTAATCCTCTTAGGACCCGTTAAGCCATATCCTAGGGTTCATGAGATGCATCCTCTTAACTCCCCTTAAGGAATTCTCTTAAAACCCCCCTTAAGCTATGCATCCTCTTAGGTCCCCTTAATCCATCCTATGGCTAACATCATTTGAATTTGTATGGAATTTACTATATACAGTTCTTTTCTTGCATGAATTTTTTACTTAAATGACTCACAAAAATTGTAGTTACTTACATTAATTATTTTTGCAAGTTCTCATTAAGTCTGTCTACGATGTGATTGTTGAACTGAAAAACTATTTTATCAAGAGACTATGTAAATATCAATTTTTGGTATTCACCTAAAAGTTGATAAGCTTTAATTGTATCTACATGCACATATATGTTTCATCATGTTATATAGTTGTATTAACCATCTTGATGTACATTATATATGTTTGTTCGATGTCACTTTTTAAATATCTTGTTCCAATTTTATAGATTATACATGTTTCATGTCTTCTATTTACCACATTTTATATAATTATTCAATTGTATAGATTATACATTTTATACATACAAGGAGATAGTTTTTTGTTTATCGATTCAAAAATTTGCTATGTAATTGGAAAATAGTTAAAATTACTTGCCCTTAATTTATTATGAATATGATTTAAGAAACTATTTAAGGAATGTTTTAATTTGTCACCTAACCATGTGATAAATTATATATAAAAAATTTGATTCTAGATAAGAACTTATATAGTGCATGTATTACTTAAAAATTAGATAGAATATAAATATAGATATGTATGAATGCATATAATCATGAAAATGAACATAACATGATCTCATAATTGACTGCATATATAATCATCATATTAAAGTCAGCTGATATAAATAAACACACATATGATAATAACATGTTCAAAATAAAACTAGAGATCTCTAGATAGTCCATAAAATTTGTATGCCAAGTCCAACACATATATTGAAATAAAACTACAGATCTATAGTCCATAAAATATAAAACCATCTAACTTTCAGGCTAATCGGTCAAATCAAGTCTCCTCTTTGTTCCATGTCGACTAGATGTACCTACATCATGTTGTAAAAGAGTACAAGAAACTTGAAATTAGATTTAAATTTATTTAGAAATTTTGATATAATTCAACATATTTAAAATTGAAAATATAAACTTTTAGATAAAAAAAAAAAACTAATTAAATATTGAGTAAATATAGTAAAAATGATTTCTAGTATGCATAAATTACCATATGGTCATGTGAATCAACTGGCACATTTTCTTCAACAGGTAACATAACTGTCAGTTGAGAAGATGCAAATGCCTGATCCACTATCCTGCATATTCATATAAAGCAAACAATATGTGAAAACCAAAATATATGGGTATGTGCAAGATCATCATGGAAAGAACAGGTTAAGTGGCAAAAATTTGAAAAATCAGAGTTAGGCAACTTGAGAAAAATTCAAATAAGTTATCTATATTATTTCAAAATGTGTAAGAATAGAATCTGTAGCAAATTGAATGTAGTTTCTAAACTACTAGGTATGTTTAAAAAAAAAAATCTATTTCATGAAAATTTGAAATTTCAATGTAGTGGTACTTAAATTTCGTGGGAAAAATAAGAAGTAGGTGTCTGTCTGATCACCCTAACCACAATAAAATGATAATATTTTTTTATAATATTTTAGATATAAGTAGAGGACTCCGATGCGATGCATATTTTTTTGTAAATTTTTTTCCAAGTAAATAATTAATCATGAATTTTTTATTACAACTTTTGGAAAAATATAAAAACTTGTATGTCTAACCACCTTAACTTGGTCAAAAATTCACGAAATTCATTTTTTCTTTTTTTAATCCTAGTATGTGAAGTATAGAATGTGACGCATGTTTTGGATTCAAAAATTGTGATACTGTTTGAAAACTATAGATGTTTTTCAATCAACCTATCAATTAAGACTTTAGTTGTAATTTGAATAGAAAATGAATAATAATTACTTATTAAATTCAAAGTAAAGTATAATTTATATCCGTGAAAATCTGAGAATCTCCTTTAAAACCCTTTTCGTTTCATCAATTTTGGGTAAAAAATAGTCGTCAACCGCATACCCATCATATTGCCACTTTTTGGCCCATCATGATCTTGCACATACCCATATATATATAAAAGGTTCGTAAAAATTGTATAGGAGATTTAAAGTAAAGTTTACAACCTCGAATGATATGACCTCATGATCACGCACCTGAGATCTCCCATGCATAAATTTCGATGATGTCTCAGGTGTGCGGCCCGCCATGGGTATCTCATCAAATCCCTACATATAGATGCACAACAGTTTGTATAGATCATTCACACGTGTATGTACATGAAAAAATTAAATTAGATCTATGATGTGTATTTAATTTAAACTTAACAAACTTTTGAAAGCACGCACCTGAGTTGATGATGTCTCAGGAGTGCTCACCACTGTAACTTGTGGTTGGTCAATACTAGGGATAGTATGACCTCCTTGCATTTAGATATAATATATAAATTCACACGTTTAAAAATTCAAAATAAATTAGATATATACATATATATATCCACACAAATTATTTAATATATTTTGGTTCAAGTACATGTCCAAAAGGTGAGCCCAGATCTACAACACTCGACATATACACACAATGATCATATTGAGTTTCATGCATCACGTCATCATGCGTCTACACAAAACAAAAACTTATTGAATTAATATTATATTATATATATAGTTTGATGTTATTATTTACATGAATTTTTTACATTTCAAACTTGAATTAAATTTAAGTTCAAAAGATTAACATACCTGTGTAGGACGATCCTAAGAATATAGTAAATTTAGGTATGACCCCGTCCCAAATGCATGTGCCTCACTTGAAGTGGATGTCTGAGTATCCCTATAGCCCAAGCCTCCATGCTCTCTATTGGCCACTTCAATGGCCGCGTGTGTAGTCTGCTGAGTGAGATGTCCTGAAAGTGAACTCAATGCTCCTAATGTTGATAACATGGTTTGCTACTAAAATGCAACGAGAACACTAGGAGAAGGAGGAGGAACAATAGGAGCAACTGGAGAACGTTGCTAAGGATCAACACATGCTCCTATTCTATGTTGGTGCATGCCACGCCCAGCTCCCTGAAATGCCCTCATATCAATATAGTTGGGTTTTTTACCCAACTCAAACTCAGCCCATAAATTTCTCAAAAAGTATAAGGACACCTCACGGTTGCCATGTGGTGGAGTATCAAACACCATCCACCATCTCTCCCAAAAATGTGCAGCTATCTGTGGGTGCCTACACCATAACATTGAAATTCATTTTTGTGTGGGTGGTATTGGTTGGTTTGTTTGGGGGTTCACAAAATATTGGCATATGGCTTGTTTAGTAATTTTTAGGTCATTGATTTCTTTATATGACAATTCATCCACATAGAGTTGTCTTATCTCTTCTCTCCATCGCTGGAACCATCTAGGTCCGCATCGATAGATCAAATAGAATTGACAACAATTTGCATCGTAGATGCAAACCGTGCAAGATGTGGAGGGACTCTAGTCTCATTTTTTATGAGATCTATATTTCATTGAATGACAATCAGGTTTTCTCGAATATTCTCTCTTAGTTGATCCTAGTCAACTAGAGGAGGGGGTGGGGGGTTAGGCGGTGGAGAATGTGGAGGTGTGCTAGGGTTTTGTTCATGTGGTGGACTAGGATGTACGCTAGGATCTATAGGGATTTCTTGATCAAGCATGAAATCCTCTAAATTAAATAGTGGATCCATTTGAGCAATGATATGGCAACTGCATGTTAAACAATTAAAATATATATATCAACAAACTAATTAAATAATTCACACAATTTGAAAGTTATTTAAAAATCACATTGAACATGCACAAATTCAAAATATATTTCATTTGAAGACCATTCAATTTATAGCATTAAAAAATCCATAACATTAAAAATTCATATAACATGTACACACATTAAATTGAGTCCAATGTGGGGTTGTTAATCTCATTCATTATTTTCAAATAATAATAAAGATAAAAATGAAAAATTAATAGAAGACATTGAAAGGGACACATAGATATATATGCTAGTGACCTAATTGCAATGTACAAAATATATAAAAAAGATGAGTCAAGCTCTATTCACCAAATTTTGAGAACTTATTACAAAACACACTAAAGAAACAAAAACTGAATACTAATTACAAAACAAAAAAAAAGATACAAAGCAAAAAAAGGTAGAATTCAACCAACCTGGAGGTCACTAAGGCCAAGTGTGTTGACGGGAGGAGGTGGCAGTCAAAATTTTCACCAAGCATGAGCTTTGAAATGCATACGCGATCAAGAACCTCTCTTCTTTGGTGCGGCTAGAAACAGTGAGTGAAAATGAAACGCAACCATTTATTTAAAAAAATAAATACCTTGGCAAAAATGTACGCTTTTTGAAACGCGTACACATTACAAACACGTACGCGTTTTTGGTTTGCATACCCATCACTGAGTGTGTACGCGTTCAAATTCTGGGTCGGGTACTCGATCTGTAATGCGTACGCGTTTCCTTCGAAACTTTTTGTTTTGCCCGAAATTTCCCCTCTTCGTGTACTCAACTTCTTGCTTTTACCCGTATATAAATTATCTTTAAGCCTTCGTGAATTAATAGTTAGATTTAGAGGATATTAATATAGGATTGTAAGATTGGTGTTGCTATTTTTTAAAAAACTATGTAATCTTCGATCTTAGGATGAGATATAAATATTTGTACCTAAATAACTATTTTCATTCAATATAAAATTCCTTAAGAATCATCACTTCAAGAGAATTTCACTTAATTGTTATCAAATTTATTAGATCCCACTCAAGAGATATTGATAAATATTTTTCAATATATATATATATATATGCATCATTAAGGGAGTTTAAAATTATATATTGATTAAGATAATTTTCATAGGCAATTTAGTCATAGAAGATAAAGGTGTAAATTATATATTTATTTATTTCTTTATTATTTTTACTTATTTCTTTTTATAATATATGATATAAGGTGTAATGATGGCGTTAAGGTATCCTAAAATTAATAAATCAAAATGCATGTGTGAAGATGTGTAGGTATGAAGTCAATTATGGGAGGTAATTTTGAAGAAGTAAATAACTTGATTAAACCACTCAATTGGATAAAATTTGAGAGTGAAGGATTGAAGATTCAAATAGGAGGAAGTACACCAAATCTCATAAAACAACCTTACCCTCAATCAGGTGCATATAAAAGAATATAGGCTCTATACTAAGTTGATAATTTCACTTAAAATATTCAATCATTAGATTCTCAAGAAGTTATATTAAACTCCTCTCTCATAAGAGTATCATTTAAAAAAAAAATCCCTAGTAATATTAATAAGAAATATTGTAACCCATGGAACCTTTTCAACACTTTCTCTCTCTTTTTCCCTAGATAGAAGGAAAAAGTTGGACCTTTTGATCTTATTAACTTTAACTAAACATAAAAATTAATGCAATTTTTTTTCTCAATTAGTGAGACATGACATGCTATCCTAAGGTGTGCAAAATGTCTAAATTTCTTCTTTATAAACCCTCAAAAAGAAATCCATGTGTAATTAAGAGAAACTATGAATATGTAAATTTTTGAAAAACATGTTATTTCTTGTTGGCCTTTAATTCATATTGTGGGTGTTATAAAATTTGAGTTAAGTGATCTTTATTTGATATAGCAATGGATGTTATGCATCGAAATATGTAAAACCAAGGTGACAATGTATCCAATATGTGGATTGAATCAAAAAGAAAACCTTAGACAAGAGGATGCTCCAAAACTCACAAGGCATATAATGCTCTTGGTAGATTCGTGATGAGACATACACCAAACATAAAGAGTTCCCTACACATCACAGGGTACTTGACCTTGGTGAGTCTGGTGAGAGAACAACCATCACATCATCATAGAGAAAAAATAAACCTTGGCCCAATGTATATCATTCAAAGAAAACTATGATATGAAATGAACATGGTGACCTTGAGTAGACATAGTATCATGGGTCAAAAATAAATCAAACTAAAGATAAAAAAATATAAACCAAAGAAAAAGGAAAACAACTATTAATTGATAAACATCAATGATATCCCATGCTAAAGCACAATAAGGACTAAAAATGGATTTGGATCATATTTAGTTTAGGGAAGGAAACATCCCATTTAAGACAAGTGATGGGTGATAGAAAAAAATTACACCGAACTAAAGAATGTGAAATACATGTTATTGAGGTTAATTTTCTCTATATTTTTGTTCTTTTGAATTTTTTGAATGTTTTGGATTTCAAGAATAAGGAACTTGACTTGTTCCTCAAAATAAGTTGTTCAATCTAATTCTATATCATAACCTTGTTTGCGGTCATTGGTTGGAAAACCTTTACGGAGTCTCATGAACTTAGCTATAGCTTTGTCAATTTTTATTATGTCCCAAGAAATGAGTTATAGATGGATAAGTAGAAGATTGATGAAAGGTGTAATGGTACAAATGTTTAGATTATATCAGTCAATGTAGGTACCACACCCACGAGTTCAAATACTCTCCTAGGAAAATTAGTGGCCATGTTATTACAAGTTAGAGCAAGTGGCAAACATCTTATGCCTCCCAATAATAAAATGAGAAATACTATTTAGAACTAAAATTTTGTAAATCATTATAAATCGAAAGAGTAAGAATGTTGATTAAATGACAATTAACAAGGATCAAGGATAACAAGCAAGCATGTGCAATAATCTTAGGATGATGGTGCATGCAATTAGGATGTTCTATGATGTTGCTATAATGAATGTTCATGTCTTTTATATGATTTATTTCATGATTTCAAATGCATAAAGAATGCTTTTAAATACAACATGACATACAAACTCACAAAAATATATTTTATGTTGATTCATAATGACTAATAGGAAAAAGGGCAATAGTGTTCACTTTGAAATTTAAACTTTAAATGTTTGAAGCACATAAAAGTAATCTATATCTATTTCACATTTCTAAATTTGAATCAAAGTAACAAATAAAAATCTAGGAACCAAAATCAATTCCTGAAAATGAACAATAATAAAAATAAACAAAATTAAATAATATATCATTTATTAAAATTGTGGGTTTTTTATTTTATTTTTCGATAGACTTCGAAAATTTAAGCTTAACTTTTTATAAACTACCTAAAACAACAGCCAACATGAAAAATCCATAAAGAACCGTCAATATAAACCACCCATTATTACACATAACAAAAGTTAAACTAAACAAAGACAATGTGGGACCGCCGCCGACATGTCGCAACGGAGTATCATTGAAATTTTGTTAAAACGCGCACCGTTAATTAAAGGGAAGCAACAAATCCTTTACCAACTGTAACGGTAACTCCGCCGCCAAACTGTGGCGCAGAGGATGTCGGCTGCCTGTTAGACCTTGTGGCCGACTATTTACCCCGGAAACCCCTGGACCTACATCAACAGTCAGCAGTTGATCCCATATTTTAATGTCTGCCATCATTTTCCTTGTCCGTTATCGCTTGTGGGTTTTAAATTCTTGATACAAGGCATTTGTTTAAAGAAACATGTAGAAAAGTGGAATTCAGATTACGGGAATTAGAGATCAGAAGGAATAGTTATTGGTGTAGGTAGGTAGACCACTTGCAACGAATTTTCTGCTGAGTGTGCTTCAATCATTCAGAACTGGTAGAAAGAATCAGGTTTGGTTTACCAAAACTTTGTGTGATTGCCACCTTTCTCTTCCGTGTACAAACGGCTTTGAATTCCAGTTACACAATCTCTATTCGCTCACTTTATAAATTACTAATCCTCCAATCAGGATCTCACAAAGTTATTACTCCATCCTCAATTTCAGAACTTCCTAAGCCACTCGCTAGTCTTTCTGTACTTTTCAAGTTGATTATCAATGGCAGGTGTAATGAAATGCCCTCAACGACTGCTTTTGGTAACATTGACTGAGGTGGTAATAATAGCGGGAGTTGCAGAGTATGGCGGTGTGGTTGCTCAATCTTCAGGGTGTGCAACTTCTCTGGCAACATTATCTCCCTGTGTGGGATACATCTCAAGTAATATGTCCAACACAACTCCATCACAAGGCTGCTGCACTGCCTTATCTTCTGTAGTGCAGACCAGCGCAACGTGCTTGTGCCAGCTGTTTACTGCCACCAATCCTCTGGGCATTCCCATTAACCAAACAAGGGCTCTGGCTCTACCAGGCGCTTGCAAAATCACCACTCCACCTCTCAGTCAATGCAATGGTAAATAACCTTTAATGTTTCTTAGAAGTAAGTAGTCTATTCAGTTTTAAAGAACAAGTAGTAATTGGTATACTTCTTGTTGTTTGTCAACAGCTAACGGAGCTCCAGCTACTTCTCCATCTACAGGTATGTTGACATTTCTTTTTGGCTTAGCTTAAATGTCATGTACATCTGAGTTAAATGGTAATTTTACATATAGGGAAAGTTGTGTTATTACCTTTTCCAACTGATATGAATACAAATTTTATAACAAAAAGAGTATGTAACATAATTTAATGGCTGCCCTTGCAGGTTCTAGTGCACCATCAGCAACAGAAACATCTCCTTCCTCTTCCCCTGCAACTCCAAATGCAGTGTCTCCCTCATCTAATTCACCATCTTTACTTCCTCCCACGACTTCTGTTGGAGGTATTTCACCAACAGCCAGCGAGAAGCCAACATCTAAGGCAGGAGTCCTTTTCACGCCATCCAGTATTATCAGTGCTTTAGCAGTAGCAATGGTAGCGATCAGTATTTGTTGAACATCTTTCTTCTATATTTGTGTTGGATATTCTAACATGGACCTGATTGTATTGTGGAGTGCATAGAAGTCTTTCAGCGACTTCCTCCTATTTGGGGAGTCGTCTATTAGAATTGTATTCTTTCTGAGTTGTATGTGCTGTGTGCACAGTACTACGTTAGTGATGTTTTGTAGCCATTTTTTTGGTCCTTCAAATAAATAAGGATATATACATCCACTGTAAATGACCAGACCATTGGATCTACTGGATGATATTTTGTATGATGTAGCATATTTTATATTAATACACACAAGAATTATTTCAAAAATATGTATGTAAATGATCACTGCCTCATGAAACTACATGCAACATTTACATGACCACCATCCGTTCACTGCCTCAAATATATTTTCATAATTTTTGGTTTCTTCTAGTTCTATTATTATTAAGAGAAACCCTGTTATGGGCACCGCCCTTTCTCCGACCCAAAGCTTCGTGTGATTAATCAATTGCTGCAATAATTTGTTGGTATCTTCTGTTTGGCTCTGTTTCTCTATCAATTTATGTCATGCTCTGTTTATCAATCAATTTCCGTGCTGCTCTGTTATGCCCTGTTTTGTACTATGAATAAACCAACATTTGGTATCAGAGTTGGAAACTTGATTTGTCTAGCAGGTGTATGGTTTATCTGGCAGGAGACAGAAATATAATAATGATAACAGAAGGTTTGCTGCAGGTTTGTGGATTTCTATCAGCAGATACTAGAAATTTAGCTGCTGAATATCAGAATTTGAGAAGAGTCCAATACTCTGTTTTAAAGCATTGTATTGTCAACATAAGGAAATGAATTTGTATAAACATCAGCTAAGAGAACTCAGCACTGAAAAGAGAGAATAAGAAATCAAAGACTTGAAAACACAAATGGAAACCAAATCTTAATCCTATTCTGACAACCTTACTACAAATTTTAAATAGATGTTGATTCATCTGTTGGAATGTGGATGCAGCTTAATAGTACAACACTAAATTGACAAAGTGTTTTGACAAAATGGATTTCCATTAAGATTGGAAATATATGAAAATGATGAAGGAATGAATATACTTATAGAATTTCTAAGGAAAAACAAACTAGGAGATGATGACAATGAAGACCCTGAACAAGTTGTTGAGTCAACTCAACTGGAAAATGAAATTTACAATTTCAAATAGAGAGCCAATTGATGGATAAATGTGAAGAATAAGTTTGAATGATAAAGTTTCTAAATACAAAGTTAACTGATGAAGGAAGGAGTTAACTAATGAGAGAAAAATGAAAATTTTAATTGAAAATGGATAATTTGTTCTCATTTAATTAAATAATTAAATATTATTTAATTAAATGGGTTAATAAATGATTATTAGTTAATGAATGATAATAAATGGCAAATTAATGTGATAAATGAATAAAATTAATAAATGGTAATGATGATGATTAATGGTCAGTGATAAGGAGAACTATTGATTAATGACTATAATTAGGGTTTGACGATTAAGTAAATTATATTAGTGTCTACAATCTATCTCTCTTTGAAGTAATGTTTGAAGGAACATTGTTTCAAATAAAAAAGGGTAGCTAAGAAGAAAAATTAGAAAAGATGAAGAAAATGATGGCATGCCTCACTTAAGTAAGAAATGAAAATTTCTAAAAGTAAAATGATTGATGCCCCCTTACGAGGTTATATGTGTGAAAACTACATGGGTGATCTCTCAAAAGAAGAGATGTGAAGGAAATGTTAGATGAAAGATATAAAATGATAGAAGAAAATGACTAAAAGATGGGTGCAAGAAACATGATTGTGGATGAAATGATGAGGATGAATTTATTATGATAATGTCTTATGCTAGCTTGAGTTTAGCCTTTTATTTAATATAGCAGTGGATGTCATGCACTAGGATATGTAAGACCTAGGTGACAATGTACCCTATACATTGACAGATTAAAAAATCAAACCTTAGACAAGAGGATGACCCAACACTCACAAGGCATCTAATAGTCTTGGTGGATTTGTGACTAGGCATACAACAAATGTAAGGAGTTCCCTACACATCATAAAGGGCTTGACCCTAGTGGATTTAATGAGAGAACAACCATCAAACATGACATGTAAAAATAATAGACCTTACCCCAATGTATATCATTCAAAGCACACTATGATATGAAATAATCATGGTGACTTTGAGTAGGCATAGTATGGATCAAAAGATAAATCAAACTAAAGATAAAAAATGTAAACCAAAGGAAAAGATAAACAACTATCAATTGACAAACACCAGCGATATCTCATGCTAAAGCATAGAAAGGACTAAAAGATAGATTTTGATCATGTCTAGTCTAGGGAAGGAAAGATCCAATATAAGACAAGTGATGGGTGATAGAAAAAAATTCATGATGGCAAAAGATGTGACATTATATGTTATCACTTGGTTGATGTAAACTAATATGGTCTTGTCTTGAAAGAACATGATTCAAGTGTTTTATTTGAAGCTTTAAAGTTGATGATGTTTTTTTGTTTTTGTTTGCATTTATTGATAGAGTTGCAAGTAATAGATGCAACTTGTCAATTGTGGAATGTATTCTAGTCACTAAGTGAGCTAAAAGGTATAAACAGAGATTTATTCCAAAATAGGATGTAGCACCTGCCCCCAATGTATAACAAGGCATGAAACAAAATAGGTGGAAGACATGACTAAATGGCATGGAAATAGGATGAGGAAATGGATGAGGACCTACAATATGACACATTCCAATCTATTATACATGGTGCATATGTGAACCAATTTTTACCATGGTACTTGTCTAAAGCACCACCAAACACAGTTTTCACTAGAAGATAACTTTTATCTTTCTTTTTTTTACATTTTTTCAAATTTTTGGATGCCAGACATGATGTCTATTTGTCATTTTTTCATCATGGTCACTACCTCAAGGCACCATAGAAATTATTTTCACCCAATGGTAATTTCTTTCTTTACTGTTTTCATTTTTTGGTAATTTTTAAAATGGGATATTCATCAAATTAAGCATGAAAGTGCTTGAAGTGCACAATGTGGATTACAAATCTAAAACTCTTGAGCTCTTATCCTTATGATTATGATATGATTAAAACTAATACATATATTTTGACTCATGAAAACATGTTTTGAAGATTTTGGTGGCTAAGATAATGCCTCTAGTTTTATCACCCCATATATTATTGTATACCTCTTTTACTATGATAGAAACCTCTTTTGAACTAAAGTATCTCAATAAGGTATCTTCAAAGCTCCTTTGATATAATATTTATCTATAGATGGTGAGATAGAATAAATGATGGATAAAAATTTTGTGTTGTATGTGAGGTGGGTTTGATGGCAAGGTATAATGATAAAGGTATTTATATATATCATGATATAATAAATAGTTGGGACCAACAAGCTTTTGAATGAACTTTGATTTTGGGACATCATACATGGAGAACAAAAGGTTCTTGACTAAGAATTTTGTAGTGATGACTATTTTATGGCATATCCAAAAATGATTCAATTGAAGTCATGGTATTTTCTCCTTTATTATTGATCTTGTAGGTACTTCTTCCATTGACATACTAATTGCAATATAAAATATTTTGAAATTAGTATCTATATCTAGAATGATCTTTTGTGATTCCTTTGCTAGATTGTTGATTGGTCCTATCAATATACAAATTTCAAGGGAAAGTCAACTTTCTTGGACCTATTGACACCTCCAAGGTTTTCATCAATAGATTCATCATTTTTCATTCTTTTTTCTTTTCTATCTAATATTGTCTTAAATAGTTTTTCACTAGGGGATTTAAAATTTTCATTTTTTCTATATTTTTGTTATTTTGAATTTTTTAAATTTCAAGACTAAGGAACTTGACTTGTTCCCCAAAATAATTTTTTGAATCTAATTCTATATCACAACCTTGTTTATGGTCATTAGTTTGAAAACCTTCATGGAGTCCAATGAACGTACTTATAACTTTGTCATTTTCAAATATGTCCCAAGGTCCAAAGGATCTTGATGGTCCCAAGAAATGATTCTTGGATGGATAAGTGAAAGATTGATGGAAGGTGTAATGATAGGTGTAATGGTACAAATGTTTAGCTCATTGAAGAGGGTGTAAAATTCAATCTTGCATAGAAATTTGATATCTTTATCATTGACAATGCCACTTGATACATGTAGATCTTGATCATAGAACTAGAAGGATAGATTATGTTCTTTAAGACTATGAAAATTTTTATCCCACATGTCAATAGGATATTAAGCATTTTGGAAATATGTAAATATCTTAACAACACTAAAGAGCTTCAATTTTGGAAAGGGAACATTATCCTTATTAGGGACTTGGTTGTATTCAAACTACATCTCCATGTTAATAATCTAAGTGTAGAGGAAATAGTGATCTTGGCATCCATCATAGTTGTTGATTCACATTTGGCTAGAGATTAATGCCCTTCAAGGGTAGGAGGCCTCTAAATTTAAATGACATTGACCTGATCAATCAATGTAGATACCACACTAATGAGTTCAAATACTCTCTCTAGCAAATTAGTGGCCATGCTATTACAAGAACTAGAGAAAGCGGAAAAATTTTTGTGTCCCAACAACAAAATGAGGAAGAATATATAGAACTAAAATTATATAAATCATTAAAAATTATGGATTTTCCACAAATTTCAATTTACATGGTAGAAATTAAAGTTGCACATATTTACTCAAGTAGCACAACTTTCCTTATCAAAATTATTGTATGGGAAGGCATGCATGCAAGATGAGCTTAAAGAAATGAATGCACAAATTTCAAGGATGACCATGAGATATTTGAGAGAACTCAAGATGAACATCTCTAAAATAAAACAAATAAAAAAATCATAGAAATAAATCAACATTAATAACTAAATGCCATGTTTTTAGAGTAAACCCATGATTTTTTAAAAGTAAAACCATATTTTGGGCTCAAAACAACCAACCAAATCCTCATCTTTCCTTTAAATACAACTGGTACAATGGTATTAAAAATATGACATAGATTTCTCCATACTAAACAAAATTCAAAACTTAAATCAAGATGCTTATAACTAAGAAGCTATTTTCAAAGATGTTTA
Organism: Sequoia sempervirens; assembly: GCA_007258455.2. Lineage (NCBI taxonomy): Eukaryota > Viridiplantae > Streptophyta > Pinopsida > Cupressales > Cupressaceae > Sequoia > Sequoia sempervirens. The sequence continues at coordinate 708,443,286 of VDFB02058242.1, read as the reverse complement.
TTGAGTAAAGAGAAGTTTATGAAATAATAACACATACTTTTTTTAAGAAAACATAAATTTATCAAAGAAGAATAAAGGCTTTTCAAGAAAACACTTCAAATTTGTATTTAATGAAAAATTATCTTAAGAGTGAGTGAAGAGATCTTCAAAAACCAATTGACATCTTATAAGAGATTCAAAATTTGAATCAAATTGATTGAAAAATAACCTAAATCCATGACTAGAAATACTCTAATGCCAAATTTGATATGAAGAAAATAAGAGAGAAGAAATTTTTTGTCCACACAATATGGGCAATTAGGTTTGGCATGATTTTAGTATCAAAATAGGCACTCTATAAAAAATAATAAAACCTATCACAAGTTAGTTATGATTTCAAAGTATCTCACCCTATTTTTAGTTTATTAAACATCATAAGAATGTGTCATAAGCTATTTTAAGATCCCCAAAAGATAGAAGATCAAAATTAGCCAAAATAAATACTCTCAATGGACAATGATGTCACAAGAAAATATGCTCAATTTCCAATTAAGGGTAGTTTAAATAATATAAATATAAAAATATGAAATTAATTTGTGAGAAAATGACAATAAATAAATAAAAAAATCAAGAATTTGCAAAGGTTGAGACACCTTAATTCTCAACAAGAATTGCATCTAAAACCCTAATGTATATCTAATGACATTTATTTCCATTTATCAAGGGAGTGGGAATGTTGATTTAATGAGAATTAACAAGGATCAAAGATAGTAAGAAAGCATGTGCAATATTCTTAAAATGATGGTGCATGCAATTAGGATGTTTTATGATGTTTCCATAATGAATGTTCATGCCTTTTATAGGTTTTCTTTCATGATTTCATATGCATAAGGAATGCTCTTAAATACAACATAGTATACAAACTTACAAAAATATATTTTAGGTTGATTCATAATGATGAATATGAAAAAAAGGCAATAATGTTCACTTTGAAATTTAAATTTTAAAAGATTGAAACACATAATAATCTAGATCTATTTCACATTAGTAAATTTGAATCAAAGTAACAAGTAAAAATCTAAGAATTGAAATCAAATCTTGAAAATGAACAATAATATAAATAAATAAAACTAGCAATTGCACCTTGGTGTGCAATGGGTACGCCAAAGAAGTGTCAAAAGTCAATTAAGGAAACCTCCATTTTGTCATGACTTAGACCTATTTTCCATCAACACATACTTAAAACGTTCTTGACGATTCTAAAAGTTGATCTAGGTATTTGTTTAATAATCCAAATGCAATTGCCACCAACTTCTCACTATAGTTGCAGAGGAAGATTTCTTGTCCCTCCTCTTTTGCATTATTCAATGCACGTTTGACTCTAAAAAATACTTTGATATCTTAATTTCCCAAAAAAATTCTTCCAATTTTGGATGGATAGATTTGAAATCCTTCCAGATCATATTTCATATTGACCAAGCATCTTTCCATTCCTAAACAGATCCCTCTCTTTTTTATTTTCCCCATTCTCCACCCCTCTAAATAACTGTGTATTTTATATATCACATATAAAATATTATAATTATTTTTTATATTAATTAATTATTATATTAGATTTATATTGGATGATTGCAAATATAAATAAAAATATGTAATAATAAAGGTAAACACAATTTAAGATATTTAAATTAGAAAATATTATATTTTAAATCAAGCAACAAAGGAGTCTCTCATATTACCATATATAATATTGGAAGCCTTTCAAAGAAATTTATAAATCCTCAACCAAAATAACCTTTGCCACCTCTTTTGCTACATCGGTCGTGAGCTTATAGAATTATTTTGAACAGTACAGACCCACTTTCCTTCCAAAAATATTTCCAAGATTTTGTTATTTAGTCATTTGTAGCTTTTTGGGGAAAAACAAAATCATGATACTTAAAAATTCCAAACATGAAATGTTAAAGGAAACTGAATAACTTTGCATGTTACGTTTCTTCCCATTTCATTAAGCTTCATGCAGACAACCACATATTTAATCCTCAACATAAATCCGTACAACTTGAAAGATATTCCCAAAGTCGTCTCTTTAACTGGGCAAAATCAATTTATTATGATCTGGAGCAGTCATCCAATCTAAGAAGTTCAAGTTGCTTTCAATATTAACACATTTTCATGAGAATCTGTTACTGTCATTTCATTTTGCAGCTCTCTTTAAAAAATTTCTATACATAAATGCTTTTTATAAAATCCCACAATGGTTTGCACCTGTTTTGCCTGAGACAATACTTATTGGCTAAAAATTGTTTCTGATAATTGAATTGCATAAAATGATTCACAATCACATAGCACAACAAAGTGGTTAGTTTTGATGTCTTTATTAGTCAAAATTGACTTGATTCTTTTAACTTTGAGAAAATATAAGTGTAGAAAAAGGTGATGCACACCAATATTTCATATTTGTCTCTAAGGGAACAAAAAGAAATGGAAAAAAGAAGGTTCAATGCATGACATAAATAACAATATACCCAATTGCACAACACTCAACATTTTCTTGAACATATCCAAGAGGCTAGGGTGTAGTAGTAAAGCAGAACAATTTCCATCATGTCAACTCAGGTTCAAACCCCAATCCATTTTCTCACAAAACAATGTGGTAGTGATAATGCAGACCTTCCCAAACAAATCTAGCTGCAATTTGGTTGTGATAATTCAGGCCTTCACAACTGAATCTGGATGCAAATAACAGGTGAATTTTGACAGAAAAGATACTCTTAGAACATGACTCCTAGGACAAACAACTGCTTGGGTTGAGCATGTATTCCTTCATTTAAACAGTTTTCTGGCACAACTGAAATGTAAAATTTCCCCTCAATTTTCTTCTTTAGGGCATCAAATTTTTTAGAACCACAAAGAAGCAGGTAATGCCCAAATTCCCAGCTTCCTCTAGTAAACCCTCTGGCTGAAGTAAATGATAAACAAAGTCCACCCAAAACAAAATATCTGTTAAAGAAAATTGTAGTTTTAGGTTACAATCAAATACAACTGCACCCAATTCTAATGCAAAGGTGATGAAATCAAAGTTAAGTGAAGAACAGTTGTACCCATATATAAAAAATTGATAAAAATCAGAATTAAAACAAGAACTGTACCAAAGTCTACAGAAATAGAGAAAGGGATGAAGAGGCAATTTGAAATGGCATGTGCAAGAATATAAACCAAGGTACAAGAGTATTATAGAAAACTGTGTATTTTCCTTCCTGAAAATAGCTATAAGTCATGACAAAATGGAGGTATCCTAAAATAGGGATTTAAGAAACATACCATCATTGTATATATAGACAGTGACACATTGCATATTATACATCTTATTTTATGATGTTAACAGCAACGTCTAATTCTCCAAAATCTAGACACTTTAGGAAAAATACTTTCTAGAAATTGGAAATATTGGGTCCCTTCTTTATCACTGTAAGTATGGCACACTGCACCTCAATCTAGTTCAAACCTAGTTTTACAAGTTGCTTCATTTAGCATCACTAATAATCTCTCTGAGAATATTCCCCTTGTTTGAAATGATGGAACCAAATTGCATCTCTCACTATAATTTGTCTTGAATCAATCGTTGAGATAATCTTGTTTGCAGTGGGGCAATCAACACACACTTGATGGTTCTTCATGACTCTAATAGATGTTCCAAGTTGGGTCTTAAAAATAAGCCAAATGTGATTGCCAACTTCTAACTGTGTTGGTAGAAGAATAATTATTTTTCTCCTCCTCTGCATCATTTAGTGCATGTCTTAAATCTGCAAAATACCTTGCTATCCTCATCTCCGAAAACAATTTATCCAACTTGTAATAGATCTTTTGTGTCTAGCGGTGTGATATGTCTTCATTTTATTATGCCCTTCAATCCAACTAAAAATATATATGTTTATAATATTTTTAATCTTTCGTCGACCTTCATACCATTTAAACCTCATCCCATTTCCTCTTCTCTGCATAGGCGTTTGATAGAAGAACATAAGTTGCACCATTTTTAGGATCCAGCTAAAAAAGAAGATTGACACTAGATATTCCTAACCTTACATTCTTATGTGCTCTACAGGCACCAAGAAAACACACCACACAACTCCAACAGATTTAATTTGCATTTTGATGATAAGTTTTGAGTTTCCTCAAGATAAACAACATGGCCAAGAAGGTCAAACATGCACGCATAATGATCAACTGTTGGTGTAATGTAATAAGAGACACTCATAGAACTCAATTATTACAACCCTCATCCACTAAACTCATATAGTTGCATGCTAGTAACCTACAAGTTTACATGACCAGGGTGTTCCAGAGTACTTCATTAAGTCAAAAAAACTTATAGAATCGTTGCAAAAGGCATTTTGGACAATCGTGCGATAATAGAATTCCATGAGATCAAAGAGAATTTTGTCAACCATTTGACGTGCTGGGTATGCTTCCACATGTTGCATTCATATCTACAAGAGTACTTGTGACTACAACTTCAAACAACAATGCACTTTCAATTATGTTTTGATGGATATTCATACTCTGTTGCAAAGCTTTCCCAATTTGGCACAGGCTGGGAAGATGCTGGCAAAGGTTGTGGAGTTAGGACTTACACCTACCAATTGCATTTGCTTAAAGTTTACAAGGCCTTCTCAATAAACCCATTTTGTGAATATCCATCCAGCTTTCTAGTCTCTTGAGACAACATTTCTTTGAAGTATTTAGTCAAACAACACAACTTCCTTATCCATGCATTTTAAAAAATTTATATATGTCTAGCAAGGCACTTGTAACTATATCGAACCACAATTCCCTTTCGATTGTGCTTTGATGGATGTCCATGTGGTGTACTAAAGTTCTAATTTTAGCACAGGCTGGGAGCATGCTATGAAAACTAGTGGATTCTGGATTTACTCCTCCAAATCACTTTGAGGCATTTTCTCTTTGCATTTTGTCAAACAGTTCGCATGCCTTGTGTATGCTTCCACATTTTGCATAGAAGACTACAACGGTATTCACAACTACGATGTCTGACAAATATTTATCCTCAATTATATTTTGGTGGATGTTCATGCCCTATCCTAAATATCCCATTTTAGCACAGGATGAGAGGATGCTGGCAAAGGATGTTTACTTTGGCTTTACCCCTGCCATTTGCATTTGCTTAAAAGATTCAAAGGACTTTTCAACAAAACCCATTTTGTGCATATCCTGATATCGTACCACATTTTTATTGGGTGCTTCTTTGAAAAGCCTTATAACCTCACCAAGGATGCCATTTTGTACATATCTTGCAATAGTTTCAGTACAGGAAACCAGATTCTTTCGACGCATCACATCAAACAGCCCCTGTTCCTTGTGTATACTTCCACATTTTGCACAAATATCTACTAAAACATTTGTGACTACAGCATCTAAAAAATGCTCCCTTTCCATTATGATTTGATCGATGTTCATACCATGTTAAAGAGCTCCTGTTCCATTTATTGTATGGAAGTCTATTCTCGCGAATATGATTATGAACTGATTAGGTTGAACACAGATTCGTCACATTTGCAGAAACAATTTTATTGCTTCATGATGAACCAGGGCTGCGTTGATCAGAATAGAAGTCTATTCTCAGGTCTATGATTTCCGTGTTTTTCATTAAGAACCATTACAAATGAAAGAGAAAACTGGAAACCATTCCATTTTTTTTCAGCTTGACAATCAACGGATGAAATAGGTTCAATCGTCTCCCATGGTCTAGCAGGTGATACCAGTAGTCGATCGCATTATCACTTATAGAGTTTTTGTTTGTTTGCTTTAATTTACCAAGAGAAATTGAGAGTTTAATCTAGTGAGTTAGAGTTTAGTTCCGATGGAGTGATGTGCAATAGTCATCCACACTCTAGAAAATTGAACCTACAACCTAAACGACCTAAAATAATGGAAACAATCTAAACAATACTGGCCGAAAAGGAAAAAGAGCATGGGTGCTCGATTTTCACCATTACACATAATAAAAGTCAAATTAAACAATGACATTGTAGGAGCGCCGCCGACATTGTTGCTACGAAGTATATTGAAATTTTGTTAAAACGAACGCCGTTGATTAAAGGGTGGGCAACCCACCCTTGACCAAATGTAACGGTAACTCCGCCGCAAAAGTGTGCAGCAGAGGAAGTGGACTGCATGTTAGACCTTGTACCTGACTATTTACCTGGAAACGCACGGACCTACATGAACAGTCGGCTGATGATCCAAAAGTTTAATGTCTTATATCCTTTTCCTTGTCCGTAATCGCTTGTGGGAAGATACACATAGAAAAGGGGAATTCAGATTACGGGAATTAGAAATCAGAAAGGATAGTTCTTGGTGCACGTACACCTCTTACAACGAATTTTCAGCTGAATGTACTTCAATTATTCAAAACTGGTAGAGATAATTAGGTTTGGTTAACTAAAACTTTCTGTGATTGCCACTTTTCTCTTCCGTCTACAAATAGCTTTGAATTCCAGTTACGCAATCTCTATTCGCTTACTTTATAAATTACTGATCTTCCAATCAGGATCTCACAAAGCCATTACTACATCCTTAATTTCAGAACTTCCTAAGCCACTCGGTAGTCTTTCTGTACTTTTCAAGTTGATTATCAATGGCAGGTGTAATGGAATGCCCTCAACGATTGCTTTCGGTAACATTGACTGTGGTGGTAATACTAACAGGAGTTGCAGATTATGGCGGTGTGGCTGCTCAATCTTCAGGGTGTGCAACTTCTCTGGCAACATTGACTCCCTGTGTGGGCTATATCACAAGTAATATGTCCAACCCAACTCCATCACAGGGCTGCTGCACTGCTTTATCTTCGGTAGTGCAGACCAGCGCAATGTGTTTGTGCCAGCTGTTCACTGCTACCAATCCGCTGGGCATCCCCATTAACCAAACAAGGGCTCTGGCTCTACCAGGCGCTTGCAAGATCACCACTCCACCTCTCAGTCAGTGCAATGGTAAATAAACTTTAATGTTTCTTGGAAGTAATTAGTCTATTCAGTTTTATAAAACAAATAGTAATTGGTATACTTGTTGTTTGTCAACAGCTGCAGGCGCTCCAGCTGCTTCTCCATCTACAGGTATGTTTATATTTCTTTTTGGCTTGGCTTAAATGTCATGTACATCTGTAGTTAAAGGGTAACTTTATATATAGAGAGAGTTGTGTTATTACCATTTTCGACTGATATGAATATAAATTTTATAACAAAATAAGTATGGAACATAATTTAATGGCTGCCCTTGCAGGTTCAAGCGCACCACCAGCAACAGAAACCTCTCCTTCCTCTTCCCCTGCAACTCCAAATTCAGTGTCTCCCTCATCTAATTCACCCACAGCCAGTGAGAAGCCAACATCAAAGGCAGGAGCCGTTTTCACACCATCCACGATTATCAGTGCTTTAGCAGTAGCAATGGTAGCGATCAGTATTTGTTGAACATCTTTCTTCTATATCTGTGTTGGATATTCTAATATGGACCTGATTGTATTGTGAAGTCCATAGAAGTCTTTCGGCGACTTCCTCCTATTTGGGTAGTTACCTATTAGAATTGTATTTTTTCTGAGTTTTATGTGCTGAGAGCACAGTACTACGTTAGTGATGTTTTGTAGCCATTCTTTTGTCCTGCAACTAAATAAGGATATATGCATCCACTGTAAATGGCCAGACCACTGGACCTACTGATGATCGGTGCCTCATGAAACTACATGCCACATTTATATGACCACCACCATGCTCGGTGCCTCGAATATGTTTTTCATAATTTTTGGGTGCTTCTAGTTTTGTTTATTATTAAGATAAACCCTGTTTTGGGAACCGCCATTTTTCCGATCCAATGCTTTCTGTATCAGATTTAAGGATTAATTAATTAATTAATCAATTGCTGCAATAAGTTATTGGCGTATTCTATTTTTCTCTGTTTCTCTACCAATTTATGTTATCCTCTGTTTACCAATCAAGTTTTGCGGTGCTCTGTTATGCCTTGCTTTGTATTCTGAATAAACCAACATTTGGTGTCGGAGTTGTAAACTTGACTTGTCTAGCAGGTGTATGGTATATCTTGCAGTTGATAGAAATTTAATAGTGGTAGCAGAAGGTTTGCTGCAGGTATGTGGCTTTTCTATCAGCAGATACTAAAATTTATATGCTGAAAATCAGAATTTGAGAAGAGCAGAATACTCTGTTCTAAAGCATAATGCTATGAGTTTGTTTGAACATCAGCTAAGAGAATTCAGGCCGTGAAAAGAGAGTACACTTGCTCTTTGTGTAAACAATGAAATTGGAAAATAAGAAATCAAATACTTGAAAACACAAACTGAAATCAAATCTTAATCATATTCTAGCAACCTCATTACAAACTTGAAATAGATGTTGATTCATTTGTTGGAATGTAGATGTGACTTAGCAAACACTAAATTGACAAAGTATTTCGACCAAATGGAATTGCATTAAGACTGGAAGTATATGGAAATGAGAGAAGAAATGACTATATTCATAGAATTTTTAAGGAAAAATAAACTAGGAGATGAGGATGAAAATGAAGACCCTAGTTAATTAAAACAGGTTGTGGAGTCAACTCAGTTAAAAGATGAAAATTTACAATTTCCAACAGATAAAAGGATTATAATGAATTATTTAATTTGATTGATGGATAAATATGAGGGACAAGTTTTCATTCAAATACAAAGTTAATTGATGAATGATGAGAAGTTTCTAAAATCAGACAAAGTTAACTAATGAAGGAGGGAGTTAATTGATGAGAGAAAAATGAAAATTTAAAATAAAATATTATTTAATTAAATAGATTAATAAATGATTATTATTTAATGAATGAAAATAAATGGTAAATTAATGTGAATAAAATTAATAAATGATAATTAATTAAGCAATGATAAAAAAAATATATATAGCAGTAATAAAAGAGCTTTGATGTCACACATTTCTACTAAATTACTACAGCTCCTATGACTCCCACAGTTGCCTCCTTTGTCGCGCCCTCGATGTTGGTCTACCCTTCATCTGTAGGCACATGAACTTCTGCTATGCCTTTTCTCCCTGCCAACGTTGGGGTTCTCCTGCCTGGGAAGGACGTCGGGTTTTCATTGCCACCAACAACATGCCCTAGCTCAACTAGGGATTTGGAATTCCAAAGCACCAATTACCACTTATAGGGTGATTCAATATCTCCCTGTCTTACAGTTGGATCTCAAGGTTCGTTTGATTAAAAAAATGGGCATAGCTTGTCCTTCCGTAATATGCTTACTGGTCTGAATCAAGGGAAAAAGTTTAAGTGTAGAGCCTAGGATGCTCACCTCTAAAGGACAATTCGACCTCTAATGTACAAGGGATTTCCGAATTGCCCAAAAACCTTCATTAGGAAGGCATCCTCCTCACGTATTCTGGTTTTTTCAGAAAAGCTCAAAAAGGAGGTTGACGTTGGTGAGCAGTATTTTTCCTCCAACGAATTGATTGGCTAGTTCAAACGCTTATGGCCAAAATTACTAGATCTACATGAGTGGATCTCATCAACATGGCTATCCACGCTCAAAAGTAATGTAGAGGTTTATCCATGCATGCTCAAGGGTTTCTTATTGTGGTGTTTGATTGCATTCAAGATAGGGATGTTATTCTACAAGAGAAATGGTGCTTGGGGCAAATGTAATAATCAACCCCAATCCTTTTTTTTTCCCCTATTTGGTCTCACTGTTGTATGTAGTTTTCTAAGTATGTTTCAAGGTTGTTTGGAGTTTTGTCTCACATTTCCATTCAATGTAAAATGATACCAAATGATACATAAACCAAAGGAAAGTAACTCTCAAATAACTAGCTAGAAATTCCTTGCTTTCATTACAATAATCAAATTTTCAATGAACATTCAAATAGCATATTTTATATAAAAAATCAAAAGAAGTTTCAGACCTAGATAAAAGCCTCATAGCAACAAGAAAGCCATCTTCCAAATCCAACGACCAACACCTATTAATCAGCCTTATTTCTCCTTTGTTCAAGAGTGCTCCCAACGTAGCACGAAGGAACAAAAACATCAACCACAAACACCAAAGAAGTTAGGTCAGAAATTGAAAACTCCACTCCTAAGGGTTGTCCCTCTCCTAGGTGTGATTTTTCCTTATAAATTCAAATCCTTCTCAAATAAATGCAAACCACTACTCATTTTGATCACCATAAGGAAAGGAGCCTTTCTAATCCATACCCATAATGATCTAAAAATCCTTTTCAGATATATGAGCCAAAATATGAGTTTCAAGTTCAAGATAGCCATGCTAGAAAGCTTAGAATTCTCACCAAAAACTCCAAAGATGCACACCAAACAAAAAACACCAACAAACCACACCAAATCAATCAAAAATACTGATAAATCTTCATCCTTGAAGCACAATTTGATCCCTAAATGAAATCACCCAACACTAGCTTTAGCAAGGTCTTTCACTACCAAGACTAGTCTTAGTATCTGAGGGTTTTCATCCTCAATCCTATCCTTCAATCCTTGGTTTCAAACTATCATCATATCTCTGTATTTTCAAACTCAAGCATGAGCAAAATGAGCCTCCAAAATGACTTTTATCCAAGCTTCAAGTTAGGGGTTAGGGCAACCAACAACCCTAAAATCCATGCCATCCTTCAAAGAGTTTTGATTTTAAATTACTTTTAATACTTTTCCTTCATCACTTACGTTCCCAAGGAGAAAATAAAAAGATATAACTTGAAAAACAACTTTAAGTTGTAATACTAGGTGCAATGGTCACTTTTTAGTATGTCCCCACTATAACCACCTTTAATTAAGAAATATAAAGTCACTTTTATTGAGCACACATTTCAAGAGTTAATTCAAATATTTAAATGATTTCCTCAAAGTAACTTTATTGAAACTGAATATGCTGCACAAACAAGCCTGGCTTGGTCCAATGTTCCAAAATAGACTTACTATTTTAGTAAGTTACCATCCAAAGGCTCAAAATGGAGAGTAACTGACATTGCACAAAGGCTCACTATAGATAATGAGCATCCAACTAGCCTTGCTAAAAATAGGTCCCCCAACAAACAAAAAAACCAACTCCTAAACTGGAACTAAGTCCCCTCAACATAACCTCTTAGCCAATAGGAACTCTGGAATTAGCTAAAAGTGATGACCATTGTGTTGGAATTGTGAAACAAGCACAAAACCATGAGCCACAAGATCAAACACAAACAAAACACCTTCCATGCAAGAGATCTGCAAAACAAATGTGCAATTATCTTCAACAAGAAAAAGTTATAGAAGAGAAAAAAAACTTTCAAGAAGATATGAAAGCTATAGATATTCTCCCCTTAATAATTACAATGAGATCAATCCTTATAAAAGGAGATCAAGAAACCCTAAAGAAAAGCCTAAAGGGAAACCCTAGTGTGCACACTTAATAATTAATAAATAATTAATTATTAATGTGCCTAAGTTTAGCTTAAGTAACTAAAGTGATAAGTGACTTAATTAATTAACCAATATGATTAAATTAATTAAGTAAAACAACTTATTACTCTAACACCCCCCCTTAAGATGAACTTAGGAAGTAGCTAAAAACACTAAGGAAAAGATGGATAAAAGCAAAGATGGGTCTTGGCAAACAAGGCCAAGTAAGGAACCCATGTACAAATAGAAGATCTCTATAAAGCAAAGAAATCGAGAAAACCTCGTGGGAAAAAAACTCTACTCCAAGAAGAGATCAAAGGTGTTTCAAGGTTTGAAAAGCCTCCAAATCAAGGAAATGTCCTGAAAAAGAAGAACATGTAGAACATCACAGAAGCATGAAGAAGCTGCAAACTCTGTCGAAAGATGACTACTACGGTGCTGAAGAACCTCCTCTAAAGATAGGATGATCAAGATCAAGAAGACAACAATCTGCATGAGTGCCCCCAATGGCACTACTCAAATCAGATGGCAAACAAAGGCAAACACCTGGAACGAAGATACATATGGCACAAGTACCAATAGTATGAAAAACACTGATCAACCAAGGAAATGGAAGGTCACTCAACCGAAACCATTGAAGCATTAACACCAACAATAGAAACCCCCCCATAATGCTGAAAAGGGAGAGGCGTGACAGGTACACTGAAATTGAATGCCAGAAAGTAGTGCATTAAGAGGAACCAAGAGCATCTAAAGGTGCAAATATGAAAGTACAAGCTGATAGAAAGGATGTGAAACCAAAAGTCACATACGCATGAGAAAGGTATGAAGGAAAACAAAGGCAAACATCGACCCCCATGGCAGTTTATATCATAGTGCAAGTACAATAAGGCACAAAGTGATGTGCAAGAAACCCAATACTACACATACATTGTTGAGGCACTTTATCTTAGTGCATTTACAAAAGAGAAATACATGAAGAACAACAAAAAATGAAGCATCCCATACAAATAAGAAGTTCCCAAGAGCTAATATGTCCAAGTAATTTATCTGAGTGTGAAAACACAAAAAACTGAATAAAACATACCTAGAGTGAAATCTAGAAAAATTGCATAGATGGAACTAAAGAGCTCTGAAATACGGTTCTGACGTCGCTGAGATCGCAAAAAATGGAGAAACTAAATCAAAAGTTATGAGCTCAGGACTGAAAATAGCTCCTTTGACTTCAACTAGTTGTATAATGCACCAACAAAAAAATGAACTGGTGAGACCCACACCACTAAAAAGTTGATAGAAGCAGTGTTCTGACGATATCTCGTTTGCCAAAAAATGATATCGTATGCCCAAGTTATGGCCTCTGGAAGAAAACAGCTCCAAAGGGGGAAAAATAACTAGTGTGGCATTAAATTTGATTGTCATACGACTGTCGCAGTAAAAATCAAGGCCTAAATTTGACAGCCAAATGGCTGTCAGCAGATTTGCACAAGTGGGCTTAAAAAACAATGTTTTTAAAAAAACATAAAAATTACAATGAAAGCTTTAATTTAAAAAAAATCATAAAAAAAGGCCTATGAGAGTATGCTGATGGGTGCAATGTCGAGACCTGCGACAATGACTTTTTTTCTTTTTAAACAAAACTTTTTTCAAAAAGCTTTTAAAAAATTAAAGCTTTTAAATTTTTTCTTTTTTTACAATTACAAAAATACTGCAAAAATTTTTATTGTAGATTTTTTTTTTTTGTTCGAATTTTTTTTTTTACCTCAATCCACGTGCAAACGGCATACAGGACCATACAGACAAATTTTTTTGCCTCAGAAATCAACTGAACCAATATATAGGTGAGTTTACAGTCGATATTTAGGTTTTTGGCTGCTCCGGACGCAATGGTGAGGTCCATTTAGGCTGAAAATGCTCCAAAAAATTGAGCACCCCTTGGATCTGGCAAAAAAAGACTTTCTTCAAACCCTCACAGATCTGACAAACAGAAGCCAAATTTAACGAAACAAAGGTCGATCTAGACTATTCTAGCAACTCTGGATTCAATGGAGAGGTCTGATTCATGCCAAAATGCTTCTAAAAAATTTCTCTAGAATTTACAAAGAAAGCAAAGGAGATACAGATTTGAAGCCTGCAACCCTTGTTGAAGAAGAAAACCTCATAAATCGAGAAGGGGTTTGTTGAATCCATGCTCTAATACCATGTTGGAATTGTGAAACAAGCACAAAACCACGAGCCACAAGATCAAACACAAACAAAACACCTTCCATGCAAGAAATCTACAAAACAAATGTGAAATTATCTTCAACAAGAAAAAGCTACAGAAGAGAAAAAAACTTTCAAGAAGATATGAAAGCTACAAATATTCTCCCATTAATAATTACAATGAGATCAATCCTTATAAAAGGAGATCAAGAAACCCTAAAGAAAAGCCTAAAGGGAAACCCTAGTGTGCACACTTAATAATTAATAAATAATTAATTATTAATATGCCTAAGTTTAGCTTAAGTAACTAAAGTGATAAGTGACTTAATTAATTAACCAATATGATTAAATTAATTAAGTAAAACAACTTATTACTCTAACACATTGCACAGAGGCTAGGAGAGGACATTATAGTCCACCCTCCCCAAAGATTGCTTTCCCTCAAGCAATTGTAATAATTGATGTTGAAGTATCTACTCACTCTCCCATGTAGCATCCTATAGAAGAGGGGGATTCAGTACTCACGAGTTCTCTTCACTCAAAAAGCCTCACGGGGTGAACTACCCTAAACTACTTGAATGGAACAATGCAGAAGTTTTAGAATCTGAAAGAGCAAGTCATAGAGATTTTATGGAAAAACTAATGAACTCTTGGCCAAAGGACGTCAATGCAGAACACGAACGATAATGAGGCACGCTTGTGTCTCTTAAGGTGTGCTAGCGTCTCGTATGAACCAGAAAGTGAGTTTATCTCAAAAAATGGTTAAAGTGACTACTTTTACACTAATTGCTAAGAAATCTTAAAATGCAGGAAAGTGACAAAATTGAAATAGGGTGAAGTAAAACTAATAAAAATAAGAAGAAGAAAGGGAGAAAATACTTACAACCACATGAGTGATGAAGCTCAAAGCTTGTGAGTGTCTTCAATTCTTGCACCCAAGAGGGAGAGAGAAATTGTTGGGTGGTTGTATAGGGGTCTACCTTAGTCAGACCCCCGTTTAGGTGTTCCCACCTCCACCGACAATCAAATAGATAGAGAGAAAAAGGGAAATGAATTAAAGAACACTTAAAGCACTACAAAACAATATTATTCTACTCAACCAAGTAATAGAGAAAAGGAGTGAAAGTTTACCACCTCCACCAAAAGTGCTCAAGGCTAATGGAGGAGAAAATGCAAGAAACTCAAGCCTCTACAACAATGATGTTTTGTTCCATACTTGCTCTACTGAAGTGGTGAAGAGTTGATGTTGTTGTTGTGAAGTGTAAAGTGTTTGGATATTTAAGAGATGGTGAAGAAGTTGGTTAGAGCTTATGAAGCTTGTGAGGGAAGTGAAGAAGCTATTAGAAGATGTGAAGAGATGTGTAGAAGATGAAATGCATATGGAAGGAGTGAATTTGAAGGGGAGATAAAGAAAATGACCATATTTAGGTTGTTCGGCTGAGGAGGGTGTTACAAATCGACCCTCAATGGGAAGTGTAATGCATTTTTAGGCTCTAGATGTGAGAATTTGTCAAGGACATAAGTACATTGCACAGATGTCTATGCATTCCATGGGCGTCTCTGATAGAAATGCCTCCATAGGTGCTCAAAACAGGCACCAAGTGTGATGCAAGCAGTGGGCTTAGGTGGAATTAAGCCTCTGAACTTGGTTTTCTAAGGTGGATAAAGGAAAAAATGGGATTTGCACACGGGGTACAAATTAGCTCTTATACACATCCTCAACTGGTAGGTCCCACCACTTCACCAAGTACTTGGTGATCACTCTCCTGAAATTCCTCTCTCTGAAGTCAATAACATCCTCTAGTATAAGCTCCAATTTCCCCTCCTCATCCAATGGGGGTAATACTGTTGAAGGTACCACATTATGTCCAAGTGCCTTCTTAAGGCATGAACTAGTTCTCTATGAGACCTTTCCAACGGTGGAAATGACTTTGAATTCCGAGCACCAAGTCAAAAGTTATGACCCCACCAAGTAGGGGTAAATAAATTCCTAGTTTTTCAAAGAGCACTATTCTTCACATTAGATTCACCAAAATGTAGAAGAGGGGGATTCGCTACTCATGAGTTCTCTTCACTCAGAGAGTCTCATGGGGTGAACTACCCTAAACTACCTCAATGGAACGATGCAAAAGTTTCAAAATCTGAAAGACTAGGTCACAGAGATTCTTTGGACGAACTGATGAGCTCTCAGCTGAAGGACATTAGCGTAGAATACAAACATCAATGCAATGCATCGACATCTTAGAGGCACACTGGCATCTCGTACGGACCAAAGAATGAGTTTATCACAAAAAATTCCTAAATGACTGCTAACTACCAGATTACTAAGAAATTACAAAATGTAGGAAAATGACAAAAAGTAATAAAGCTAAAATAAAGTGAAATGGATGATAAAGATAAGCAGTAGAAAGGGAGGAAATACTTACAACCATGTGAGTGATGAAGCTTCCAGCTCGTGAGTGTCTTCAATACCTACACACAAGAGGGAGAGAGAAAGTTTTGGGTGGTTGTATAGGGGCCTACCTCAGTCAAATCCCCATTTAGGTGTTCCCACTTCCACAGACAACCAAATAGATAAAGAGAGAAAGGGAAATGAAGTAAAGATCACTTAAAGCACTACAAAACAGTGTTACACTACTCAACCAAGTAATAGAGGAGAGGAGCACGAAAGCTTACCACCTCCACCAAGAGCACTCATGGATAATTGAGGACAAAATGAGAGGAACTCAAGCCTTTGCGACAATGGTGTTTTTTCCACACTTGCTCTACTGAAGTGGTGGAGTGTTGATGTTGTTGCTGTGAAGTGTAAAGTGTTTGGAGATTTAAGGGATGGTGAAGAAGCTACCTAGATCTTGTGAAGGGATTGTTAAGCTTGTGAGGGAAGTGAAGAAGCTCTTAGAAGATGTGACGGGATGTGTAGAAAATGAAATGCATACGGAAGGAGTGAATTTGAAGGGGAGATGAAGAAAATGGCCATATTTGGGTCGGTCGGCCGAGGAGGGCGTTACAAATCTACCCCCAATGGGAAGTGTAATGCCTCTATAGGCTCCAGACGAGGGAATTTTTCAGGGATGTAAGTGTGTTGTGTGGACATTTGCGTGCCGCATGGGCATCCTCGATAGAAATGCCTCCACTGATGCTCAAAATAGGTGTCAAGTGTGATGCAAGCAGTGGGCTTAGGTGGAACTAAGCCTCCGAACTTGGTTTTCTAATGTGGATAAAGGAAAAAAGGGGATTGGCGCATGGGGTGAAAATTCGCTCTTATACACATCCTCAACTGGTAGGTCCCACCACTTCACCAAATACTCTGTGATCACTCTCCTCCTAATGTTCCTCTCTTTGAAGTCAATAACATCCTCTGGTATAAGCTCCAATATCCCCTCCTCATCCAATGGGGGTAATACTGTTGAGGGTACCACAATATGTCCAAGTGCCTTCTTAAGGTGTGATACATGAAACACATTATGCACTCTACTATCCACAGGTAACTCCATCTCATAAGAAGCCTCACCAACCCTCTTGGTGACCCTAAATTGGCTATAAAATCATGATTTCAATTTCTCTGCTCCACTCTTTGTGAGAGTGGATTGTCTGTATGGCTATAGTCTAACATAAACTGTGTCTCCCACCTCAAACTCCCTCTCTATGATTCAATGTTGGCCAGCATACAACTTTTTCTAATTTTGTGTCTATTGAATTTTTTCTCTTAAGGATCTCATGAATTATTAAATCTCTTGCAAGAAATCCCAAGCCTTGGGTGCTCTACAATCACCAAATAATAAGTCAATGGAGTTGGGATACTCATATCCATACAACGCCATGAACAATGACATCTTGATGGACATATGGTAAGTAGAGTTGTAGCAGAGCTCCCCTAAATGCAGCCATCTAACCCAAGCCTTCTACTGCCCTAAAACATAATTCCTCAAGTAACCTTCCACCCACTTGTTAACAATTTTAGTTTGTCCATCTATTTGTGGGTGGTAGATAGTGTTGGGAGTCAACTTTGTACCACAAAGTTTGAACAATTCTTGCCAAAGAAAACTTGTGAATTTATTGTCCCTATCACTTATGATATTCTTAGGTTCCCCATGAAGCCTAAACACCTCCTTGAAGAATAAATTTTCCATCTGTAACACTGAAAAACCTGTTGATATAGTAAAGAAATGGGAAAATTTAGTCAACTTGTCCACTACCACATAAATGCAATCCTTCCCTTGCACCTTGGGAAGTCCTGTGATGAAATCCATAGATATACTTTCCCAATTTTGAGTAGGAATGGGCAATGGTTGCAGCAGACCAATAGGAAATTTGTGCTCATTTTTATTATGTTGATACACTTGACACTCACAAACATACTTGGTTATGTCATCTTTCATCCCCTTCCATGAGACCCTCTCATGGATCTGCTTGTATGTCTTGTAAAACCATAGGTGACCAGCCAAAGGAGTGTCATGAAATGCATTCAAAATCAGCTCCCTAAACTTAGTTTTAGCCACAAGAAGTATCCTTTCTTTATAGAAAATTAACCCATCCTTAACACTATACTTTTCATCATTCAAAGTGCCATCTAGTATAATGTTAGTGAATGATTTTTTCACATAATCAACTTGTATTTCCTCTTTCCAATTTACTTCTATCTCACAAATAATGCACAAGAGTGGCCTCTTAGAAAGAGCATCAGCAACTACATTGTGCTTCCCTTTTACATACTCAATATCAAAGTCAAAGGCTTGAAATTTGCTTACCCATTTTTGTTGCCTTTCACTTAAATCATTCTTATTTAAAAAGTATTTGAGGTTGTTATGATACATCTTCACTACAAATCTGCCCCCAATAAGGTAGTATCCATACTTAGCCAAGGCATGCATGATGACTAACATTTCTTTATCATATATGGAATAATTATTTTCAACTCTTCTCAATTGTCTGCTCTCAAATGCTATAGGATGCTTGTTTCACATTATGATAGCCCCTATACCTTCTCTTGAAGCATCACACTCAAGTTCAAATGGTTTAGTAAAATATGAAATAGCTAAAATAGGGCATCAGCTCATAAAAACCTTGAACTGGTCAAAGGCTCTCTGTGCTGATTCGAACCAAGAGAATGCCCCTTTCTAGGTCAAATCCATACAAGTGGGGCAACAAGTTGTGAGAACCCTTTCCCAAACCTCCTATAAAAATTTCATAGCCCAAAGAACCCCTTAAGTTGTGATAGATTTGTAGGTGGTGGACAGTCTTGTATTGCCTTAATTTTTTTTGGGTCTACACACACACCATTTGCACTAACGATATGCCCAAAATAGAGTAACTTAGTCATGCCAAATCCACACTTAGATTCCCTTGCAAACAATGACTCCCTCTCAAGAATTCCAAGTACCTCATCTAAATGTTTCAAATGCTCCTCCCAAGACTTACTAAAGATAAGAATGTCATCAAAAATATCATAACATACTTACAGAGTTGCTTGTTGAAAACTCTATTTATACATGACTAAAAGGTGGCTGGTGTGTTCGTCAAGCCAAAAGGAATGACCAGAAACTCAAAGTTCCAAAAGTGGCACCTGAAAGTTTCCGTCTCCACATCCTCTTCCTTCACTCTAATCTGGTGATAACCTGATCTCAAGTCAATTTTGGAGAAGTAAACCGCACCATGAAACTCATCTATCAGCTCATCAATTTGAGGAATGGGATACCTATTTTTAATAGTATTTTTGTTCAAATCCATGTAGCCCATGCACATGTGCATGGTCCCATCCTTCTTCTTCACCAATACAACTAAAGAAGCAAATGGATTCTTACTTGGTCTTATGTGCCCCATCTCAATGAGCTCATGAATGGATTTCTTAATCTCATCCCTGTGCCTCTTAGGATGATGGTAGAGAGTGGTAATGACTAGTTTGGCTCCCTCTTCCAACTCGATGACATGCTCAATACCTCTATTAGGTGGCCTCCCTGGAGGTATACTACCAAAAACCTTTCTCCTTTTGGTAAGGAGCTCTTGTATATTCGGTGGATAGGTCCTCTTAACCTCCTCAATGACCATAGTCATTACTATGCACTTTGTTGCCCACTCAATCTGATCATGTCTAAAATGTTTTTCCATGCGTTTGAAGGACACCACATATGGTCCTTCATTAGACAAGCCTCTCAAGATGACATTCTTACCACCTGATTTTAATTTTAACTCCTTGGTCTAAAAGTTGAGAGTAATCTCTCCCAATGAATGTAGCCATTGAATCCCCAACACTACATCTGTATCACCTATGCCCACCACATAAAAATCTTCTTTTATCTCATGGTTGCCTAGCTGAACACTTAACTACATAACAATCCTAGTACACTAAATAGTGAGCCCATCGACCATCATAACTCTAAAACCACCAACTTCCTAAGTTTGTAGCCCTCTTTGTGCTATTAGGCCCTCATCGATGAAGTTATGGGTAGCTCTTGTATCAATTAAAGCTACCATACACTGCCCCTGAATCACACCTCTGATGCACATAGATTGATTCTTTTGGAAACTATGGAGTTGGCCTAATGTTCCACTGTTGTCCCCTACCTTTTCACCTTCTTCTAGAGCTTTTCCCTCTTCACTTTCATCAGTGCTATCTCGTTGTTTTGAATTTTTTGCAACCTCATCATTATCTAATTGGTATTCTATCAGCAATGCTTTAGCCTTGGAAGCACATTTTGTGTGTATGGCTCATTGCATGTGAAACATAAACCCTTTCTTCTTAACTCATTAAGGGTCTCACTTTCAATATTAGTGTATTGTTTTTTGGGCTGCTCATGCTCTTTTACTGAAATCTGCTCTTAAAAGTTGATTTCTCCATATCTCTAGCCTTTTTTATGGCTTCCTGGAGGCTAGGAGGGTTGACATCTTTAATCCAACCCCTTAATGGATAGGAAATCCCATCAATGAAAAATACTATAAGCCTCCTCTTAGATATATTAGTCACTAGCACTGATTTTTTTTGAAAATATGCAAAGGATGAGTCTACAAAACTCCATTGTTTAAGTTGGGCTAACTCCTTAAAGTGCAACTCATGATCTTTTTCATCAAATATTTTAATTATCCTTTCAGTGAACACCCTATAAGGAGTTATTTTTGCATGCCCCAAGGTTATAATTCCATTATACCACCACTCATGAGCAATGTCGTCTAAGTGTATTGATGCATACTAGACAGATTCTAGCTATGGCATAGAATTCAATGTGAAGTAGGTATCAAGTTTTTGTACCCACTCCCATGCTGCCATCTTCCCAGACCCATCAAAATAAGGAAGTGTAAGTTTTCCAACCTTCCTTCATAACTCATTCTGTTGGTCCCTATTTCCCCTATGATTAGAATGTCTCATCCTCAAGCCAATGTAGTCTCTAAGAGATATATCCATCTAGAAATCAACCCCTGCATTGAGTCAATCTTTCCTAAACCGATTATGTTGTTCCAAAAAAGTAAGCTCAAGATTCAAAGGTGCTTCTACTCTTGGTAGAAAGTTCTGTAGAAAGTTCTGCATAAGAGGCCTTGCCAAAGTTCCCTGGTTACAATTTTCTTGTTGTCCTACCCTGATTCCTTGATCCATTCTCACAGGTATGAAATCTACTATCTTGTCATTAGTCTCTTGCACTTGTTGGGCTTCCCTCATCTGTCCCCTAACCAAGGTTTCAAGTAAGATTGTCATTCTATCTGGAGGTTCCTCATTCCTCTCATTCCTAACATTCCTTTCACCTTCTCCACCCCTATCTCCCATGTTTCCTATGTTAGAAGACCCATTGGATGATGGTTTTGTTTGTTGCTCCTCTTTAGAAGATGACCAATGTTCCCAAAAACTTTCCTTTTTTCTCCTACTCCATTCTAAATTCCTTCTTTCTCTATCACTCTGGCTCATAGAAATTTATACCCACTAGATGGCAGGACTGATTTGGTTATGATACCACTGTAATAATCAACCCCAATTTATTTTTTTCCCCTATTTAGTCTCACTGTTGTATGTAGTTTTTTGAGTATGGTTCAAGGTTGTTTGGAGTTTTGTCTCACCTTTCTATTCAATATAAAATGATACCAAATGATACATAAACCAAAGCAAAGTAACTCTCAAATAAATAGCTTGAAATGTCTTGATTTCATTACAATATTCATATTTTCAATGAACATAATTAAAACATCAGATTTACAAAGTTTATATCAAAAAGTAGAAGAAGTTTCAGACTTGGATAAAAGCCTCACAACAACAAGAAATCCATCTTTCAAACCCAATGACCAACACCTATTATTGATCCTTTTTTCTCCTTTGTTCAAGAGTGTTCCCAACACAAGAAGGAGTAGAAACATCAACCACAAACGCAAAAGAAGTCAGGTGACCAAAAACTAAAAACTCCACTCCCAAGCATTGTCCCTCTCCTAGGTGTGATTTTTCCTTATAAATTCAAATCCTTCTCAAAAAAATGCAAACCACTACTCATTTTGATCTCCATAGGATCCTTTCAAATCCATACCCATAATGATCTAAAGATCCTTCTTAAAGATATGATCCAAAATATGAGTTTTAGGTTTAGGATAGCCATGCCTAGAAAGCTTAGAATTCTCACCAAAAACTTCAAATATGAACACCAAAAAAAAATGCCAACAAACCACACCAAACCAATCAAAAATATTGATAAATCTTCATCCTTCAAGCATTGTTGTGATCACTGAATGAAATCACCCAACACTCACTTGAGCAAGATCTTTCACTGTCAAGACTGGTCTCATAATATGAGGGTTTTCGTTCTCAATCTCATCCTTCAATCCCTAGTTTCAAACCAACAATATATCCTTGTATTTTAAAACTCAAGCATGAGCAAAATGAGCCTCCAAAATGACTTTTATCCGACCTTCAAGTTAGGATGACCAACAACCCTAAATCCATGTCATCCTTCGAAGAGCTTTGATTTTAAATTATTTTTAATTTTTTTCCTTCATCACTTAGGTTCCCAAGGAGAAAATAATAAGATATAACTTTAAAAACAACTATAAGTTGTAATACTAGGTTCCATGGTCACTTTTTAATATGTCCCCCTTATGACCCCCTTTAATTAATAAATATAATGTCACTTTTATTAAGCACACATTTCAAGACTTAATTCAAATATTTAAATGATTTCCTCAAAGTAACTTTATCAAATAAATACACTGCACAGAAAAGGCTAACTTGGTCCAATGTTTCAAAAATAGACTTACTATTTTTAGTAAGTACTAAAAATAGTAAGTTATTGTCCAAAGGCTCAAACTGGAGAGTAACTAACATCGCGCCAAGGCTCACTATAGATAGTGAGCATCCAACTAGCCTTGCTAAAAATAGAAATTCTATTGACAAACAAAAAACCCAACTCCCAAATTGGAAATGAGTCCCCTCAAGATAACCTCATAGCCAACATGGACTCTAGAATAATTGGCTAAAAGTGATGACCACTGCACAGAGGCTAGGAGGATACATTACAACAAAACATTCTCCTTCTCCAACCATGGTTTCCAAATTTTAACCCTACTACTACTTCTTTCTCTGTAAAACCTATTTGGATTCGATTTCTGAATCTTACGTTACAATTCTAGTTTGCAGATTACTTTCATGTGATTGGGGAATCACTGAGAAGCTTCCTTACAGTGTATTCAGAAATAACTAACTTCACCCACACAACTTTTTATTGCATTATTTTTGAAATTGATGTCAAAAAGAATATCCCCATAGATATCACATTCAAGTTTGCTGACCATAGTTGGATGCAACCTCTAGATTATGAAGGTTCACCCTTTCGATGTAGGAAGTATTTTGAAACAAGTCATATGGCCAATTCTTGCTCCAAAATCATTAAAAAAATTTATCAGTAGTCTTGGTGGACTGATGCTCTACCTCTTCATTACTCAATCAAAGCATCATCAAAGGTGTGCAAGGAAAATGCTGAACCTTCTCAGATACCCATTCTCTCGCCAAATTTTTAGAGTGGGAAAGGTAAAGCACAACCAACTATGAAACCCTAGACAAAAACTTGTTTGGCTCAAAGACAGCCTCAACAATCAAACAACCCCTTAAAAGTCAAGCCTTAGATTATAGCCCCAAGCCCAAATGTTGTATCTTCTCCAATGAGCGAATGGAAAGCAACTGTAATGAGTGGTGGAAGCAATCCACATGTTTCATCTCAAATTGCAAAACCCACAAAAATGTAAAAGTAGAAAGATGGGGAGGAGCGGCAAGAGGTTTAGAACAAGAAAAAAAATCCTCATGGAAAAACTGAATAGGATTAAAATGGATTTGCAATCTCATGCCAAATATAGTAGATAAAATGTAACTCAAATTGAGCAGATTTTATTGTTGTACCCCTTTGATGCATTACTCCATGCTAGCCATGGCTGGCCATTTATGTAATTTTTAATTTTAATCAATAAACATACTCTTACAGATCAAAAATAATAATTAAGTAATGATAATAATGATGATTAAAAGTCAATGATTAAGAGAATTAGTGATTAATGACTATAATTAGGGTTTGATGAGTAAGTAAATTATTTTAGTGTGTGTCATTTATCTCTTTTTGAAGCAATGTTTGAAGTGACATTATTTCAAAATAAAAGTAGTTAAAAAGAAAAATTAGAAAAGATGAAGAAAATGATGACATGCCCCAATTAAGTTAAAAATGACAAATGAAAGATGCAAAATTGTTGGTGTAATTAAATGTCTTGTACCTTGTCCTAGGTCATAATTACACCTTAGTTAAGTTTACTTAGGGACCACATAGGAGGTTGTTGGAGAATCTCCACTTTTGGTGGACTTGACATGTCATCACCTCATCATTTCCACCTTTTGTGGACACATCATGTGATTATCTCTCCATATTTGGTGGAGTGATAAGTTTTCCTAGTTGTCTCATGTCATAAGATTCTGACACTTGTCATAATCTTATGCCCTTCTATGTTCTCACCTTGGCTATTTAACCAAGGGGTCTCTCATTTGTAATCAATCATGTATTGCATATCATATTAATGACATTGAATACAGTTTATTCTTGTCATAATCTTTCTCTCTCTTCTTGTGCTTTCTATTTGGTCCATAGATCTTGGGTGGCTGCCATAGCCAATTCTAACATGGTATCAGAGCATGTTTGGAGCCATTGGAGAGTCTTATTCTGAAGAGAGATTCCAGATCTAAAGAAATTCCAGATCTAAGGAGGTTCCATTCGTGGCTCTTTTTTGCAGGTTCAAATCCGAGCTTGCTGGTGCAAATTTGAGCTCACCATTGTATCCGGAAGGTTCGAGATAGTCAATTTTTCCTTTTGTTTCGTCCAAATCAGAGCTACGAGGCCAAATCTATGAGGGTTTGAAGCTGAAGGGTGGTTGCCAGATCTAGAAGGTCGCTGTAATTTTGGAGCATTTTGGGTCAAATCTGATCCTGCCATCACGTCCAAAAGGGCCAAAAACCCTATGATCGACTGTCAATTCGTCTGATTTGGAGCAATTGTCTGGTGAAGCAAAAAAAAATTTACCCGAGAGCCGTACGGCCCCCAGGTCGCTATCATTGCTTGGTCAGTACGATTTTTCGAAAAAAATTATTATTTAATTCGATCGAAAATTTTTTGAAATTTTTTTATGAAAAATCCTATTGTACCGACTAAATTTTCTTTGGAAAGATTTTATTTGAAATTTTTAAAAAAAAAAAGAGGCAGAAATTTTAATTTCTGTGGAGTATTTCGTAGTACATAGTACTGCGCAGACGCAGTACAAGGGTACTGAGTACTCGCCGGGTGGTCAAATCACCCTGCGCGGGCCCTCCAGATCCGCCACCCGCAGACCAATCAACGGAGTTAATTAAAAACTGCCGGCATTCTTGAAAATTCCGACCGATTTCAAACATTCCGACGCTTCCAAAGAAAATCGGCGGCTTTCAATATTCACCAGCGGCGAAATAAATCCGGCAAATCTCCTTCAGCGGTCCGTGCAAAACTCCGGCGGTTAGTGGAAAAAATCGGCAAAGAATATTCCGACGCCAAGTATATTCCGGCAGATTGGCGGACGCCGACTGGTGACGGCCAGTCGACCGTCAATTTTAATCACTTATTTTGCTGACATCAGCACATGTCAGCAGTGACGTCAGCAAGCTCTTTTGAAAATTTTCCCCCTCACGGATTGCATTCTAATTTTTGCAGTCTAACTTTGAAGCTCAATAACTCAGTCATTTTGAGTCCTTTTTTTGAGCAACTTTTTTTGATTTGGGCTAGAATTTTGTGATCTATGCACTGGTGAAATCATTTTTTGGTTTTGGTGCCTGTTTTTCCAGAATCTTCAGATTCTCACAGGTGTTGCTGCTTCGTCCTCATTTTGGGAACTTCGGGAGCTCATATCTTGCTCCTACGGTAACATTTTTGGGTGCAATTTTTTTTGAAAGTGCATGATTTTTCGTGTGCTTCTCAGTGGTGTGATAAGATTGGTCTCATTTTGTACCAAAAATTGTACTTGATACTGTGGCCTATTTTGGTATTTGTAAGCACTAAGATCAAGTCTAGCTTGCTGTTTTTCGCATTTAGCAACTGTAAACGCACTAAATATAAAGTGTCAAATCAGATATTTCTTGGGGGGGTTTCTTGATTGAGTGATTTGGGGGGGTAATCTTGTAGTGATTGTTTGCATTCTTTTGCTTGATTACTGTTCTTGCAATGGGGAGATCTCAAATTGAACCCCTAAATCCACATAATTATGCTACATGGAGAAAATCAGTAACAAACTATCTCATGATGAAAGGTCTAATAGGTCATCTAAAGGACACAATTCAAAAACCTACAGATGCTAAAGAATTGGCAATGTGGGAGATTGATCGTGAGAAAACACTTGGATGCATATGCTCATTAGTCTCATTTGATTTGCAGTTTCATATTGAATCATGTACTACACCTAAAGAGGTATGGGATACTTTTGAGAAATTGTATGGCAAAACAGATAAGATTAGAGGCTATCAGATTGAGAATGATTTGATGAATCTTGATCCTAAAAGTTTTGACCACATCCAAGACTACATCTCCAAAATCAAGCAACTAAGGTTGAAAGAATGCACTATTGAAAAAGAGGATTTACAGTTGATTCTGAATGTGTTATCCAAGCTTGGTCCTGAGTATTCAGTGTTTGTTTCTGGCTTTCATACCCATCGACTTTCTATGGGAGCATCATATGTTGATCCTAAGTTTGATGACTTTGCAAATCTCCTAATCCAAGAGGAAGCTAAGTTAATGAACATGGGTCTAATCAAGTCTTCCAAACCACAAGCATTGGTGGCAAATGAGTCTAAGGTACAGAAAGAATTAGAGAATCTTGATAAGAAGCAAAAGAAGAAAAAGAACAAGCCACATAAAGAATCAGAATCCTCATCATCAAAAGGAGAAACATCTAAGAAGGAGAGACCTTTTTGTGCATATTTCAAGAAGGATGGACATGAAGAACACTATTGTTATAAGAAGGATATTGATGAGTTGAAGAATCTTCTCAAAAAGAATCGTATTGCTTTGCCTTCTAGAATGTCTGAATCTTCTTCTCCTTCTACTTCAAAACAGTCTAAAAAGGACAAAGGTCAAACATATATATCAGGATATAAAGGACAAGCTCTTTGTGCTCATTCAAGTCCAGGATCAGGAAGATGGCTTCTAGATTCAGGAGCGTCACATCATATGGCATCTTCGCAGACTATCTTCTCTTCATTTCAGCTTTGTTCAATGTCTCCTATCTTGATGGGAAACAACACATACATGAGTGTAACAGGGAAGGGATCTATTAGCATTGGGGAAAACACTTTTCAGGATGTCTTGTGTGTTCCTCATTTGACGAACAATCTACTTTCCATATATCAGATTACACATGGTGGAGATGGGATAACTGTGGAGTTCACACCTGATTCAGTTATCATTCGTGACTTGGAGACTAGAGATGTCATTGCTATTGGGGTGGTTGATCATTCATCTCGGTTGTATTCCTTTGCACAGTTTGCTTCTGATGATGACAATGTTCCTTTGACTGTTGATCACAACTATGATTCTAAGGAGACATTTAGCTTTTTGAACTTGGGCATACTCACATCAGATCCAGTCCTTGAGCCATGCACTTCATCTCCTCCACCTACTATTGCAGTTGGACTATGGATGAAATGATGAAGATGAACTTATTACAATGATGTATTATGATAGCTTGAGTCTAGAAACTTTTATTTGATATAGAAATGGATGCCATGCACTAGGATATGTAAGACCTAGGTGACAATGTATGTGAAAGGAAGAAAATTGTAGCCCTTTTTCTTTTTTTATGGGGTTTATGACCTAAAAGGAGGCCATTTTCACTAACTTTCACTCAAGAACAAACCCTTGAGATCTCAATGCAAAGGAGAAAGAGATCTTGCAAGAGGGTTGTTCTAGGAATTAAATATGATATAATAAGGGGTTCACCACCAAGCTAGAGCTTGGAAAAGACAATGACATGCAAGATAAAATGCAAAACCTTAATATGATGCAAACTTGAATTAAATAACTTAAAAATGCATATAAAATAGAATAAGAAGATGTGAAATGAAATGTGTGCACTTGAGAATTTGAAGATGACTGGAAGGAGCCCTGAAATGCTAGAAATTTTGACTTTTTGACCTAGTGGGACTCATTTACAATTTTGGGAAAATCAGTCCCAATCCTAGATTTTTACACAGTAGGTTTTAGACAAAAGGGTATCTGAATCCACAAAAAAAATTGAAAAACACTTACAATGGGAATCATTTTCCACTTGTGGTGAATGAGTCTAGTTTGGATATTTTTGGAACTTCAAGTTCTAAATCTGGTCCTCACTATCTTCTCTTTATGTTCCCCTTTTTT
Organism: Sequoia sempervirens; assembly: GCA_007258455.2. Taxonomy (NCBI): domain Eukaryota; kingdom Viridiplantae; phylum Streptophyta; class Pinopsida; order Cupressales; family Cupressaceae; genus Sequoia; species Sequoia sempervirens. Next base: position 708,414,775 of record VDFB02058242.1, on the reverse strand, counting down.
TTTGGATGTGAAACTCTGATTTCAAGGCCATAGATGACCTTTTAGTAAAGATTATGACCTTACAAATGGGGAGACAACTTCAACAAGCTTGTAACCTAATTTTTAATGATCTTTCAAGCTCCAAGAATCCTAGATTTTCAATCACACAAAGAGAGAGAGAGAGAGAGATAAAACATGTTGATTGTTAGGGAATATGGGTTTGACTTGGTCAAACCCCTTTTAGGTAATTAAACCAAATGATGAAACAATGAAACGAGGATATGAAACATGAAACATGAACAATGATACTTTGAATGATGCCTTGCAAATTATGCTTTATAAATCTACAACTCAACATAAAATGGCCATGAAGGATGTAGATCTTGATCTTGGATCTTCAATGCTACATCACAACACTAGCTCAATAACATACTTGATGCTTGATATACTTGACATGATGATGTATCTTGAATTTTTGCAACAATGGATGGATAATTCTACCCTTGAATGACTTAAGAATGATCTTGAATGATATCATGATGATCTTGTAAAGTCTTGGAATGCTTAACTCTTGCTTGCTTGGCTTGATAACATGTAGGATTGATGAAATAATTATTTGAAAGCTTTTTTATATAGGAAATGCACTCAATGACCATTTACTTGATCCCAAAGGCCAACATAGAATAGATTTGAGCTTAAAACCCAAATTTCCCACTCAAAACCTTGAAAATAGCTCAAATGGGACTCATTCACCAAGCTAGGTGAATGAGTCCCACCTAGATGGTACTCTTTCACCCAAAGTGGTGAATGGGTCCCACAGGGGCTATTTTGCCAGCTAAAGTGTTAGGGAGTGAAGAGATTAAGTTTATATGTTGACCTTTTTCAGGTTTTTTTATTAAAATATGCCTTGGGATGCATAATATGAGGTCATAGGGGCCTATTAATGATGATATGAAGGTTATAAATATAAGAGGGACCAAAATCCAATGTGAAAGTGTAAATAAATACACTTTACAACACTAAATTAAGGAAAAATTGGGTGTACATATTTAGCTAAGAAGGGCCCAAAATCCGATGTGAATGTGTAAAAAAAATTGCATTGAGACAAGATTAGGTCCACCTTAGTTTACAAGCCTCCTAAATTTAATGTGAAGGTGTAAATAAAGACACTTTACAACATTAAATTAAGGTAGAGTTAAGTTAATTTAGCCTAAAAAGGGACCAATACCTAATGTGGATGTGTAAAACACCTCACAACTCTAGATCAAGGTCACATTAAATATGATTTGTCATTAATTATCCACATAACAAGTGTGAAAATGTTCATGACAACATTTTTTGACACTACATTTAGCCCCCACTTTAGTGAGAGGATGAATTTGCTTCAAACTCACACTAAAGTAGACATTCAAGAGGGGTCCAAACATACCAATGTAGATGAAAAAGTACAAAGATCAAAGGAGGTGGCAAATCCCCCAAGATCCAAGATCCTATGTCAAACCAACATAAGTACAAAAGGACTGACACAAGGTGTATAATTTGCAACAAAACAAGATACTAAAACATATAATGAGAAATATATAAAGAAGAAAGAAAAGAATAAGTTAGGTGGATCTAGTTTTGAAAAAATTCTCACTCTGCGGCCACAAAACTTCAGGTCATCTGCAGGGTGAGTTGTCCCAAAGAAGTGGTTTAGTGAGAAAGTCATGCCAGTGTATCAACTTCCCACCGTATAATGAGAAAGTCATTCCAATGTGTTGGCTTCCCATCGTAGAGTGAGAAATTCATGTCAATGTGTCGGCTTCCCATCATGCTAACCACACAAAGGTTATTCTCCTAATAACTTTGATAAGGCATCACAATGTAATGCTTTTTGTAAATGTTTTTTCCATGTAAAAATTTTGTTAAAGGGGATTTTGCTTTGTTTGTGTAACAATATTCCTCTTAGGGAGCATTGTACCTAATGTCTCCAAGAGAGGACAAGTCAAAAGTGTCAGATCATCGCCCATAGGATGCCTCGTTCACATCATGCCATGTTAGTAGATCATACACTCTTGGATGACATCAAACCCAATGACACCACCAAGAAGAGGGAACATCACAATAAAAAGGAAAAATCATGCCATGACATTTTTCCAAAAGATATCATCTATGTATGCCCCCACTTTAAAGTGGTTGCTACATCATCACTATGAGAAATTTCTTTAAAGTATCCAATGATAGATGATAACATTAAAGAAGACATGAGATCCAACTTGAAAAGCCCTATGCTAAGTCATATTTTTATAAATTGGACTACATCATGGATAAGTATGTCACATGTGAGCCAACTTAAGGCATGTCATCCACATCCCTAGCTTGCTCTTATATATACATGAAAGGCAGTCAACTAGCCAAAAGATATAACAACAAGTGACATATGGGGATAAGGCTTCCTATCCCCCTTTCCCCCACTTAGTGCAAGACAAGGGTGAGCCCAAAATGGATGATGATATGCTACTCCTTGCAATAATGAGTATGTTATGATCCTACAACTATTACATGGCAAGGAGTAGCAACTAAGGTTGTCCATTATGATGAGTAAACAAAGTTTCAACTTGATACATATTTAATGAGATATCTATTAGTTTAGGATGTACCAAGGTTAAAGTTGTCTTGGAAGAATCTTTTGTGATAGTGTTGACATTGAATGAAGGATTTTGTTTTGAGAGACAATAACCAAGATCATTAGTCATTTCTTAAATTTTAGGCTTTATAGGGACATGGATACCTTGTTCTATAGCATCACATCCTTTCCTAAGTTGATTCATAAGTTCAAAACCTCTTCCATAAAGCTTTTAACTTCTTTCATATTTGGTGGTTGTTCAACCTCATTAAAGTTTGTCATGTATGTTTTTTTTTCCTTCTAAAGTGGTTGAAGTGAATGTTTTTGAATTTTGTATTGTCGTTACCAGTTTCTCTTTTCCCTTTTTAGACTCTTTTGTTATGATCTTGTATTCTCCCATGAATATAGGTATGAAATCAAAGGTTTCTAAAGCATCTTCCAATAACTTGGTGCCTTCTTCAATTTTCTTTTGTTTTTTTTGTCTCTTGTACGATTTCTACATGTGTGGTTGTTGTTAATGGATATCAAATGTTCATAATGTAAAAAGCCTTATTCATAGTTTCATGATCTCTTAGTGAAGAGGAGGCTATTTTCACTTCATCATCTTCATCTAAGGAAGCCATATTACTATTTTTTAAAAGAACTGTGTCATTGTTGTCATTTTCTTGCACCATGATACCTTCCCTAGTAGGAGATTTTTTAGGAGAAAAAACTAGATGTTCATGGCATTCAAAGGTGTGTTCTTCTAAAATAACTTCATCACAATTAGGGAGGTTATTAATGATTATATTTTTTTTCATTTCAATGATGGCATTTTCTTTTTCAACAAAGTTTTCCTCATTATTCTCATCGATTGGATCTTGTAACTCCATAATATCTTCTTCAACAATAGGAGAGATATTAGAAGAGCTGGAAATTTGATTGCTGTCCATAGTTTTCTCTAGTGTCTCATTCTCTTGTGCCATAATATCTACCCTAGTAGGAGAGTTTTTAGGAAAGTAACAAACAAGAGGTTCATCACATTCTGAGGTTGGATGTTGTAAAGTAGCTTCATCACACGTAGGGGAGGCATCAAGAGAAGGATAACAATGAGTTTCATGGTTACCAAGTTGATTGGACATTTTTGTTGAAATAGGTCTTCCCAAATGGTAGGGGCATCAGGAAAGGGAGGAACAAGGTTCTCATGAGTCTCAATAAGGATATCTTCTAACACTAAACTATCATCTTCAGGTCTAGAAGATCTATATTAGGAGAAGGAAAGGTTTTATTGTCATGATTATCTACAATTGCATCCCTCTGTCCTATAATTTCTTCCCAAGTAGGAGAGGTAGGATTGTCATAGCTCTCAATTATTAGATCTCTTAATATCAACATATCCTCCACACAAATGTGTTTATCATGATCATTCACAATTGCATCCTTATTCACTAAAACATTTTCACAAGTAGGGGAGGTGTTGGGAGATGAATAGGTAGTAGGTAAAGTAGTGGCCATGAACTCAACTTCATTTTTCATAATGTATTTCCAAGGGAAAAGACAAACAAGACTTTTATGATTCTCAATGATTGCATCTCTTATCACCAAGATACATGTGTCACTAATAGGAGAGGTGTCAAGAGAAGAACAATTATGATTGTCATGATTGTCAATGCTTTCATCCTATTGTATCAAACCTTTAGTGGATGATCTATGAGAGATGAAGTCATCAAGGGATTCATCTAACATGTCAAATTCATCACTACTAGAAATGGTTTGAATGATATGATTTCTCTAAGGTTAACCATTTTTTGTTTATTTCTTTTGATGTTTTTTAGTTTTTTTTTTTGTTTTCATTTTCTAATGAATGTTAAATGTAATATAATATAATTGAACTATGAACTAATGGTGAAATTGAAAAGTGCAAGAAACTAATTCTATCCATAGTTATAATGAATGTAAATGATGCTAATTCTAATGATTTCAATGTAACAGAAAGTAGGAAAACTAAAATAGAAAAGCAATAACAACAAGAAGAAGCTTAAAAATAGAAAATTTAACTCTATAAAATGCAGTGCAAAATTTGGATTGGGACTAATTTTCCCAAGGTGGTGAATGAGTCCCAGTAGGGATTTTTTTTAGAATTTTCAAAAAAAATTGGTTTTTAATTTATTTTTTCTATGTTGTATGATCTAGATATGAGGTGCAAATGGATATTTTGAATGTTGTTCAATGAAATTAAATGAAAAAATGCAAGATAAATGAGCTTTCACTAATTAATGCAAAATTCGAAACCCTAGAATACAAATTAAGCAATGCAAATCCTAATGCAAGCCAAATCTAGGATGAAAATGTACTCCAAATCAAAATTATGATGTTCTAAATGTAGGTTCACCAAAATGAAAGGAAGAAAATTGGAGCCCTTTCACGTTGAGTTCACCAAAATGAAAGGAAGAAAATTGGTGGCCTCTTTTTCTATTTTTAGGGGGTTTAGGACCTAAAAGGGGGCCATTTTCACTAAGTTTCACTCAAGAACAAACCCTTGAGATCTCAATGCAAAGGAGAAAGAGATATTGCAAGAGGGTTGTTCTAGGGGTTGAATATGATCTAATAAGGGGTTCACCACCAAGCTAGGGCTTGAAAAAGATGATGACATGGAAGATGAAATGCAAAACCCTAATATGATGCAAACTTGAACTAAATGACTTAAAAATGCATACAAAATAGAATAACAAGTTGTAAAATGAAATGTGTGCACTTGGGAATCTGAAGATGACTGGAGGGAGCCTAGAAATGCTAGAAATTCTAACTTTTTGACCTAGTGGGACTCATTCACCATTCTAGGCGAATCAGTCCCAGTTCTAGATTTTTACAGAAGAACAGGTTTCAGACAAAAGGGTATCTAAATCAACAATTTTTTTGAAAAACACCTACAGTGGGACTCATTTTCCACTTGTGGTGAATGAGTCCAATTTGGATTTTTTTGGAATTTCAAGTTTTAAATCTAGTCCTCACTATCTGCTCTTTTTGTTCCCCTTTGTTTTTGGATCCAAAACTCCGATTTTAGGGTTGTAGTTGACCTTTTAGTAAATATTATGACCTTACAAATGGGGAGACAACTCCAACAAGCTTGTAACCTAATATTCAATGATATTTCAAGCTCCAATAATCCTATATTTGCAATCACACAAAGAGACAGAGAGAGAGAGAGAGAGAGCAAGTGTTGATTGTTAGGGAATATGGGTTTTCCTTGGTTAAACTGTTTTTAAGTAATTAAACCAAATGAAAAAACAATGAAACAAGGACATGAAACATGAAACATAGGATATGAAACGTGAATAATGATACCTTGAATGATGCCTTGTAAATGATGCTTTGTAAATATACAACTCAACATGAAATGACCATGAAGGATGTAGATCTTGATCTTGACAATAGGTGTAGAAAAATGTTTGATCTGGGATCGTCAATGCTACAACACAACACTAGCTCAATAACATACTTGATGCTATATACACTTGATATGATTATGGATCTCAAATTGTTGCAACAATTGATGGAGAACTCTACCCTTGAATGCCTTAAAATGATCTTGAAAGCTTTCTTGATGATCTTGTAAAGTCTTGGAATTCTTAACTCTTGCTTTCTCAGCTTGATAACATGTAAGATTGATGAAATAATTATTTGGAAGCTTTTTTATATAGGTAATGCACTCAAATGGCTATTTACAAGTGATCCCAAAGGCTGATGTAGAAAAAAATTAAAATTAAAACCCAAATTTCCCACTAAAAACCTTGAAAATAGCTCAAATGGGACTCATTCACCAAGCTTGGAGAATGATTTCCACCTAGATGGGACTCATTCTCCCAAAGTGGAAAATGGGTCCCACAAGGGCTATTTTGCCAACTAAAGTGTCAAGGAGTGAAGAGATTAAGTTTATATGTTGACCTTGTCAAGTTTTTGATTAAAACATGTCTTGGGGTGCATAATATGGGGTAATAGGGGCCTATGAATGTTGATTTAAAGGTTATAAATGCAAGAGGGCCAAAAATGCAATGTGAAAGTGTAAATTTAAATACATTTTACAACACTAAATTAAGGAAAAATTGGGTCTATTTAGCTAAGAATGACTCAAAATCCAATGTGATTGTGTAAAACACATTAAATCACTAGATTAGGTCCACCTTAGTTTACAAGACTCCTAAATTTAATGTGAAGGTGTAAATAAATACACTTTACAACATTAAATTAAGGCAGAGTTAGGCTAATTTAGCTTAAAAAGGGCCTAAGACCTAATGTGGATGTGTAAAACACTTCAAAACACTAGATCAAGGCAACATTAAGTCTGATTTATCATTAATTATTCCCATATCAAGTATGAAAATGTTTACGATGATATTTTTTGACACTACAATATGCAATGCATTGACTGACTCAAAAAAAACTTGGACAAGAGGTGCCTCGACACTCATGCATCTAACACTCTTGGTGGGTTTGGAATGACACATACAACAAAAAATGTAAGGATTTACCTTCACATTATAAGGTACTTGAGCTTGGTGGATTTGATGAGAGAACAACCATCAAACATGACACATAGAAACAATAGGCCTTGCCCCAATGTATATCATTCAAAGAACGGTATGATATGAAATGATCGTGGTGACCTTGAGTGGGAATAGTATGGGTCAAAAGATAAATCAAACTAAATATAAAAAAGATAAACAAAAGAAAAAGACAAACAACTATGAATTGACAAACACCAGTGACATCTCATGTTAAATCATAGAAAGGACTAAAATATGGATTTGGATCATGTCTAGTTTAGAGAAGGAAACATCTAATTTAAGACAAGTGATGGATGATACAAAAATAACGTAATGGAAATGGATGCACACCAACTATATTTTATCAAGGTTGATGTAAATTATATGGTCTTGTGTTGAAAACACATGTTTCAAGTGTTTTATTTGAAGGTTTCAAAGTTGATGTTGATGTTTTTTGTTTGTGTTTACATTCATTGATGGAGTTTTAAGTAATACATGCAACTTTTTGATTGTGGAAGGTATTCTAACCACTAAGTGAGCTAAAAGGAATAAACCAAAATTTATTCCAAAATAGGATGTAGTCACCTGCCCCCCAGTGTATAATAAGGCATGAAATGGAATGGGAAGAAGATATGACTAAATGACATGAAAATAGGATGTGGAAATGAATGTGGAACTAGAAGAAAACAAAGCCCAATATTATACATGGTTTCTATAAACTAGTTTTCTCCATGGTACTTGTCCAAGACACCACCAAACGTAGTTTTCATTAAATGACAATTTTTTTTATATTTTTATATTTTTCATTTTTTTTGGATGTCAAACATCATGTCTGGGTCAATGCAGAATCATGGGGGTCCAAAAAGTGGCGATATGACAAAAAATTCCTGATGAATTTTTTTTAATCCAAATTTGATGAAACAAAAAGTGTTTATTGAGAAATTTTTTAACTTTCCAAAAATATAATCTGATACACCTTATTTGGAATTAAATAAATAATTATTATTAATTTTATACATATATTCTAACTAAAGTCCTAATTGATAGGTTGATTGAAAAAATATATAATTCTTAAACTTTTTCACTTTTTTGAATCCAAAAGATGTAACACATTCCATACCTTCCATACTATAGGATAAAAAAAAGAAAAATTGAATTTCATAAATTTTAGACCAAGTTATGGTGGTCAAACAAACAAGTCTTTATATTTAAAAAAATAAAAAATAAAAAGTTCATAACTAATTATTTACATGCAAATAAATTACAAAAAAAATGCAACACATTCGAGCATGTGTCCTTTATTTATATTGAAAGTTTCAAATAAATATATTACTTTTTTCTTGTACTTAGGTTGGTTAGGCATACACCTACTTTATTTTTTTTCCTCAAAATTTAGTACTACTATATTGAAATTTCAAATTTCCACAAAATAGATTTACTATTTTTGTACCATATGGTAGTTTTAGGGAAATTTGGCTTTTTTATATCAACTAGGGAATATTCCACCATCTCTTAGCATATTAAATTTTCTAATGTCAACATGATGTTAGCCTGACATCAATGCTATACCACCTACACCCAAACCCTAGTATTTTACCCTAAAGGAGCTATTTTTTCTATTTTTAGCATTACTTAGGCATACTATATTGAACTTTGACAAACAAGATAAACAAGATATTATCAAAAAGAGGTTTTGAACACTTACCACTAGTGTAGGTATTTTTCTTGGATTTTATTGCTAGTACATTTTATTGCTTGTCAAAATTAGATCTTCCTTTTTGGCTCTCAAGCTCATTTTTTACTATAAATTTGTTTTTCATGGTTCTTGTGGCATTGGAATGGTATTTTAGATATTTACATATAGCTATTCTTGTAAAATTTCCATATTTTCCCAAGTAACTTTTACTTATTCTTTTTTATTTCACATTCTTGTTGATTACTTGGATATTTTGGGACTTCAAAAAATTCTATTTGTTTGAGATGACTTCTTTTGATTTGTTCTTTAAGAATTTATAGCATGCTTTCCTCTTTGGGAATCATAGGAACATTTTGAATGTACTTTTTCATTTGTAGACACACTGAGATAAAGTGCCATTATTGTATATATTTTTAGAGAATTTACACATCATGTTGTGCCATATTTTGTACTTGAAAACTCCTTTATGAAGTGTCGTGGGGGGTTTTTGTGCTTTTTTATTTGAAATCATAACCTTTTCTACCTTCATAAATTTATATATTGGTAATATTTTTTAATTACATGTACTATCTAGTGCATATTTTGATGATGCTTATTCTACTTGATGCACTCTTTTGTTCCAGCCATTGACAGCCTAATTTTCATCATGATGTTTTAATATTCTTCTCACTAATATTATCACAACTATTGCATTTAATCTATTCTTCCTATTGATATTTCTTGATTCAAAGGGATATCTCATGGGGTGGTCCATTGTTGAGTTGCTAATGCAAGTCTAAAAGATACTTTTTTAGTGATGGTTTTATGAATTTCTTACATACTTTCTTTAGTAAGATATTCAAAATTGACCCACCATCCATTAAGGTAGTTTAGAGAATGTATTTTTAATTTATTTTGGATGAATAAAAGAAAGCTATATTAATAGTTAAAATGATACAATAATTCCTATTACTAGGAAATGCAATGCACGATAACTAGAGATGTGGACACATCAATCAACATGAACCCTAGAATTTAAACTATCTTGGTTGGTTACATTGTACAATTTCTAGATACACATAAGAAGACCACAATCATGTGTTTTGTTGGGTATTTGTAGGATCATCATGGATAAAAAAGGCCCTTAAGTGGCAAAAAATTCAAAAAAATCAGAGTCAGGCAACTATCTGACCAAGGGTATGTGCAGGATCATCATGGAAAAAATGGGCCCTTAAGTGGCAAAAGATTTAGAAAAATTAGTGTTAGGCAACTTGACATAAAAATTTGAATAAGTTATCTATATTTTTTCAAAAATATGTAAGAATAGAATCTGTAGAAAATTGAAAGTAGTTTCTAAACTACTAGATTTATTAAAAAAAAAAAATTATTTGGTGAAAATTTGAAATTTCAATGTAGTAGTACTTAAATTTCAAGGAAAAAATAAGAAGGTGTTTGTCTAACCACCCTAACCACAATAAAATGATAATATTTTTTATAAGATTTTAGATATGAGTAGAGGACTCATGTCCCAATGTGATGCATATTTTTTTTAATTTTTTTCCAAGTAAATAATTAATTATGATTTTTTTATTACAACTTTTAAAAAATATAAGAAACTTGTATGTCTGACTACCTTAACTTGGTTAAAAATTAATAAAATTCCTTTTTTTTTTCTTTTAATCCTATAGTATGTGAAGCATAGAATGTGACACATGTGTTAGATTTAAAAAATGTGATACCATTTGAAATCTATAGATGTAACTTTTCAATCAACCTATCAATCAGGACTTTAGTCGTAATTCAAATAGAAAATAAATAATAATTATTTATTAAATTCAAAGTAAAGCATAATTTATATTGGTGGAAAGCTAAGAATCTCCTTTAAAATCTCTTTTTGTTTCATCAATTTTGGGTAAAAAAAGTCTTCAGCCACATACCCTACACATACCCATCATATCACCACTTTTTGGCCCATCATGATCCTGCACATAACCTGCTCTAATGATCCCCATTCCCTGGATGTCCTAGGAAATACGAATTATGGACTAATAGAGCTATCAATGTTTAATTTTAAACTCAAAGGAGACAGGTCTGAATGTTGAATTGGCATGTCAAGGAGGTGTATTCAAAACGTTTATTTGTTCCATTTGAACCAAAGCACTACTTTGTCAAGCAATATTCTCTCTACTACAAAATAAAGTAGATGAGAGAGACCAATATGTTTTGTTTCAAAGCATAGAATTTTCAATATTATAGATTTAGGAAAGTTCATAAATAGAGCATTGTTGATAGGATTTAAATGACTAGATGTTTGAAATGATATTTATATCTTGGAATTGCTAAAGCTAGGATTAAGAATTTGTTGTATGATATGAAATCAACAACATCCCAATGATGTTTTCCAAAAAGAAAAAAAAATGTATATATAAACTACCAAAGACCACTTGATCTACTTCTAAGTTTTTCCTTATATTAAAAAAAACCATCTAAAAACTATTATATTTTCAGCATAGAGGACTAATGAAATGGATAGGTGCAGCAATTATTTGAAACTTCAAAATATTTAAAAGATCTTTATTTTCATTTTAACTAAGAGTATAAAAGCATATCTAAAAACCGTTGTTGGATGTGCAAAATAAAATAACACTCTCTAGTTTTGTCTTGATAAATTTGGCAAATGAAATGGTGTTATTTCACATATGTTCTCTTCATGATTTTTTGTACAGTGATCTAAATAATATTTTCCCCATTGTTTTTATTGTGCTTACTCTATCTACATGTCCAATAATATTATTGAACTAGTTCTTCCATGAAGTATTGTGAAATTTAAAGCAACATTTGTTTTAATTCTAGGATATTGCTTATGACAAATGTTATGCATTTAAAGTTGGGAATTTATGTATTACAAAACATCATATTTGGGAAGTTCAACTTGGTGGAAATTTTGCATAAAGTGGCACTAAGCATGTTACAATCCATAATTGAATTTAAGATTGTCATTTCAATCAAAGATGATTTCAACTATTTTTGAGTGTAGCCCTCCAACATCCTCTCTTCCATAACCAACTAGATTGACAGTTCACCAAATAGAAGATAAACACAACAAAAGATTGTGCTTCATATGCAAAAGCAAATTAGAACAAAAAGAATCTATTGTATATTGAGAACACATCAAATGAGAACTATAAGAAAGTTATAGAACCTGATGATGAACAAGGGAAAGTATCAATCAAACAACTACCCATCCCTATCATGCTTTATCCAAAAGTGTTAATGAAATACAAGAATATTTCTAGATTCCAGAGGCATGTGCACTTGTTCCCAAGCAATCATAGTCTCCTATTATGGGTCTAAGAAAGACATCAAACTAAAAGCACTTGATTAGAGTAATAGTAGATGACATAAAGCATCAACCAAAATAAGACATTATTCTTTCTTGATTTTTGATACAGAGGAATTGGCACTAGCTAGAACCCCATTTGTGAGGTCCTAAATTACATACTATGGCTGCTGGCAAAAGTGACTATAATTGCATGCAACATCCCTGCAGGTTTGAGACTACAAGCTCATATTCTACATCTATTTTGATAGAGTCAGTAAGAATAGATTTATAAATGCCTGCACAAATAAGATAGATCTATATTCATTTCAAACCAGAAATTTTATTAGAATTATCAACTACACAGTCTCTTCAAAGCAAACATCTTAAGGATAATGACTTTGGATCCCCTTAACTCAAGGATTTATGCAAGTTATTTTACATGGGATGTTGTAAATGAATGATCTTTTGATTTTTATTTCTTCTCTATCTTTTTTCTTTCTTTCTTTTTCTTTAGAAATTGGACTCACTAAATTATTTTAGTTTATATATGCATACTACTCGAATTGTTCAGGATGTTCCATCATAAGCAGGAGCAATAGAATGATTTTTAAAGATGCATCTTCAAACTACCCCACCTCTCACACCAACATCAACAATAGCTATAAAAAAGTTGTGTATGCTTTTGGATAGAGGCATTTTCTGCAGAATCTGCTAGAAGCTAGAATGGAACAAATTAGAAAACTTGCCAAAAACTAGAAGTAAGATTGTGGAACAAGGATAATAGTTACGCAATTTAAAATTGAATTGAATTGTAAATAAATGATAAAGAGAGCAGTTACACAAATCATTCATTATACTTTCTGAACTGAATTGAATTACGTGGCTTATATGTTTGTATGTGTATATATGATTTTAAAATCATTCCATTTGGTTTGTCTTTTCTTGCAAAATAATCAATATCTAACAAAATGCACAAGACTAAATATCCCCTCTTAAAAGAAGGCATATAAAGATTCAAGCCTCAAGCTATTAGTATATCTAGCTCAGATTGTACATATATTTAGCACTCCATTATGTTTGGTACCATTTTGTCTCTAACATTCATAAGATACACAACAAAAATATAGCCTACTCCCATTTTTTGTTAACTGTTAGCCATCTATTGGTTTTGCATCTAGGTTGTGAATTGGTTTCAATAGTTTTTAGTTTTCCAAATGATTGAATTTCATTTATACTTTCAATTTTTATCAGACATATATTACATGTTGATGTAATCCAAGAATACAATTATAAATGTCAATTGTTTATTATTAGACAAAAACTTGATTTTTATGTATCTACTATTTATTTGTTTTATAAACATTGTTGCTAAAACTCAACAAACACAACAAATTAAAACAAAACTATTCTATAACTTTTTGGCAAGAACTTCGCTAGCAAACTAGAGCTTAGTAGCTCCTTATAAGATGAATCCCCCAATAACCTCTTGAACCCTTATCCACATTATGAATAAATTAAGACTTGAACCTACAACCTAAACTACATAAACCAACAACCAATACCAATACGATCCATTCTACAATATCACCATTACACATAATAAAAGTTAAACCTTTACACATAATAGACAAAACAAAGACAGTGTGGGACCGCCGCCGACATGTGACGGAATTTTTTAAAACGAGCACTGTTGATTAAAGGGTAACAACAAACCCTTACCAACTGAAACGGTAACTCCGCCGCCAAACTGTGCAGCTGAGGATGTCGGCTGCGTGTTTGACCTTGTGGCCGACTATTTACCCCGGAAATCCCTGGACCTACATCAACACTCAGCTAGTGATCCCATATTTTAATGTTTGCTATCGTTTTCCTTGTCCGTTATCACTTGTGGGTTTTAAATTCTTGATAGATGGCGTTTGTTTTAAGATTCATGTAGAAAAGATGAATTCAGATTACGGGAATTACAAATCAGAAAGAATAGGTATTGGTGTAGGTACTTAGACTACTTACAAAGAATTTTCTGCTGAATGTGCTTCAACTATTCAAACCGGTAGGAAGAATCAGGTTTGGTCTACCAAAACTTTCTGTGATTGCCACCTTACTCTTCCGTGTAGAACCGGCTTTGAATTCCAGTTACACAATCTCTGTTCGCTCACTTTATAAATTACTAATCTTCCAATCAGGATCTCACAAAGTCATTACTCCATCCTTAATTTCAGAACTTCCTAAGCCGCTCGCTAGTCTTTCTGTACTTTTCAAGTTGATTATCTATGGCAGGTGTAATGAAATGCCCTCAACGACTGCTTTTGGTAATATTGACTGCGGTGGCAATAATAGCAGGAGTTGCAGAGTATGGTGGTGTGGCTGCTCAATCTTCAGGGTGTGTAACTTCTCTGGCAACATTATCTCCCTGCGTGGGCTATATCACAAGTAATATGTCCAACACAACTCCAACACAGGGCTGCTGCAGTGCCTTATCTTCTGTAGTGCAGACCAGCGCAATGTGTTTGTGCCAGCTGTTCACTGCTACCAATCCGCTGGGCATCCCCATTAACCAAACAAGGGCTCTGGCTTTACCAGGAGCTTGCAAGATCACCACTCCACCTCTCAGTCAATGCAATGGTAAATAAGTTACATGTTTCTTGGAAGTAATTAGTCTATTCAGTTTTTAAAAACAAGTAATAATTGCCATACTTCTTCTTTTTGTTTGTCAACAGCTGCAGGAGCTCCAGCTGCTTCTCCATCAACAGGTATGTTTACATTTCTTTTTGGTTTGGCTTAAATGTCATGTACATCTGTGGTTAAAGGGTAATTTTATATACAGAGAGAGTTATGTTATTACCTTGATGAACTGATTTGAATAGAAATTTTATAACAAAAAGAGTATGTAACATAATTTAATGGCTGCTCTTGCAGGTTCTAGTGCACCACCAGCAACAGCAACCTCTCCTTCCTCTTCCCCTGCAACTCCAAATGCAGTGTCTCCCTCATCTAATTCACCATCTTTACTTCCTCCCACAACTTCTGTTGGAGGTATTGCACCCACAGCCAGCGAGAAGCCAACATCCAAGGCAGGAGCCCTTTTCACACCATCCACAGTTATCAGTGCTTTAGCAGTAGTAATGGTAGCGATCAGTATATGTTGAACATCTTTGTGCTACATCTGTGTTGGATACTCTAATATGGACCTGAGTGTATTGTGGAGTGTATAAAAGTCTTTCAGCGACTTCCTCCTATTTGGGGAGTCGTCTATTAGAATTGTATTCTTTCCGAGTTTTATGTGCTGTATGCACAGTACTACGTTAGTGATGTTTTGTAGCCATTCTTTTGTCCTTTATATAAATAAGGATAGATGCATCCACTGTAAATGGCTGGACCATTGGACCTACTGGATGATATTTTGTATCATGTATCATACTTTATATTAATACACATAAGAATTATTTAAAAAGTATACATGTAAATCACTGCTTGATGAAACCACATTTCAGTATCCACTTCTACATTTACATGACCACCACCCTGTTCACTGCCTCAAATCTATTTTCATTATTTTTGGTTTCTTGTAGTTTTGTTAATTATTAAGAGGGACCCTGTTATGGGCACCGCCGTTTTTCCGACCCAAAGCTTCCTGTATCAGATTTAATGATTAACTAATTAATCAATTGCTGCAACAATTTATAGGTGTCCTCTGTTTTGCTTTGTTTCTCTATCAATTTATGTTATGCGCTGTTTATCAATCAAGTTCTGTGCTGCTCTGTTATGCCCTGTTTTGTACTCTGAATAAACCAACATTTGGTATCAGAGTTGGAAACTTGGTTTGTCTAGCAGGTGTATGGTTTATCTGGCAGGAGACAGAAATTTAATAATGTTAACAGAAGGTTTGCTGCAGGTTTGTGGATTTTCTATCAGCAGATGCTCTAATTTAGCTGCTGAAAATCAGAATTTGAGAAGAGCAGAATACTCTGTTTTAAAGCATTGTGTTATCAACATAAGGAAAAGCTATGAGCTTGTTTGAACATCAGCTAAGAGAATTCAGGCAGTGAAAAGAGAGTTGCTCTTTGTGTAAACAATGAAATTGGAAAATAAGAGATCAGATACTTGAAAACACAAACTGAAATCAAATCTTAATTATATTGTAGCAACCTCGTTACAAACTTGAAATAGATGTTGATTCATTTGTTGGAATGTAGATGTGACTTAGCAAACACTAAATTGACACAGTATTTCGACAAAAAGACTGAAGATATACGAAAATGGGAGAAGAAATGACTATATTTATAGAATTTTCAAGGAAAAATAAACTAGGAGATGAGGATGACAACTAAAACAGGTGGAGTCAATTCAGTTAAAAAATGGAAATTTACAATTTCAAACAGATAAAAGGATAATAATGAATTATTTAATTTGATTGATGGATAAATGTGAGGAACAAGTTTCCATTCAAATACAAAGTCAATTGATGAATAATGAAGAAGTTTCTAAAATCAGATAGAGTTAACTAATAAAGAAGGGACTTAAATTGATGAGAGAAAAATGAAAAATTTAAAGATAAAATATTATTTAATTAAATAAATTAATAAATGACTATTAGTTAATGAATGATAATAAATGGTAAATTAATGTGATAAATGGGTAAAATTAATAAATGATAATTAATCAGTAATGATAATGATGATTATTAAAGGTCAATGATTAAGAGAATTAAAGATTAATTACTATAATTAGGGTTTGATGATTAAGTAAATTGATTTAGTGTGTATCATTTATCTCTCTTTGAAGTAATGTTTGAAATGACATTATTTAAAAAAAAAAGTAGTTAAAAAGAAAAATTAGAAAAGATGAAGAAAATGATGACATGCCCCAATTAAGTAAAAAATGACAAATGAAAGATGTAAAATGATAGAAGAAAAATATTAAATAATGGGTGCAAGAAATTTGACTATGGATGAAATGATGATGATGAACTTATTATGATGATGTCTTATGCTAGCTTGAGTTTAGCAACTTTTATTTGATATAGCAATGGATGCCATTCACTAGGATATGCAACACCTAGGTGACAATGTATGCAATGCATTGATTGACTCAAAAAATAAAACTTAGACAAGAGGATGCCTTGAAACAATGCATCTAACGCTCTTGGTGGATTTGTGATGAGACATACAACAACAAATGTAAGGAGTTCTCTACACATCATAAGGTACTTGACCTTGGTGGATTTGATGAGAAAACAACCATCAAACACAGGACACATAGAAACAACAGACCTTGCCCCAATGTATATCATTCAAAGAACGCTATGATATGAAATGATCATGGTGACCTTGATCTATAATTAGAGGTTTAAAAAATAATTTGCACTTAACTCCTAATCATAGATTTTTCCTGATCCAACAGAATTGCATGATCATTTTTTTTACCCATTTAAATTATGGAAGTTATCATTCACTTGTTCTTATCCAAAATTAATAAAACATAAAATAATTACTTAAATATCATAATTAGAAACTCAAGAAAAAAATACTAAAGAGAGTTATAAGACAAAAGAGAAGAAGATAGATCATGAGCTTGATAACGGAGTTCGCTGAATTTGAGCTACGTCTCTGGGTCCGCTTCTCAACAAGGAACTGCTCTTTTAATGATGCCAAGAAATTACGGCTTATGTATATCACCCAAGCTATATTCCTACAATAAAATCTCTCACAGCCTCTACTTTTACACATGAAGACACTGGTGTACTCTTCATTTCTCAAGTTCGGCTTCAATTGCCTCTTAACCCAATTACATAGAAAAGTATTACAAAAACAATTTGTCTTCATGCTTGAATAATCCTCCTATATGACTAATTCTCTTTAAGAGAATTTCTTATCGAGAAATCACCTCCAAAAATCTGTCTAAAGTTTTCACATCACTTGGTTGAAAAATTAAGAACCTACACCCCCTTTTTATACATAAAAATATGTTATATGGGGTGTAACCTCCATATTTAATAAATAACTCCCCATGAACAAATAAAACAATAACCCTCTTAAACGAAATAACTCCCTTTTAACAAAATTTCCTCTTTTACAATTCGTTTATAACCTCCCTTTAACAAAAAAAACCTTCAATTTTGTCTTAGCCCTTTATTTTCATGTTCCAAGGGCTTTACAACTTACATTTGGTTTATTTATTTTTTAGCATTATTCATTTTTAGGGGTATAGTTTATATTTTAAGGTTGACATTATATTTATGGGAATTAAATCTTACTTAAAGATTTATGTATACAGAGGGATTTTCCTTTTATCATGAAAAATGGTATGGAAAGAGGATTTTAAGGCATGGGTTAAGGGATCAAATCCCACTAAATCCTCCTTATTTTATTTTCTTAAACCATACATTTTTTTCCTTTAATAATTATGGTTTAATCCATATTTATGCCAGCTCACTACTCCTTCCACATCATATGCCACTATCCTACCAAGTGTCGAGCTTTAGTGATGCCACATCATCATTTTGACTAAGTTTGACCAAAACTTTAATCGGTCATAACTTTCACATACAAACTTGGATTTGGTCCGTTCAAAATGTGTCGAAAAGCTCTCATTGAGCTCTACATGATGGAACTAGTAGAGAAATGTTCCATGATCACCAATTTTTTTCATTTGACCAGCTTTGACCATGTGTTGACCAAATTTTGACTAAGCATATCTCTCGCATACGGTCTCCTTTTGACATGATTCAAGTTGCGTCAGGACCGTGTTGGCAAGATCTTCAATCTAATACCACTTCTGTTTGATTCTAAAACTGTGAAATTTCTAAAGTTTTTGGATCTTCCTAGATCATTCCTCCTAATTGAGAAGCTTTTGGACCACCAAAAGTCTAATTTTATACAACATTTAAGTGAGGGCATTGTTTCCTCACTTGCCTAGTATCAATTGTCCACCTTGTTGGAATTCTGAACATTTGACTCATCACAAACAAGATGAAAAATGAGATAGCGTTGCTAACACAATCAACTATATATTCACCAATATTAATTGTCACATCCACCATCCACATAGAACTAACTAGTAGAATAGAAAACAATAAGACTGAATAAAATGATGCAGAAGAAAAAGTATTAACGTGCTAGATCTTCTGAACAAGAACATCATTAGAAAATGAATCATTCAAAGCCTCTTTTACCATCTTAGGTTGAAGGCTCAAATGTGCTTGCAACTAATCCTCATGTTGTGTTGTCTATGACACCTTATCATGATCAGGATCATCATGCTTAGTATCACTATCTATTATAGACATAAGGGTTAATTTATTGCTTGCATTTACAATCATCTTCATATGCCCTATGTTTACAACAGATCTATCATTCTTCATGTGATGAGCTTTCACCATGTATTCAATTCCATCCTTAAAAAAATGACACTTGTTATGTTCCCTATAGAAAATGGCCTTCTTGTCATATAAATAAGGACTTCCCAAAACCATCCCATAGATGTCAAGCAAAATTACATCTGACTCTACCTCATCTACAAACTTGGATGTGATTGCAAATCAGAGTTTACATTGCCTTGACACTTGTAACCGAGCATTATCATTCACCCAACCCAATGGATATGGCTTAGGATGCGGTGTTGTCTTTAATCCTAGTTGCCTAACAACTTGTTCAGAGATTAAATTTACTTGTGATCCACTATCTATGAGTGTATCAATTTTACTCTGTTTTGCAATAGTCCTTATGTGAAACAACTCATTCCTTTTCCTTTCAATAGGGACTTCATTACACTCCATAGAAGAAGTATGGGAAGTGGTACTAGCAACAAGAACATTACCTTTAATACCCACAATTGCTATCTTCAATTTGTCACCAGATTCTGAACCAAGGTCTTGCACGATAGTTGTGGTCTTTTTCTTACCCTTTTTTTCTCCTTCCCTTTCTTGCTCTCTTTGTGCTTACTAGATTCCATGAAGAGGCTAGCGTGGCTATTCCTCAAGCTTGTTTCCAAATGGATAGCTTGCACACTAACTTCATCAATGTTAGTTGGATTAAACATAAGTATGGTATGTTTCAAACTCTTGTGTAATCCACCTATGTATTTTAACAAAATTTCTTGTGTGTACAATGGAATACCCAAAATTAAATCCCTCTTCCTAAAATCCTGTGTATATTCTTGCACACTTTGTCCTTTCTCTTTCCTTAATGATTCTCAATTCATCATTGTTTTTTGCATGTTCCCTAATGGATAATTTTTTTTTTAGTACAACTATAAACTCAAACCAAGAAGAAATGATTTTACCGTATCTGCTAATATCTTCCTAAGTCTTACTCTCCCACCAAATTAGCAATGTGCCTCCCAGGTGAAGAGTGGCTAACTAGATCTTTGAAGCATCATCAATGAAATTTTGTACCCTGCAATAAACTTCAACTTGTTTGATCCAATTGTCGAGTTTCTTTGCATCCAATTCTCCATTATAGATTGGCAAATCAAATTTAACATCCAATTTTAACAAAGGTGTATTAGTTTGCACATGTTGTTTCTTTTTAGAAGAGTTAGATGAAGAAGAAGAAGAGGATGAAGAGGATGAAGAGGATGGGGATGGAGGTTCAAGAGGGTCACCACTACCTCCTACTCCTTTACCTTTGTCTTCTTTCAATGAGGATTCAACTTCCTCCTTCCTAGCCTTGCCTTCTTTATTCTTATTTCATTCTTGCCTCTCTCAAAAAAGAACTTCCACCATCATCCTCATATCCAGGAATGCTTTACGAAATTGTTCTTCATTCTCAAAGATTTTAGAAATGGGATATTTTCCTTCTTCTGGTTGTGCCATGGCTTGTCTTTGAGTGACTCGCCTTGATCCAATCTCTGGATTAAACTCTTCAAGTACACCTTCTCCTCGCTTCAATTTCAACCTGGTTAACATTCACCACTTGCAATTTTCCTGTTAAACTACTTTGATACCACTTGATATGTAATTAGAGGTTTACAAAATAATTTTCAGTTAACCCCTAATCACATATTTTTCCTGATCCAACATAATTGCGTGATCATGTATTTTAACCATTAAAATTACAAAAATTAGCATTCGCTTGTTCTTATCCAAAATTAATAAAACATAAAACAATTACTTAAATATCATAATTAGAAACTCAAGAAACAAATACTGAAGAGAATTATAAGATAGAAGAGAAGAAGAGAGATCACAAACTTGACAATGGAGTTCGCTCAATTTGAGCTATGTCTTTAGGTCCGCTTCTCAATGAGGAACCACTTTATTAATGACGCCAAGAAATTATGACTTTTGTACATCACCCAAGCTTTAGTCCTACAATAAAATCTCTCACAGCCTCTACTTTTACACCACATCAAGCGTACCTTCATTTAAGTCCAGTTCTGTCTCTAACCCAATTACAAAGAGAAAGTATTACAAATTACAATGTCTTTGTGCTTGGAAAAATCCTCCCAATTGACAAATTCTCTTCAAGGGAATTCCTTGTCAAAAATCTCTATCACATCACCTCCTTGAAAACTCACACCTACACCCCCTTTTATACATAAAATATGTTATATAAACTTCATATATTTAATAAATAAACTCTCATAAAAAATGTTAACAACCTCCAATGTACCAACCTTCAACAAAATGCCCTTTACAATTCTACGAGAATCCTCCCTTTAACAAAAAAATAACTCCTCTAATTTATTCTAGCCTCATTTTCACATGTTCCTATTTAAGAACTCACTGGTTTATCGTTTTTGGCATTTTTCATTTTAGTATAGTTATATTAAGGCTGATATTTATATTGTGGAACAAATATTATTTAAATATTTATGTCTATGAAGGATTTTCCTTTAACTTTATGAAAATGGTATGGGCAAAAGTTGACTTTAAGGGTATGGCTTGAATCAAACTCAACAACCTCCTTATTTTATTTTTTTAAACCATACATTTTTTTCCCTTTAATACTTATGGTTTAATCCATATTTATGCCAACTCACTACTCCTGCCACATCATATGCCACTGTCCTGCCAAGTGTCGAGCTTTGGTGATGCCACATCATCATTTTGACTAAGTTTGACCAAAGCTTTAATCGTCAAACTTTCATATATTTAACTCAGATTGCAGTCTGCCTAAAATAAGGCCAAAAGCTCTCATCGTAGCCTCTAGCATGATGAACCGCAAAGAAATATCCAAGATCATCAATTTTTTCCATTGACCAGCTTATTCATGTGTTGACCAAATGATCATGATGACATTTCATACTACCTCGGACGGATCTGCTGTGTCCTAATCAGCACAAGAGACCTTCAACCGAGACCACTTTGTCTAATTCTGCAGACCAGAAATCTTTATACTGGATCCTCTTGACCAGACCTTGAGGTAGTATATGTAATGACAAATCATCGTTTAAAGATAAAAATATAAACCAAAGAAATATAAACAACAATTGACAAACACCCAATACATCCACATGAATAAAATATGGACTGACTATGTCCATTAGAGTAATAAAAACATCTAGCTCAAGATGAGCAATATGTTATAATGGCAGATCTAAAAACAACTATATTTTATCAAGGTTGATGTAAATTATATGGTCTTATGTTGAAAACACATGTTTCAATTGTTTTATTTGAAGGTTTAAAAGTTTTTGTTGATGTTTTTTGTTTTTGTTTATATTTATTGATGGAATTTTAAGTAATACATGCAACTTGTTGATTGTGGAAGGTATTCTAGTCACTAAGTGTGCTAAAAGGCATAAACCAAAATTTATTCCAAAATAGGATGTAGTATTTGAAGGTTTAAAAGTTGATGTGGATGTTTTTTGTTTTTGTTTATATTTATTGATGGATTTTTAAGTAATACATGCAACTTGTTGATTGTGAAAGGTATTCTAGTCACTAAGTGCGCTAAAAGGCATAAACCAAAATTTATTCCAAAATAGGATGTAGTCACCTACCCCTAGTGTAAAATAAGGCATGAAATGGAATGGGCGGAGGACATGACTAAATGACATGAAAATAGGATGAGGAAATGAATGTGGAACTACAAGAAAACAAAGCCCAATATATTATACATGGTGTCTATAAACTAGTTTTCTCCATGGTACTTGTCTAAGACACCACCAAACGTAGTTTTCATTAGATGATGATTCTTTTTTATTTTTTTATTTTTTCATTTTTTTTGGATGTCAAACATGATGTCTATTTGTCATGTTTTCAACATTGTAACTACCTCAAGGCACCATAGAAATTGTTTATACCAAGGGGTAATTTTTTTCTTTACTATTTTTTTTAATTTTATTTTGTAATTTTCCCAAATGAGATATTCATCAAATTAAGAATAGAAGTTCTTTAGGTGCACAATGTTGATTACCAATATGAAACTATTGAGCTCTTATCCTTATGATTTTGATGTGATCAAGACAATTTTGATATGATTGAAACTAATCCAGACATTTTGACTCATGGAAACATGTTTTGAAGATTTTGGTGGCTAAGATAATACCTCTAGTGTTTTCATCCCTAACACTACTCTATACCTCTTTTACTATGATAAAATCCTCTTTCAAATTAAAGTCTCTTAGTAAGGTATCTTCAAAGCTTCTCTAATATAATGTTTCACTATAGATGGTGAGATAGAATAAATGATGAATAAAATTTTTGTGTTGTATGTGAGGTAGGTTAGATGGTAAGGTATAATGATAGAGGTATTTACATGTCATGAACAATGAATAGTTGGGACCAACAAGTTTTTGAATGAACTTTGTTTGGGACATAATACATGCAAACCAAAAGGTTCTTGGCTAAGAATAAGTTGTAGCACGATGACTATTTTATGGCATATCAAAAAAGGACGCAATTAAAGCCATGATATTTTCTCCTTTATTAATGATTGTAAGTACTTGTTCTTCCATTGACATACTATTGCAATATATTTTTGGATCAGTATTTATACCTAGATTGATCTTTTGTAATTTCTTTGCTAGAATTGTTGATTGATCCTACCGATATATATATTTCAAGGGTTCAAGTCAAATCCCTTGTCTATTGAAACCTCAAAGATGTTTTCATTAGTAGACTCACCATTTTTTATTCATTTTCTTTTCTATCTAATTTTTCCTTAAAGAGTTCTTCACTAGGAGATTTCAATTTTTCATTTTCTCTATATTTTAATTTTTTTAATTTTTTGAATTTCAAGACTAAGGAACTTGATTTATTCCTTGTGAAGTGTAGGAAAATGTATCCCTTTACATTTTCACACTTTTTTGGGATCTTCTTGTTAAAATTGGGCTTCTTTATGCCTTATTTGGTCCTATTTTACATCCATAAGCCTAATTAAATGCATTTGTCTTAGGATAATCCTGACATTTAATAAATGACAAATCATTATTCAATGTTTGAGGTTGTGTTCCAGATCTAGTGATCTGGGACTCATACATCACCTTGGGTGTATGGGTCCCACCTAGGTCTCGAAGCTTGATTTAAACATTACATTTTAGACAAGACACTTCTTGGAGTTTATGCCTCATGTTTAAGACACTAGGACTCATATGCCCAAGGTGGAATATGAGTCCCACTTTAACCAAGACCTATTATAAATAAAATTCTTGGTGGTATTTTATTCTCCTAGATTTGATGTCGACTTGTAGTGTTATTATTTCGAGAAATTTTGCATAAAAAGTTATAAATACAAGGTTATTTCACATAATTTCTCCTAACAAGCAACAAGCAATCTAGAAATTTCAAGTCTTCGAGTATCCTAGCAATTTTACAAGTGATTTAGAAATTCAAGAGCATTCAAGAGTTGATTATCACATATTTTGGAACATCAATTCAAGATTCAAGCATCATCTCAAATACTTCATGCATCATGTGTGTTTTTGAGCTAACATTTATGATGTAGGTTTTCATGATCCAACCAAGCATTCAAATCAAGTTTCAAGCATTCAATCAAGAGTCAAGATCCACATTCATGCTAGCCATTTCATACAAGTTTGTAGCCTTTATTCCAAGGGTTTTGTGAGTTGCAACATTACATTTGTTCATTCTTCATTCCTTCATGTTATTTCATTTCATTTCAAGGTTTAATTACCAATTGAAAATTTAGGTGAATTGGAGCTTGAAGATCCTTTGAAGACAAAGTTGCAAAAGTTGTCAAGAAGTTGTCATCTTCATGGAAACTCATCTACAGACTAGAATTCAGACTTTCAAACTTGGAGATCAGACAAGACGAAAGCTACAGAATACCTCTTGAGGCTACAAGAGTTTCAGTCAAACCCTAATACTGGGACTAAATCACCACATTGCGCGTATGAGTCCTAGTATACCCCTTTTTACTAGTTTTCTATAGATCTTGATTTGTCAGTAGAAGATTCTAGATTCTGTCCAGATTCCAGTAGCATGACTAAATCACCTAGCCTAGCGTATGAGTCCCAATGCACTTCAAAAATAGTAGAATTTTAGGGTTTTTAGATCTTGTTAAATTAGACATCTCCTATCATTTGAGAACTTTTACGTTCCATTTTGTTTAGTAATTTGATTTCATGTTTTAATTTTCTAGGGTTTTGTGCATGCATGTTTGAATTTCTCCTTGGAAGCTTCATTTTAATGGTGAACCCCCTTTTTAATCAAACCTAAGGAAACCCCCTTGCAGTAATCCCTTCCCTCAATTGAATCATTGGGTTGAAGTCTCTAGGGTTTTGTAATGAATTGAGAATGAAATAGGTCCTCTAGTTGTTCCATCTCCCAAAAGGTGGAACACCTATTTCTTTTGGTTCACCCCGAAATAAGTTGTTAATTTTAATTTTGTACCAAAAAAATTTTGTGGTCATTGGTTTGAAAACCTTCATGGATTCTTATGAAATTAGTTATAGCTTTGTCATTTTAAAATATGTCCCAAGAAAAAAGGATCTTGATTGTCCCAATAAATGATTCCTAGATAGATAAGTGGAAGATTTCAATGGAAGGTACAGACTTTTAGCCCAATGAAGAGGGTGGAAAATTTAGTGAAGGATTCTTTGAAGTCCTACCCTTGACACATTTAACAATAGGAAAGGTTCCTACCACAATATTAGGGGTGTCATTGGTACCATATGATTCTTCCACTAAAGGAATGCATCCTAAACCAAATCTTTAATGGTTGACCTTGATAGTGATTGGTTCACGAGGACCTTTTTCATGTGATCCCAATCCCTATTCTTTTTAGCCCATATTCTTAAACATTTTGAATGCCTTAGTATAGGTCTCTTTGAAAAACCATGGTGAAAATTCTTTATCTCTGTATAACCAAGCACTTATGTTACTATCTATGATTTCATCATCAAGAAAGAAAATTTTTTATGGACAATAAGTCATGGATTTGGTAGGACTTATAGAAAAGAAAGGATGAGATGCTAGTGATTGAGAAACAAGTTTGTCTTCTGCTAATTATGCCTAGTTGAATGCATCATCCAATATTGTAAAGGTAGTGTATTCAACTCCCTAAATAAGTATTCCTATAATCTAATCTTGAATCTTAGAATGAGATAATCAACTATATCTTTCACTTGCCCAGTAATATTCTCAATTGATTAAATTATTATATGTAATATTGCATAGACATTTTATATCCTTATCATAAAAAAAGCCACTTGATATGTAGATCTTGCTCATAGTTGGAGGGATAGACTAGATGTTCTTTAAAAATATGACAGTTTGATCCCATGTGTCAATATGAATTTAAGCATTTTGGAAATATGTGACCAAGATATTAGCAACACTAAAGAGCCTCAATTTTAGAAAGGGAACATTATCATTAGTGAGGACTTCTAGTTGTATTCGAAGTGCATCTCCACGTCAAGAATTCAAGCATAGAGGACACAGTGATCTTAGCATCCATCATAGATGCTTACCTCACATTTGGTTGGAGATTGATGCCCTTGAAGGGTGGGAGGCCTTGAAATTGAAAAGGCATTGATCTTATCGATCAATGTAGATACCATACCAATGAGTTCAAATACTTACTCTAGCAAATTAGTGGCCATGTCATTACAAGTTAGAGCAACTAGAAAACATTTTATGTGTCCCAACAATAAAATGGAAAAATATTTAGAACTAAAATTCTATAAATGTAGTGTTGTAAATTGTTGACCCTGACAATTTCACGTTATGTTTGGATCCTCCTTATGTGCTTGGACCTAATTATGCTTATTCTTTACGTGTTTTATTGTTTTTATAAAATAAAAACAAAATCAAGAATTAAAATTAATCAATTATTTAACAATTTAAATTTCAAAATAGGCTTGATCAAGGGTGCCCTCACCCTTGACCACCCTATTTTGGCCCACTTCCTAATATTTTATAGTCGGTATTAATATTTTTTATAAATTTAAATTCATTTGTTGACTTTTAAAATAATTAATTTATTGCAAGAAATGAAGAAATGCATATAAATATAAGTCTTTCCCACCATTTGAAAAGGAAACCAATCTAGCAATTTTGAATTCCAACTAAGCATCATAAAATGTAATCAAAAGTAGAATAAGCATTATTTTACATCACTTTCATCAATCAAGATTCATGTTGGTAATGCATCATGTAAGATTATTTCATGCTTTAAGTTCATTATCATTGCGAGTACTAACACTTGTAGGATCTTCTATCAAACTTATCAATTTCTCTTTGCATGAGATACATGTGACATGACTTCATTCCATCAAGGAAAACATATTTAAGTGGTAAATTGCATCACTTGTGATTTATCATTTATTTTATCCATTTGCCTCTACCCAACCTAGGTTAAGCACTTTTTATCCAACATAACTATAGTCATTATGGAGGTGGAAACATCAAAATAGGGTTTGAATTAGGAAAGCCCCTATATGGAACAACCCTTTCTCTCCTCTCTTTCTTGCAGGTGGTAGATTTGAAGTGATTTTGGAGAATATTGAAGACCTAACATCAAGATCAATCATTCAAGCACTCTACTTCATCATATTAGGGTAAGAGAAATTATTTATCAACAAATGAATTTTTGAAGCTAAGTCCTATAAGAAAGCACCTATAGATTATAACTCACTTATTCTTCTTTTGAGATTCTAGAAACCCTCATTTATCAGTCTAGGGTGTCCATGCCCCTAACCAGTCAATTTCAATTTAGATTTGAATGCTAGGTTCCTTTGTTTTTTCCTTTTGCTCCTCTATTTTTAGTTTTTTCCAGAATGTTTTGTGATTTCTATATTTACATTAGTTTGATGTAGTTGCATAGTTGACCTAGTTTACATGTATCACATCAAATCACTTCAATTTCATTCCTAATCAACTCTCTCCCAAAAAGAAGGCCAAAACCCTAATCAACCATTATAGATCTTCCTTGAGGATAATAGCCTAGTGGTTTCTCATGATCATTTTTGTGTCCCCCAAAGTGTTGTAAGAAAAAAGGTGTGATTTCAACCCTAGATCCCCTTTTCCTACATCATGATAAATCATTGTAAATTATGGTGTTTCCACACATTTCAATTTACATAATAGAAATTAAAGTTGCACAAATTTACTCAAGTGGTACAAATTTCCATATCAAAACTATTGTATGGGAAAGCATATATGTGCAAGATGAGCTTAAAGAAATGAATGCACAAATTTTAAGGATAACCATGAAACATTTGAGAGAACTCAAGATGAGCACATCTTAAAAACTTAGAAATTCAAAAAAGGAAATCAACCTTAATAACTAAATTCCATGCATTTAGAGTAAAACCATAATTTTGAGAAGTAAAAGCATAATTTTGAGAAGTAAAACCATATTTTTGGGTTCAAAACAATCAATAAAATCCTCATTTTTTATTTGAATACAACTGCTACAACAATCTTAAACATATGACATCTTTCTCCATGTTATACAAAATTCAAAATTTAAATCAAGATGCTTATAACTAAGAAGCTATTTTATAAGATGTTTATTAAGTAAAGATAAGATTATGAAATAATATGGGTTTTTATAAGAATATTAACATAAATTTATCAAAGAAGAAAAAATGATTTTCAAGAAAACACTTCAAATTTGTATTTAATGAAAATTTATTTTGAGAGTGAGTGAAGAGAGCTTCAAAAATCAATTTATATCTTATAAGAACTTTTCAAATTTCAAATCAAATGGATTTAAAATAGCCTAAATCATGAATCAAAAAATGCTCTAATACCAGAGTGAGTGAAGAGAGCTTCAAAAATCAATTGATATCTTATAAGAGTTTCAAAATTCAAATCAAATGGATTGAAAATAACCTAAATCATGAATCAAAAAATGCTCTAATACCAAATTTGATATGGAAAATATAATAGAGGAGAAAAAATTTATCCACTCAATGTGGGCAACTAGGTTTGGCATGATTTCAGTCTCAAAATATGCAGTCTATGAAAATAATAAAACATATCACAAGTTGGACATGTGATTTCAGAGTATCTTCCCCTATTTCTAGCTTCTTACACATCATAAGAATGTGTCATAAGTTGTTATAAGATTCCCAAAAGATTGAAGATCCAAAATAGCCAAAATAAGTCCTTTGAATGGAATATGATGCCACAAAAAAAAATCACGCCTCATTTCTAATTAAGGGTAATTGAAATAATATAAAATATAAAAACTATGAAATTAATTTGAGAGAAAATGTCAAATAATAAATAAATAAAATCAAAAAATTGTAAAGGTTAAACCACCTTAATTCCTAACAGGAATCACATCTAAAACCCTAGTGTATACCTTATGACATTTATTTTCATTCATCAAAAGAGTAGAATTGTTGATTTAATGACCATTAACAAGGATCAAAGATAACAAACAAACACGTGCAATATTCTTAGGATGATGGAGCATGCAATTAGGATGTTCCATGATGTTGCTATAATGAATGTGCATGTCTTTTATAGGGGTTGTTTCATGATTTCAAATACATAAGAAATACTCAAATTAAATACTTGTTCATAGCATACAAACTCACAAAAATATATTTTAGGTTGATTCATAATGATTAATAGGGAAAAGGGCAATAATGTTCACTATGAAATTTGAACTTTAAAAGTTTGAAATAGGTAAAAAGTAATGTAAATCTATTTCACATTTATAAATTTGAGTCAAAATAACAAATAAAAATCTAACAATCAAAATCAATTCTTGAAAATGAACAATAATAAAAATAAACAAAATTAAATAATACAACACTTATAGGAATTGAGAATTTAAACTAACAAACTCCTTTTATATTATTTTAAGGGGCAAACACTTTTGCCCTGGAGCTATAAACTGGTAACAAACTAGAACTTATCAGCTCCTTATAGGACGAACCCCCCAATAACCTCTTAAACCTTTATCCACACTATGAATAAATCAAAACTTGAACCCACAACCTAAACTACATAAAAACAACAACCAATACAGTCCATTCTACGATTTCACCATTACACATAATAAAAGTTAAACCATTACACATAATAAACAAAACAAAGACAATGTGGTAACGCCACCGACATTGTCGCGACGGAATTTTGTGAAAACGAGTACCCTTGATTAAAGGGGAACAACAAACCCTTACCAACTCTAACGGTAACTCCGCCGCCAAACTGTGCAGCTGAGGATGTCGGCTGCGTGTTAGACATTGTGGCCGACTATTTACTCCGGAAACCCCTTGACCTACATCGACACTCAGCTAGTGATCCCATATTTTATTGTCTGCTATCGTTTTCCTTGTCCGTTATCGCTTGTGGGTTTTAAATTCTTGATAGATGGCATTTGTTTAAAGATTCATGTAGAAAAGAGGAATTCAGATTACGGGAATTACATATCAGAAAGAATAGGTATTGGTGTAGGTAGGTAGACCACTTACAACGAATTTTCTGCTGACTGTGCTTCAATTATTCAAACCGGTAGAAAGAATCAGGTTTGGTTTGCCAAAACTTTCTGTGATTGCCACCTTTCTCTTCCGTGTACAAACGGCTTTGAATTCCAGTTACACAATCTCTGTTCGCGCACTTTATAAATTACTAATCTTCCAGTCAAGATCTCACAAAGTCATTACTCTATCCTCAATTTCAGAACTTCCTAAGCCGCTCGCTAGTCTTTCTGTACTTTTCAAGTTGATTATCAATGGCAGGTGTAATGAAATGCCCTCAACGACTGCTTTCGGTAGCATTGACTGTGGTGGTAATAATAGCAGGAGTTGCAGAGTATGGCGGTGTAGCTGCTCAATCTTCAGGGTGTGCAACTTCTCTGGCAACATTGTCTCCCTGTGTGGGATACATCACAAGTAATATGTCCAACACAACTCCAACACAGGGCTGCTGCACTGCCTTATCTTCTGTAGTGCAGACTAGCTCAATGTGTTTGTGCCAGCTGTTCACTGCTACCAATCCGCTGGGCATCCCCATTAACCAAACAAGGGCTCTGGCTCTACCAGGAGCTTGCAAAATCACCACTCCACCTCTCAGTCAATGCAATGGTAAATAAGTTATATGTTTCTTGGAAGTAATTAGTCTATTCAGTTTTTAAAAACTAGTAGTAATTGGTATACTTCTTCTTCTTGTTTGTCAACAGCTGCAGGAGCTCCAGCTGCTTCACCATCTACAGGTATGTTTACATTTCTTTTAGGTTTGGCTTAAATGTCATATACATCTGTGGTTAAAGGGTAATTTTATATACAGAGAGAGTTATGTTATTACCTTTTTCAACTGATTTGAATAGAAATTTTATAACAAAAAGAGTATGTAACATAATTTAATGGCTGCTCTTGCAGGTTCTATTGCACCACCAGCAACAGAAACCTCTCCTTCCTCTTCCCCTGCAACTCCAAATGCAGTGTCCCCCTCGTCTGATTCACCATCTTTACTTCCTCCCACAACTTCTGTAGGAGGTATCTCACCCACAGCCAGCGAGAAGCCAACATCCAAGGCAGGAGCCCTTTTCACACCTTCCACAATTATCACTGCTCTAGCAGTAGCAATGGTAGCGATCAGTATATGTTGAACATCTTTCTTCTACATCTGTGTTGGATACTCTAATATGGACCTGAGTGTATTGCGGAGTGTATAGAAGTATATGATGAGCTTGTTTGAACATCATCTAACGGAATTCAAGTACTGAAAAGAGAGTTAATCTTGTCTTTGTGTAAACAATGAAATTGGAAAATAAGAAATCAATGACTTTGAAAACATGAAATGAAATCAACTCTTATCTTATTCTAACAACCTCAGTACAAGTCTGAAATAGATATTGATTCGTTTGTTGGAATGTGGATGCAACTCAGCAGCGTAATATTAAATTGACAAAGTATTTCAATTGAAAACTAAATTGAGAGATGAAGATGACAATAAAGACCTGAACAAGTTGAGTCATCTCAACTTAAAAATGAAAATTTACAATTTCAAGCTGAAGAGGATAATAAATTAATAATGAATTATTTAATTTAATTCATGAATAAATGTGAAGAATAAGTTTTCATTCAAAGACAAAGTCAATTCATAAAATGATGAAGAAGTTTCTAAAATTAGATGGAGTTAACTGAGACAATTTTTTTTTTTAAAATAAAATTGAAAATGATTATTAATTAATGACTGATAATAAATGGTAAATTAATGTGATAGATCAAATTAATAAATGATAATTAATTAAGTAATTATAATGATGATGATTAAAGGTCAATGATTAGGAAAATTAATGATTAATGACGATAATTTTAGTGTCTATATTTTGCCCTTTTGAAACAATGTAAACAATGTTCAAAATAACATTGTTTCAAAGAAAAATAAAGTAGCTACAAAGAAAAATTAGAAAAAATGAAGAACATAATGCATAATATTGATTAGAAATCTAAAACTCTTGAACCTTAATCCAAATGATTCTTATATGATTGAGATAATTCTAATATGATTGTTCAACTAATCTAGACATTTTGACTTAGAGAAATATATCCTAAAGATTTTGGTGGCTAAGATAATATGTCGAGTGTTTTCATCCCAAATATTGTTGTACACCTATTTTACTATGATATAATCCTCTTTTGAATTAAAGTATCTTAGGAAGGTATCTTTGAAGCTCATTTTGTATAATGTTTCACTATGGATGGTGAGATAGAATAAATGATGAATACAAAAGTTGTGTTGTATGTGAGGTGGGTTGGGTGGTAAGGTATAATGATAGAGGTATTTACATATGTCATGATACAATGAATTAGTTGGGGTCAACAAGTTTTTGAACAATCTCTAATTTTGGGACATCATACATGGAGATGAAAAGGTTTTTGACTAATAATTTGTAGTAATGACTATTTTGTGATGTATCCAAAAGGGATTTAATTATAGCCATGGCATTTTCTCCTTTATTATTGATTATAGGTACTTTTTCTTCCATTGACATACTGATCGCAATATAAAATATTTCGGGATCAAAATATCTATACCAAGATTTATCTTTTGTGATACATTTGCCAGGATTGTTGATTGATCCTACCAACATATAGATTTCAAGGGAAAGTCAAGTTCCTTTTCTATTGACACCTTGAAGAGGTTTTCATTAGTAAAATTATCATTTTTTATTCTTTTTCTTTGCTATCTAATAGTGCCTTAAAGAAATTTTTATTAGGAGATTTGAATTTTTCATTTTC
The DNA here is from genome assembly GCA_007258455.2 of Sequoia sempervirens. Taxonomy (NCBI): domain Eukaryota; kingdom Viridiplantae; phylum Streptophyta; class Pinopsida; order Cupressales; family Cupressaceae; genus Sequoia; species Sequoia sempervirens. The sequence continues at coordinate 708,381,059 of VDFB02058242.1, read as the reverse complement.
TCTATATTTTAATTCTTTTAATTTTTGATATTTTTAAATTTCAAGACTAAGGAACTTGACTTGTTCACCGAAATAAGTTGTTGAATCTAATTCTATATCAAACTCTTGTTTGTGGTCATTGGTTGGAAATTTGTCACGAAGTTCCATGAAATTAGCTATAGCTTTGCCATTTTCAAATATTCCTCAAGTCAAAGGATCTTAATGGTCTCCAGAAATGAGTTTTGGATAGATAAGTACACGATTGAAGAAAAGATTAATGATAGGTGTAATGGTATAAATGTTTATCTCATTGAAGAAGCTGACAAAGTTAGTGAAAGAGTCTTTGAAGTCCTACCCCTTGACACATTTAACAATGTGAAAGGCTCCTACCATAATATTAGAGGTGTCATTGGTATCATAGGATTCTTCCACTAAAGGAATGTATCCTAAACCAAATAATTGATGGTTGACCTTGATAGTGATTGGTTCAAGAGGACCTTGCTCATGTAATCATGATCCCTATCCTTTGTAGCTCATATTATTACACATTTTGAGTGCCTTGGGATAGGTCTCTTTGAAAAAGCATGGTGAAAATTATTCACCTCTATATAACCAAGAGCTTATATCACTATCTATGAATTTAGCATCAAGAAAGCCACTTTTTGTGGACAAGCCTGAGTCATGGCTTTGGTAGGACTTATAGAAACGGAAGGTTAAGATTCTTGTGATTAAGCAACAAGTTTTTCTTCTACTAATTGTGCCTAGTTGAAGACATCATCTAATATTGTAAGGGTAGTGCACTTTAAGTCCCTAAATAAGTATTCCTATAATCCACTCTTGAAATTTAGAATGAGATAAGCAACTAGATCTTGCACTTGGAGTAATATCTTCAATCAATTAAAGTAGTAGGTGTAATCATGCACAAACATTTGATATCCTTATCATAGACAAAGGCACTTCATATGTAGATCTTGATCATAGTTGGAAGGATAGACTATGTTCTTTAAAGCTATGAAAATTTGATCCCATGTGTTGACATGATTCTAAGCACTTTGGCATTATGTGACCAAGACCCTAGCAAAACTAAAGAGCTTCAATTTTGGAAAGGAAACATTGCCATTATTGGGGACTTGGTTGTATTCAAACTACATCTCCATGTCAAGAATCCAAGTGTAGAGGCCATAATGTTCTTGGAATCCATCATAGATGTTGACCTCACATTTTGCTAGAGATTGATGCCCTTCAAGGTTAGGAAGCCTCTAAATCAAAATAGCATTGACCTTATAAATCAATATAGATACCACACCTGTGAGTTCAAATACTCTCTTAGGAAAATTAGTGGTCACGTCATTACAAGTTAGAACAAGAGGCAAACATTTTATACCTCCTAGAAATAAAATGAGAAAGAATATTTAGAACTAAAATTCTATAATCATTATAAATCGAAAGAGTAGGAATGTTGATTTGATGACAATTAACAAGGATGAAAGATAGCAAGCAAGCATGTGTAATATTCTTAGGATGGTGCATGCAATTGTGATGTTCTATGATGTTGCTATAATGAATGTTCATGTCTTTTATAGGTTTTTTCCCATGGTTTCAAATGCATAAAGAATGTTCTTAAATACAACATAGTATAGAAACTCACAAAAATATATTTTAGGTCAAACTATATAATGATTAATAGAAAAGAGGGCAATAATGTTCACTTTGAAATTTAAACTTTAAAAGTTTAAAGCACATAAAAGTAATCTAGATCTATCTCACATTTGCAAATTTGCATCAAAGTAACAAATAAAACATCTAAGAATCAAAACCAACTCTTGAAAATGAACAATAATAAAAATAAACAAAATTAAATAATAAAACACTTATAGAATTGTGTTTTTTTGTTTAATGTATCAAGAGGAATTGAGAGTTTAACCAACAACCTAGAGCTTAGCTCCTTATCAGGCAAGCCTCCCAATAACCTCTCAAGCAAGATGTAATGGACCCTCATCCACACCATAGAAAAATTAGAAATTGAGCCCACAATCTAAACTACCTAAAACAACAACTGAAAATCCATAAATGACAATAGAGTCAATGTGAACCCAAAAGAGCGTGGGTGTATGATTTTCACCATTACACAATAAAAGTTCAAATTAAACAAACACAATGTGAGAACACCCCCGCCATGTTGGAGAGGAGGTGGGTTGCATGTAAGACCTTGTACCAAACCCTTGACCAACCCTTAAACAAACACAATGTGGGAGCACCGCCGACTATTAAAGGGGGGAAACAAATCCTTGATCAGCTATAACGATAACTCCACCACAAAACTGTGTAGCAGAGGAGGTGGGCTGCATGTGAGACCTTGTACCGACTATTTTACCTGTAAACACCTGGAGCTACATGAACAATCAGTTGATGATCCAATAGTTTAATGCCTTATATCCTTTTCCTTGTCTGTTATCGCTTGTTGGTTTTAAATTTTGGATAAAAGACATTTGTTTAAAGATTCACATAGAAAGGAGGAATTCAGATTACGGGATGTAGAAATCAGAAAGGATAGGTTTTGGTGTACGTAAGGTGGACCCCTTACAATGCATTTTCGGCTGCTTGTGCTTTAATGATTCAAAACCAGTAGAAAGTGTAGACATGCAAAATTAACATTCTGCATTTGATTAGGTTCATTCGTTTAGATTTCACATTAGGACCATTCATCAATTAATCAGGTGCACTTTCATCCATTCATTCTAGGTAATTTCATCTCCTAGGATCATTTATTTAAAATCAAATAAACATTATTATCAACCTTTTAATAAATCAAACATCCATTTAAATCAAATCCCAAATCATATTCCATCATTTAATAATTCAAATAAATCAAATATCAAAGTCCTAAAAGTCAACTCACCTAATCATCATTAAACTAACATAATCATCATTTATTTAATCTAACCATGATTAAATACTAATCTCACCCACTTGCATTCTCTAGATATCTCCATTCGGTAAAAAATAAATCAATTTTATTGATTTATTAAAAAACCCTCATTTTCCTCAACATGACAAGTTGATTTGTCCCTCCAACATTGCATTTATTGCTGTTTTTCTTGTCCCTCTCAAAATTTATTGCAAAATTTGAATTCAAATTTTCCCTCTCATGGGCACTCTTCCCAAATCTTGCACAACCATTGGCCTATCATCACTTGAAAAGTGTCCTCTTCTCATTGGAGGATCTTTAGTCCCACATTCACCATCTTGGCCAATCTCTCATCAAGAAAATCTATAAAAGAAGGCCTTCATTCTCATCCATGATCTCCACAACTTTTATGCAAGGTTACTCTCTTAATTTGAGAACTCATCTTGCTCATCATTTCCATTGCATTTACATCATCTTGAGCTTTGATCAAGGATTGGGAAAGGGTCACTAGCACATGTGACACCAATCCACTATGGAATAGGTAATTGTTGTTGTTTTCATAATGTTTTTAGTTTCATTTGGTCATGTATTGCATTTGGAAACATCTACAAGGTATTTCATAGGAGTTATTTTGATAGATTTGTGAAGTACTAACCCATGTTTGAGATTTAAAAAGATGCTCACAGTTTGGCGCTAGAAGGAGGGCAGTTTGTTAGCACAACAGTTTGTTTTGTTAACACATATACGTTCGTTAACACAGTCTTGTTAACCTACAGTTTCGTTAACACACTATTCGTTAACGCAGTCTTGTTAACATACAGTTTGTTAACACAGTCCCGTTAACACGCAGTTTTGTTACCACGCAGTTCGTTAACACAGTCTCGTTAACACATAGTTTGTTAGCACAGTCTCATTAACACACCAGTTCTTGTTAACAAATGCGATGTTGCATTAAAACAAGATATTTGTTAACACAAGATATTCGTTAACACAGAATATTTGTTAACACAAATACGCTTGTTAATGCAGATAGTTTGTTAACACAGAAAATTGGTTAACGTAGGCAATGTATTAACGCAGATAGTTTGTTAACACAGAAAATTGGTTAACGCAGATAGTGTGTTAACACAGACAGTTGTTAACACAAACAGGATAGTTAACACATACAGTTTGTTAACGCATGGATCTTGTTAATGCATATAGGAATTAAATGATGTTGTTGCATTCTCTGACACAGGCATTAGAATTTTTGAATACAGATTCAATTTTTTTTGGAGCAGCAATAAATGTGTTACTTTTGTTAAGATGCTAGTATATTAAGATTGACATGTCTTGTGTATACTTTTTACAATACATGCATAAATCTTATTTGTAATGTTTGTAGGAAAAAGGTTAAGGTTGACATTTGAATCAAGCGTTGGAAACGAGCGAGATTGGAGTTGAAGAAAAATTGTGCATTGGAGCTTGAAATTCACATAGCATTTTTAAATGCTTCCATTTCATGCTTTAATTTTTTGTTTTAAATCAACTCATCTCTTTTTGGTCTCTTAAAATGAACACTTCAATTTTTCGTTGCAAAGGGTTAAAAAGAACATTAGACACTTACTAGCTTCAATTTGGGTTCTAAAAATTGAACAAAAACAACTCTCACACTTCATCTTGGTGTTTTAAAATGAATTCATCGTTGCTTTGAGGCTAAAACGAACAAGTGTCTAAATTGTGTGATTTTGTCTTTGGTACATTTTGAGTGCGTATCCTCTCCCCTTGCGCTTCGTGCGATCTAGGGTGCAAGAGAAACACTCAAAATGCATTTTATTGCTTTGGATCTAAATATCCAAAATCATTAGTCATTTTATTTTTAGAAGTTAATGTTTAAAATAAATGAATCAAATAAACTTGATCCTCATCTGATTTGTCTTCTTTTTTATTGTTTGTTTTTGTCTTATATAGGAATGTGAGGAAGGAAAATGAGGAAGGAAAACAAAGAAAAGAAAAAGGTAAAGGTGAAATCGACATTGGTTCAAGTTGACAAAGCAAAGTTGGAGTTGAAGAATTGAGCATCAAACTTGAAACTCACAAAGCATTTTTTAATGCTTAAGGGCTTCCATTTCATGCTTTAATTTTCTGTTTTAAGCCAACTAGATCATTGTTTGTTTTCAAAGTTGGATTAAAATTGAACACTAGAAACTTGACTAGACATTGTTTTTTGGGATAAAATTGAACAAACAAACTTGAAATTTGATTTTTGGTGCTTAAAACGAACTCATCATTGCTTTGAAAGGTTAAAATGAACATGTGTCTTTTATGTTTTCGTAATCTCTTTTTAAAGTAATCTCATCTAAAAAGGCATATGCACTTCTCTCGTGCTTCACGGCGATCTTGAGAATCAAAAGTCTTTTTGGTGACATTAAGTTGCATAAAAGATTGCCTCCACATTTTCAATTTGGGAACTAAAATTGAACAAAACACTTTGTGAGTGTGAGTTAGGTATATCGCATGTGTTCTCCTTTGTTTCTAAAAAGGTCGATCGAACTATGGATGTGCTTGCTCGCTATTGTTTACCTTTAGAGGGGCCTACCTAAGAGACACATCCAAAGGCATATAGTATCCCAAGAGAATATTTGGTATTTTTCGTGGTGGTGACTTGGTGAGTCCTAATTGGTTTTTCACAGGTGCAGTTGCAGAAGAGTTTAACTGAGCCACTTTGGATATTAATATCTTGCACCTCAGGATGAATTTTTCCAAGCTGTTTATTGCACTAAATTTTTGGTTCAAATTTCTACACACCTATTTAGTTTGGCACCTCTTGGATGAGTTTTGATGGGTTAATTAATCCTTTTTTGACTGCGATAGGGCCAAAATTGGTGTTCTGGAAAGTTTCAAAATTTTAAATTCTAAGGACAACCCATTTCTAATTTTGGTCTAAAACATCTCCAACTCCATTTTCGTTAAAAACAAAGGTCATTTGATACATTATTTTAATGTATTTCGGGTGCGGTGAACACGTCCCGAGGGCCAATTTACAAAAGAGGTACCTGATTTTTGATGGTTGGGTGAAGTATGATTTAGAACCCATGTTCTAAATAATTGATTATGACTACATGCAAAAAATCTCAGCTCCAGGGGTCACCGTTTGTGCGCAATGAAATTTCTCCGGTTGGCCTACAGATGTAAATAAAATTTGCAATTTTACTAATGTTTGAAATGCTAATGTTTAAAATATTTAAAATATTTAAAATATTGTGGAATGGTGAAAAATGCATTTAGGGAAAACATAAAATGTATTTCCAAATGTTTTTTAATTAGAACAAGTTTAATTCTTGGTTCTGATTGGTCCAAATATGACATTCACGACATTCAAGGCATAGAAACTCCATGGGAATCGCTGAAATGAGAGTGGAAAGGGAAAACATTATAGTGATGCAATGTTTCCAGCGATATGTTCTTCATTTCAAAAATCTATTTACTTTTCATTGGAAGAGTTTCTAAGGCACCACAAACTCCATCGCTCGTCACTGAAGTGAGATTGGAAAAGCAAATCAATACAATGATGGTTTTTCTGAAGCTATGGTTTTAATTTCACACGTGAGCAGAAGTTTTAAATAAATAAATAAATTTCAAATGTTGGGAGTTGAAAGCACTTTAATTCATGTTCCCATTCGGCTGATGAGGCTCACGATAGCTTCTCATGACACTCATCCAACGCCAATCGTTGAAGGCTTTTTCTTTTCAAATAAACTACGATGTTGGTATTTGAGGAGCGATGGCTTTTGTTTAATCGCTCATCGCTGTAATAAAATTCTTCTTCTCCTCATTTTGGCGATGGACTTGTTTTCCATGCTTGTCACTGTAGTGAATTTCATTTTGAAGTTGCTTCAACAATGAGCGATCATTGCTTGTTACCAATTTTTTTTGCAAATAAAGGAGTAGGGTAACAATGTGATGTGATTGGCATGAATGCTGCAATCAACATATTCAACATGGAGGGGCATTTTTAGATGAAATTTTTCACCATGAAATGAGTAGAGATAAAATTATTTCACGGTTTTTGGCTTTAAGCTGAATTTTAAACACATGTACAGGCTCAGAAATGTTCTTTCATGTTCCAGAAAATTGTCATAACCATATCTATTGCCTGGGAGGAAATTTTGGCAAAGTTTTAAACATTTCTAGGCTACCTGTGAGGTGAAAAGTGCATGGCAACCATTTCTCATGACTTAGAATTAAATCACATATGGAGAAAAATTAACTTACAGGGTAAAAGGGCAAATGGGTAAGTGGATTTTCACCCATAAGTAAATATTTTTCATTGTTAAGTGAAAATGAGGCTAGTAAGTGGGTTTTTATAGCTAGGTAAAGATTTGCACAAAAATTGCAAGTGAAAGCAAGCAAAATGAAGGGAGTGGTTATTGATTTGAGGACCTAAATTGTGTCAATTGTCAACAGGGGATTTCCATTTAAGGTTGTTCCATTTTCCTTGAATGTGTTTTTTGCTTCATTTTGAATGGGAGTTGCTCATTCTTTGTTCTGAGGGGAATACCATTTTGTAACAAGGTCTTAAATGTATAGTATTGGTTTTAGGTTTCTAGATAAATTTTAGTCATGTAAAGGAGAATGTAATTACATCACTGTCATCTTTGATGAATAAATGATGAGATATTTTGAACTGGTTGTCTCAACAATATGTATTGCTTAGATTATGAATATAAGAAATCAAGGGTTTCTATTATTTGTCCTCTTGTCTTTCCTTGAGTGTCTATTCGTTGTTGTTACTTTCATTCAAAGAAAGAAATTAAATTATGTTAACATAAACATAGGTTTATGCAACTATATGCTTGGATTAATAAAGTATGACTGGTTTGGTTTCTAGTATCAATGGTCTAATACATCATCTGATAGGAATAGTTATGACAGATGGAATGTTGTGATGTACTTTAATTTACATGGTTTAGGTGACTCCACCCTGGAATATGGCACTGATATTTTAATGTTACAATTTCCTGGGATTGTTTGTGAGCAACTACAATTTAAAATTAAATTTACTTATCTATCTTTGTATGTTTGTGTGTAGAATTTAATAAGTTACATCTCTCATGTTAAAATCAGGCATTACCATGAAGATCAACCAAACCTCTAAGGTACTATGTCCATTAAACATTTAAAGGAGAATTATATGTTTACTTTGTGTTTGATAATTTGGCATAGAAGTATCTATAAGAACACTGTCAGGATCATCCTCCTGGGTCTCACAGAGCCCGAAGTGCAAAGGAGCAAAGGATTTTAATTCAATCTTTCATTTATTGGCCAAATCTCTCCTTGAATCTAACCATTAGGCCTGGCATCTCTTTAGGATTCAAGCGGATAGCATATATGGGGGACCAACATATACTTTCATATTTGAGAAGAAATATAATATCATTTCATTTAGAAGTTTTATTCAAATAGAAAAATCATCTATTTTCCCATTTGATAATTAATTGAAATAACATTATCATCCATTTTCCAGTTTTGGATACTTTGAAACCATCAATTACTTTCATAGTCATGGATTCATATAAAAATAGATCGATGCATTTAAATAGAAAAAGCACACCCATTAACAAAATAAAAGAGTTTCCATTCTATTGCAACTAAAAATTCATACTATTTCCATTTTAATAATCACAGAAAATTAAAATGTAAGCCCTGCCCATTTATCCAACTCTTCTAGAGGATACAATATGCATGCTATCAACTCTTGATAACAAGATATCGTATTCCTCTAGGTTGTTATCTTTGGCCGATATAATTCAAGCCACAGGTTTTACCCATATTAGTATTATCACTCCCAAATTTCATGAATAAAACAACATTCATAGTCGGTACTTATGACCAAACCAAATAAAGGATGGAACTGATATCTATAAGAGGCAGATCTCATATGCACATATTTATATATATATATTAGTCACTATATATATATATATACATATATATATGCTCATATACTTGACCATGCAAATCAATAAAGGTTACCAATGCCATAGCCTAATAAGGCCATCGTAGCTTCATCAAAGAGTTTACTATCGAGCATTTAATGATTGATCTCGTCACCACGTACAATTGAAGGTGAGACTCATTTTCAAGAGCAACTGTTGCTTCACTCAACCTCTATGTTACGAGGAATTCTTTACCACCCTAACCTAGTGTTAGGTGGTAGATAAAAATATTGTGAGAATTCTTTTTAAATAAAATGAAAACAAGGTTGGCCTCTCGGCTAATTGCCTATGGTGATACACATACAAGTTGTTCACACAAAAATATATCTAGGTCAGCCAATAGGCTGAGACCCATAATGGATAACTTTATGCATGCTAAATGTTACATTGAGGGTGAGAAATCTGACCCCAAACATTGGGTTGATCATTCATTATAAGATAATATAGAGCTTCAAAAGCTCGACCCTCATGGGCTTCACATGAGATCAACATAGTCAATCTTCTGATAGCAAAACCCCAAAACATACATGCACAATAATAACATATTGGTGTAAAAGAATTGGAAATCAAATGATATCACATGGAAAAACACAAAAATCGAATTACCTCCAATGATTTTGGCTTGATATTTTTCCTTCCATCGAATTGCTCTTCTTTTTCCCTTCTAACTCAATGATTTTTCTCCTCTCTCTAATTTTTTCTCTTTTCTGGATTTTTCTTCCCCATTCCCCAAATCAAATCGTCCTTCCTATTTTGGGTACGATATGAAAATTAAATTTTTGTATTCAAGATCATTGCATTAGTTGGCCGCCCAATCCTCTACATGAGGGAGTCAGCCTCCTTGAATTTGGTGGGAGTTACATGTATTTTGAATTTCCCCCATGATTTCAAATATCATTTACATTTCTTTTGTATGTGTATATATATATTATTCTCATATATATATATATATGCATTTATATTTATACCAATGATTTCACGCATTAACCAGGGATTACATACATATACAAAACCTCTTGTATACTTGAATCACATTTCAAATTTATTCAAAAGAGTGAACATAGAATATCATTTTTTGTACAAGATAAATTGGATTTTCCTAGTCAATTTTCTTTTGCTGAATATAAATTGTGAAATAGAAAAAATGAGACAAGAACGCACAACTTGTTCTTTCCATTAATTATAATTTCCACACCAAGTATGAATGCAATTTTGTCAACTTTTCAAACATATGCAAATGTCACATTCTATTATGGTGTGTGATATTCTAGATTCCATCCTTGCTTATCGTGGCCATCCGACTAAGTGTGCCTACCTCAATCAAGTTCTCATCCTTCAACATGTTTCTTGCACACATATTCTTACACTTGTCCACTTATCAATAACCTTCAACCAATAATCTCAAGAATAATTTATTAAATTAGAAAATTGCATATTATTCATTTTCAATTTCATCACTGCATTCTATCAAATAAAATGTTAAATTCTAATTTTCCAACTATGTTAATTTCCTCAAATTTTAAAATGTAGAAATCAAATCAAGTTATGACAGTTTATGGTTGAGGGTATAAGGTTTAGGGTTGAGGAGTGTAGGGTTAAGGTATATTGTTTAGTCTTTAGGGTATATGGTTGAGTGTATAGGCTACAGGGTTTAGGGTATTGGGTATATGGTTAAGAGTAGCATTTAGGGTTGAGGGTATGTGTTTACAGTTGAGGGTATAAGGTATAGGGTATAGGGTATAGGGTTTAGGGTGTAGAGTTGAGGGTACATAGAGTTGAGGATTGAGGGTATTGGGTATAGGGTCGAGGGTATGGAGTATATGGTTGGGGGTTTAACATATAAGATTTAGGGCTTAGGGTTGAGGGATGGTGTTTAGGGTTGAGTATATAGGGTATAGAGTTTAGGGTTTAGGTTTGATGGTATTGCATACAGGGTCGAGGCTATAGGGTGTATATAGGGACATATATGTGCATTATGTGATAAAGGATTTTATCTTACATATTGTAATAAAGGGCCCATCTATCATTTGAGTCTTTGGCAGATAGATATCAATAAATAGGATTAATGTTGAATATAATTAAGGTTAATCTTTTATCTAGTGTTCACAAGAGTCCAACATAGCTATCAAGGTTATTCATTGGAATCCAACCCAATTAGTTTGCAAATTTATTTTTCTTCCTTTTTATGATGAATGTTGAGATGAAAATATTTGAGATAACTAAACCACCTCCGATGTTCATCATTCTACAAAATTTCTTATATTTATATAAATTTAAGAGGCTTATGATCTATGTGAATAACAACGTATTTCCCTAAGATATAGTAATTCCATGTTATTTGTAGGCTTGAACAATGGATATACCTCCTTTTCATACATGGGGTGTCTATACATGTAGCATTAGATAAAATATCACTACATGTTAGTAAATTAGATGACCACATTGAGTCAAAACTACTCCAAGTGCATATTTGGAGGCATCTATTGAAAACCCATAATATTGAGAGGGGGGGTGAATCAATATTCTTTTAAACAATTCAAACATTTAAACATCCAATCCACTTAGCAGATTCAAATGCAGTAAATGAAATAAAACATTCAACATTCAACAACTAATAACACATGTGTGAACACCAAACCTACAATAAGCTAACATAAGACCAACAAACACTAGTTAATCATGTTAGAAACACAAATCAAACATTCCTAATGAGATTCTTAGCCAAAATGAAGATGAAAACATGAAAATGAAAGAACAAACAAAGTAAAGATAACATATAATCAATTAAAAACAACTAAACCTTCATCCCATAGGGGGATTGGTGCTCCTTTGATGTGGAAAGAAGCCCTTTCCCAATCCCTTTCATAAGCTCCAATGATATAATTGATCCAAAGTGTGAGATTTTATGCAAAATGATAACATAAACTAGTTAAAGTGATGACAATGGTAAAATGCTATGAGTAGAAATGCCTATAGTAAGAATGCTTCAAGTTGTGTATCCATATTGTGTAGAGGAAGCCTCTATTTATAGGAATCAAGGGTTGAAGAATGAGAGAATTTGGTGAATGTGGGATAAAAAGGGAGCCAATGAGAATGTGAGACATGTCACAATTCTATTGGATGAGGGTGGAGCATATTTTGGGGAATGTGCATAGTAAAGGAGATGTAAGAGGAGTAAATGAGAATGGTTGAGGATTTGAAAGGTTGTAAGAAGAAGTAAATGAATATGGTTGAGGATGTGAGAGGATGTAAGAAGAATAAATGAGGAGTGAGAGGAGTTAATGAATGTGTAAGAGGTTATTTAAAACCTTTAGAGGGAAATTGAATGAGGAGGTTGTTGAGAGGAATATTCCTTGGAATATGCCATTGTGAGGATAAATAGAGGAATTAGATAATTAAAATAAATTATTTTCATGTGCAACCTAGTTAGTTGACCATGGGTTGATTTAACTCTTGAGGAGTTTAAAGTTGGAGGATTTATTAATGATGATTAGAAAGTGATTTAGGATTAATTAATTTGAATGGGTTAGGGGAATTGTGACATTTTTTTTAATCAAATGAGAGGAGTTGGGGGATTTAATTAAATGATTTGATTTAATTGAACATGAGAAGAGAAGTGTGAAATAATCTAAATTTTAATTATTTGATTAATAGTAGAAATTGTTGATTTTAACTAAATAATGTTGATTATTTAATTAATTGGTTAGTTGAAAGTGATTTAGGAAGAAATGGTGTTAATTAATTAGAATCAGATACATAATATCAATTAGGTTTATTTAAGTTTCTACATGTTGCCCCTCTTTGAAGCGAGGTCACCTGCTGTGTTGGTTCAAAGAATAACACTGCCGATATCAAAATTCAATTTTTTTTTTTTTTTAGATGCCCGTTGTTGCCCTAGTGGAAATAATTACGTTAGTACATTGCCCCTCGAGAGACTAGGCAAAAAATTGATTTTAGGTATGAAGTGTAGATTTTTGGGTCTAGGAATGTCTCTTTTGCTCAATTAGGGTCTTTCACCTAATGAAAAGAGATAGATCCCACACCCAAAATCTAGGTGGTTCACTCAAATAAGATATGTATGATGTTATTATGCTAAATGAGATGATCTAGATGCAACAACTAAGAAATTGATTGATTATGAATGCAAAACCCTAAGAAACAAGTGATGTTTGAAAACACATTGTGTAATGCAAGAACACTTGGAAACAAATAGAAACTGTAACAAAACTTGAAAAAATTGAAAGTGTGAACATGGAATATGGATGGAGACTAGAAATGACATTTGAAATAATGTTGATGTTGATTTTAGGCCTGGTGGGACTCATTCACCATTACAGGGTGAATCAGTCCGGTCTATAAAACTAAGCCAAAACACATTTTATGACAAAAGGGTATCTAAAATCACGAGAAAACTAAAAACTTGACCTAGAAGTGGGATTCATTCACCACTAATGGTGAATATGAGTCCATTTTGAGTACCCCGAATATTCAAAGGTGGAATCCAAAGCTCTTAGGTCTGCACTTTGATTCTCTATAGGTGTCTACTTCTGAAACTCTGATTTACAAACCTGAAAATGAGTTTTTGTTGATATTTTTACTTGTTGAATGAAGAGAAGACTTGAGCAACCTTGCAACTTGATATTCAATGATTTCCAAGCTTCCAAGAGTCCTAAATCTGCAAACACACAAGACAAGAGAGAGAAATGTTGAATGTTAGGGCATGTGGGTTTGCCTTGGTCAAACCCTTTTAGGTAATTAAACCAAAATGATGAAAGAATGGAATGAAACATGCAATAATGGAGTTTATTAAATTTACATGATGTTTTATCTTGAAAGTCTACAACAAAACACGAAGGATCTACCCTTGAATGTCTAAAAATTGATCTTGAATGGCTAACAATGTTAAAACCCTAGCTTTCTTGAGAAGATAAATGTTGAATGAGTTGTAAAAATGAGTTGAGAGATGTAAACTAGGGATTAGAAGGTTGTATTTATAGGAAAATCTCCTATTTTACCCATTAATACCTCATCATAGGTTGACATGAACTAATATTAAACTTAAATTTCACTTTTTTCCTACTCAAAGGTAAAAAATGAGCCAAATGGGACTGATTCGCCACCCATGGTGAATGGGTACCACTTGGATGGGACTAATTCACCATGTATGGTGAATGGGTCCCACAAGATCAATTTGATAGCTAAGATGCCAAGAGATAATGAAATAAGGTTTAAATTGCAACCTTGTCAATTATTTGATCAATTTAAGCCTCGGGATGCACAATATGGGTTAATAGGGGCCTATTAAGTGATGATGTAAAGATCAATTTAGGGCTTGGGACACAAAATTCAATGTGAAAGTGTGATTAAATACACTTTACAACACTAAAATGAGGTCCACATAGCCTAGGAAGGCACAAGAACCAATGTGAATGTGAAAGACACATTACAACACTAGTTTATGATTAATTTTAATTCACAAACCTTCTAGATTGATGTGAAGATGCAGTTAAATATGTTTTTTAATGTTGAATTATGGAGAAATAGGTTCATTAGGTCTAGAAAAGCGTGAAAGTATCTTACAACACTTTACAAAACCTTTACAAGATATTGATAAATGCATGTTATTCAATTTGCAAGGGTCCAAGACCTAGCATGGACACATAAAATGCCTCACGACACTAGATTAAGACCTCATTAAGTCCATTTTATCATGAATTAATCCCATGTCAAGCAAAGGGTACCTTTTTCTATGGTGCATGGTTGAGCTCACGACAAAGAGGTTCAAGATGGCAAAATGAGATGGTTAGATTAACAAATATATATTATGATGATGATGCAAATGAGATGGTTTTAAGATGCTTAGAATAACAGAGCTATGTTATTCTAAACAACTTAATTGATGATGCAATGCATGTGAGATGGATGAGGTTTCCTATTATGCTGATATGTATGAGTATGTAGGATGAGTATGCTGATGTTTTATGAATGTAGGATGGATGCATTCATTGTTTTTTTGGTGAATTCCATGATAGCATGTTAGCGTGGAAGAGGATAGAAGAATGAGAGGGATCAACCCTTGATTCCAAGAAGATGTAGAAGTCCAACAATTTTATTAGTCATCGATAATTTTAGATATGATGATTGATGATTTGTTGCTTAGTAGGGATTGGGGACATAAAGAGCATAACTTCCTTATGTTTGATAACACACATAGATATGATGCATCAAGGTATAAACAACCAGGATGGCATTGTACCTAGTGAGATGGAATTTGAATCAACAATCAAATAGGAGTATCCTTGTTGACACATGACATATGAAACTTTGTTAGAGTGTACTTAAGATATTTCAAAATCACAAACCAAAACACAGAAAGACAAAACCTTTCAATGTAATAGTCAACAAGTTGTTCAAAATATCCTCCCTACATACCTGACAAAGCAAGTATTGCCAAGGTTATATTACAAGAATATCCAACAAACACAACAAATGAAAGATAATGATCAATGCCCCATTCCTTTCTCTCTTAATCATTTTGTTTAAACATCACTGAGAGGTCATTAGAATGAGTGCAATAAGATAAATAAAAGGAAAAGATCAAGTAAACAAACAAGCTAATGTTCTTCATACCTCCAGCCAAGACTAATCTACGGTGATGTTTGATGTTGATGTCCATTGTAGGAAGGATGTATCCTAGGACATGATGTTGTCAGATGATTTTGAGACTAATAGGATGATGGGCTATTGACACCAAGAGTTGACCAACTTGTTTACTTATTGACCTAGACTTAAGACCTTGACATTTGAGTTTACACTTTTAAATTTTCTATACTTCTTTCCAATTAATTTGCCAAAGGTTGAAGGTGATGATTGATTTATTGCATGAGTGTATTTTCATTGCGGGTGAAAGCGACATGAGATGGATGATTTTTTGGTTTTTTGAATGTTTTTGGCATTTTGAAATGTTTTGAGGTTGTTTTTGGGATTTTCAAGATGTTTTACAAATGACTTGATTTTCAAATTTTCTAATGTTTTTGTGTTTTCTAAGATTTTGATGAAGAACCTAACCTAAATACCTATCCTAGGGGCCTTGGGGGATGATCAAAGATTATCCTTTCCTACGTTATACATGTAGAGACCATGTAGTTCGACTAACATAGACTCGTTTATTGATGAAGATATGAACATGTGGATTGCCAATTTATTATGATGGACACCTAAAGAACCAACCTAATGTGTCTTGGGGGTTGATCAATGATTATCCTTTCCCATGTTCAAGCTCAGAGACCCATAGTTCGACATGATGACTCTATTTTTGGATTTTTTGACATGTTTTGGATCTTTTTGGTTTTATGAACGTTTTTGGATTTTTTGACGCTTTAGGAAGATTTCAAGAATATACATGAATCTGATCCAATGTAGGTATAAGGACATGCCCCCAACGTGAGGCGATAGACTACTTTGATATAGGCAAGACAAACTGACCTTAGGAATGTG
This sequence comes from Sequoia sempervirens, assembly GCA_007258455.2. Taxonomy (NCBI): domain Eukaryota; kingdom Viridiplantae; phylum Streptophyta; class Pinopsida; order Cupressales; family Cupressaceae; genus Sequoia; species Sequoia sempervirens. Next base: position 708,364,697 of record VDFB02058242.1, on the reverse strand, counting down.
CCAAGTAGTACAAAAAGGGAACATGATACTAACATAGGATCAAGCTATGATGTAGACGCGGATGGGTGGTGAAAGAGATATGAAATGTGATGGGTGAATGTGATGGAAAGTGATGCAGAACAAGCTAATGAATTGATGGTGGATGGAAAGTTCTTGATTTACACAAGGTGCTTGATTACCAAGTTTTCACCAAGGTACTTGCGCAAAGCGCCACCGAAGTGGTTTTCACTAGATGATTTTTTTCTTTACTATTTTTCCTCCTTTTTTGTTTTGGATTTTTAATACATTTTGATTTTCTGTGTTTTTGGATTTATACCTTGTAAGTTTAGGCATAAATTTTTTTGAGATGAGAGCTCTTGATGGGCTCTTGTAGAGGCTCCCCTTCTAGTCTGGATAGCTAATTTGCTCCTGATTTGTAACTTGTCGTGATGATGAAGGATCCTAACCAATTTGGTTCAAACTTACCTTTGCTATCTAGATTTGGTATGTTCTTCTAATTTTCTTTTAATATGAGCTCTCCAACTTGAAATGACCGAATCTTGATCTTCTTGTTGTAGCTTCTCTTTAGACGGTTCTGATATACTTGTAGATGGTTCAAAGCATCCATGCACCACTCATCTAATAGTTCTAGCTCATTCAATTGTGACAACCAATATTCCTCATCAATAATGAGATTTTGCAATGATATTCTCAGGGATGGAAGCTCGATCTCAATGGGTAGGATGGCTTATAATCCATAGACCAGGGAGAAGGGGGTTACACCTGTAGGTGTGTGGATACTCATTTAGTAGGCCCATAGGGTGGGATTTAGTTGTAGGTGCTAGTCACGACCAATTTCATTGACTATTTTCCTGAGCATTTTTAGGATGGTCTTGTTAAAAGACTCAGCCTGGCCATTACCCTAGGGGTAACATGGGGTGGAGAAGCGATGTTGGATATTGAATTTTTGGCATAGCTCACGAACATCCTAGTTTTTGAAAGGTGTTCCATTATCTGAGATAAGGGCTTATGGAACACCATAGGAAGATGAGTTAGTTTAGGATAAATTTGGAGATAATCTTCCAAGTGTGATATAGGTCATGGGGATGGCCTCTACCCACTTTGTGAAGTATTTTGGGGTAGTGATAATGAACTTGTTTCCATTAGATGAGGTGGGTGTGATTTTTCCAATGAGATCGAGCCCCCATTGTGAAAAAGGCCAAGGTGTTACAATCGGTTGGAGCTTATAAGCTTGTGCATGGATGAGGTCTCCATGTTGTTGGAATTGCATACACTTTCGAACATAGTCATGGGCTTCCTTCTCCATAGTAGGCCAGTAGTACCCAATCCTCAACAATTTCGTGGCCAAGCTCATACCACTAGAGTGTGAACCACAAATGTCATCGTGTACCTCTGTTAAGGCATTCAAAGCTTCTTTGGGGTTAAGGCATCGCAATAAGGTTCCTTTGATACTCCTATAGTAAAAGGGTGTCACCTAAGATGATGAAGCAAGAGGAATTTTTAATGAGGTTTCTCTTGAGGTTTGTGGTGATGTCAGTAGGGAGGAATCCTATTTTCAAGTAGGTGAATATGTCATGGTACCAAGGATCACCGGGACGAACGATTTCACACACAAACTCAGATTCTGGTACCTTGAAAGCTGGTACAAGAAGCTGCACTACAAGGAATTCATGTTTATGGAAGTTCCATGGGATATCTAATAATGATCCAATCGCAGCCATAACATTAGTTGCTCTATTTTTTACCCTCAATATCTGATCAAATGTTATGTCAATGAAGAACTCCTTGAGATCCTCCACCAGCTTCTTGTACGGGGTAAGTTTTTCATCCTTGGTTTGATATTCATTATTGATCTGGTTGATAATAAGTTGCAAGTCCCCATAAAATTTGAGTGCCATTATTTTCCATTGTACTGTAATCTGAAGTCCTATGATAAGAGCTTCATATTCCACAATGTTATTAGTGGAAGGAAAAGATAACTTGTATATTTTTGGGATACAATTCCCTTGTGGTGTGATGAATAAGACTCCTGCTTCTGACTCATTTTGTGTGTATGATCCATCGAAATATACCTTCCAATGATCTACTGCACTAAGGTTGAAAATGGACTCATCTAGAAATTATGATACTAGTGGGTTCTCAACATATATGGGTGCTTCAACCAGTTGATCTGCAATTGCTTGTCCTTTGATAGCTTTCCATTCTACATATTCAATGTCATAGTCTATCAAGATCATGACCCACTTAGCCATTCGTCCTATGAGCGTTGCTTTAGAAAGAAGATACTTTAGGGGGTCTATCTTGGCAATGAGATTAATTTGATGAGCCAACATGTAGTACCAAAAAATTTGTGAGGCAAACACTACTACTAAGCAAGCCTTCTTAATGAACGTGTAGTTTAGCTCGTGTCCCACCAAGGTTGTACTGATCTAGTAAATGACTCTTTCCTTTGTTGTTTCATCATGTTGAGCTAGGAGAGCTCCAAGTGCAGCCGCCATAGCTGATATGTAGAGAATCAATGGTTTTTTTTGGATTGGTGGCATAAGGGTTGGCGATGTCAGCAAGTATTCTTTGATTTGATTGAATGCTTGATCGCATTTCTCGTCCCATTTGTATGCTACTCCTTTGTGGAGTAGATGAGAATATGGGATTATTTTATCTACTAACAATGCTATGAATTTGTGGATTGATTGAAGCCTTCCCTGTAAACCCCTTAATTAATTCATTGTTCGTTGTGCTTCCATATCGAGGATTTCTTTGACTTTTGTAGGGTCTATCTCAATTCCTCTCATTGATACAATATACCCGAGGATATTTCTAATTGTATTGCAAAGACACATTTCTTGGGATTGAGTTGTACCTTATATTCTTCCAACTTGTTAAAGATTGGTCCCAGCGTTGATATGTGGTCTTGAAATTTTCTTGATTTGGCTAGTATGTCATCAACATAGTCCTCTACATATTTGTGGATCATGTCATGAAAAATTAGTCATAGACCTTTGGTATGTTTCTCCAACATTCTTTAACCCAAATGGCATCATGTTCCAATAGTAGGTTCTCCATGGACAAGTGAAGGATTTCTTATGTTGGTCATACTTTGCAATCATAATCTGGTTGTATCTTGAAAACTCGTCCATCAATGATAGCATTTCATGCCTTGCCGTCAGATCTACAATCATGTCTATATTAGGAAGAGGGAAATCATCCTTAGGGCATGCTTTGTTTAGGTACCTAAAGTCGGTGCAGATACAGATGCCCCTAGTGGGCTTGGAAATAGGTACAAGGTTCGAAACCCATTCTAGATAATCAATGGGTTGTATGAAGCCAACATTAAGGAGTTTCTGCAAATCAAGTTTGACCAATAAGGTGATCTATGGATGCATCTTTCTCAATTTCTGTCTCACTGGTTTTTCCTCTGGATAGATTGCAAAATGATGGACTACCACCTCTAGATTAAGGCTTGGCATGTCAACGTATGTCCACACAAAATTCACTTTCCTTTCTTTCAGAAATGCAACCAAATTTTCTTGTTCCTTAGTCAAAAGTGACTCAACATAGAAAGTGATGTGCGGGGTTTCTTCAGTTTCCAAGCTCACTGGGTTGCATTTTTTTGCCAGTACTGCTAATTTTTCCTAGTGAATGGCACTAAGGGGAAGATTGAATCCCTCATCCTTTGGCACCTCAGAGATGTTTTCACCATCGGATTCATCCTTTCTTTTTACTAGTTTTGGATCAAAAGTGCCATAGTGTGTTTTTCACTGAGAGATCTAGATGTGACTCTTATATTTTCAATTTTGTGACTAAGATATTCAATCGTTTCCCCATAGTACACATGTGTGTCCAACTCAATATAAAAACCTGCTTTGTGGTCTCCATATAGTAGAGTATCCCTTAGTCCCATGAATTCTGAGAGAGCCTCATCATTTTTGAATGTGTCTAAGATTGGTGGTCCTCGTTGTTCACAGTCTATTAGTTGGGGGTAAACGAGCTTCAATTTGGTGGCTTGGTTACTTGAATCGAAAGACATGGTGGTGACCATAAAAAGGGAGGATTCATCAAATAACATGGGTAGGTCAGAGAGAGGATTCTCAAAGGGACAACTAAGCAATATGAGTACCGATAGGGAAGCTTTGACCATTTTAACAAAAGAACCTTTGCCAAGTATGGTTAGCTTCATGGGGGTACATCCAAGGCCAAGATTCTTAGGGTGCTTCTCAAGAATAATGGGTTAAAAAAAACCATTGTCATTTTGTTTGAGCTTCTCATTTTTTTTATAGCCCTAGCTAAACATTAATTGTAGACCTTTGTTTCTCTCTTCCATGGGGAGATCTGGTACGAGTCTTTCATCTTTATATAATAGGCTTCATAAATCTTTCTCATTTACCACCTCTTTTCTTAGGCCTCCCCAATTTTTGAAGGTGGTGGCTTCTAGTTTGAAAGTCTAAGATGTTGTGTTGATTGGTTGTGGTTTTTTGTGATATCTAGGAGATTGAGGTAATTCTCCTATCACAAAGGCACTCTTTTTCATTTTATAGTCCTCACACCCATTATCTTGGATTATAGTTGTGACATCTGGGATATTCTGAATGGTAGGTTTCTTTGTCTTAGAAGTGGATGCTAAAGTGGATGCGTTGATATATGGGGATGTGGGTTCCTCATCATTTTTTGGAACTTGAGGGGATCTTGTAATAATTAGCCTCCAAATTTTTGCAATAATAGAACAGTTCGGGGTTCCAAGGATCGCGACTTCTTGATTTTGATAAGGAAATTTAACACATTGGTGAAAAGTGGATGCGACAGTTTGCTTCCCATGGATCCATGGGCACCCTAGGAGAATATTGTAGGGGATTTTGAGGTCGAGGACTTGACAAGTGGTTTTCATGATTGCTGGCCCTACTTGGATAGGGAGTTGAATGGTGCCTTGAGACACTCGTTCTTGATCATCATAAGCCCTGATAGTGATATCTTTTCCTTTTTTGATGACATCTTCTGAGAATCCTAGATTCTTTATTAGATGTAGGGTACAAATATTCAAACCTGCACCCCCATCCACCAAGACTCGTTTGACTTTTTTCTTCTGGACTAGGACTTCGAGATGGAGTGCATGGTTATGAGATGGTTGGGTTGGGAGATCATGCTCAGAGAATGTGAGGAGATGCAGTGTAGTGATATGTTCGAACATAGATTGAAATTGGTATACATCAAGATTTTTGGGGATGGAGAATGTAGCCAATGCCTTCTCTAGGATGTTCCTATCTATGGGTGATATTTTTAGCAAATCCATGATGTAGATCTGGGTAGGGGTCTTTTTCAGTTGTTTCAAGACACTGTAACTACTAGGGTTTGATTTCAGATTGGCGATTGGTGCCTTGGGTGGTGGTGAAGGTCCTAGGATAGAAATTATGCCGCTATGTGTGGTGACTCTGCACTCAGCTCTAGGTCCCTTGATATTGACAATTTTTACCCATTCATCCTATGATGCGACAACATGGTCATAGATATGGTTCACATTTTTATAATTTTTTCCTTTACCATTTTAGTTTCCTTTATTGTGATTCAACATCAGATTCATGTATATTTTGAGATCTTGATTTCCTATGGGTTGTTTAATGGTTATAACTTTGCCATCAATGAGATCTTGGATCAAATTTTTGAACTCATACAACTAGTTGTTGTGTGTCCCTTTATTTTGTGAAAGTCACAAAGGTGCTTCTCATTATACCATGGTGGTTTAACTTGCGGCTCTTGGTAATTTTTGTAAATAGGGAGTTTGATGAGATTCACTTGTACCAGCTATTGCATGACATATTCAATTGGTTCCCCAAGTGGTGTATATTTTTCTTTAGGGAGATATTTGTTCTTTAGAGGTGGTCCCCATTGAGCGTTTATGTTGTTGACAGTTTGATTCTTGGGTTGTTTTATGTGTTTATTTTTGGTTGTTGGTATATTTTTTGTTGCTTATTTTTCCTTGGGGCATTGACAACAACTTTTGCATCAACGACACCATCATTGGTAGCATTCTTGTTCTTGGACCATGTGTGAGGTTTGTTATTATAACTTGTTGATAGTCAATTATCTTGGTACACAGGTGTGCCCCATTGTGCTATAAGGGCTCTTTTGATGTTGAGCGCTTTGGGGATCATTGGTCATATGTTGTTATGCATTTCATTTTCAAGTGGAAAGAAAAGCTCCCTTCAAGGTTGGATATAATGGTCCCAATTTATTATTCCTCAGGTATGGACCATTTGATCTTGCTGGCTCTATATCTCCATCATTGTAAAAAGGAAACAAATGTCTCTCCTTTAGCTTGTTTGAGACCAGATAGTTCTTCTAGGCTTACCTCCATGTCTAGGTTAAAGGAGTAGTTTTCAATGAATAAATCCATGATTTATTGGAACTTTTTGATTTTGGGAGGTAGGTGAGAGAACCATTCCATGGCAGGACCATCCAAGCCTTGAGGGAAAAGCTACATAAGATAAGAATCATCATAGGCTACCTCCATGCAATGTATGTGAAATTCTCTGATATGGTCCTCTGAATTTCCCTTCCCATGGTATTTGTCAAATTTTGGTATCTCAAATCCTGGTGGGAATGGAACCATAGCAATGTTTCTATCAAATAGATAGGGGCACAAAATTCCCTACGTGTGTGACTCTTTCACTTTTCTAGATTGGATGTCTTGTATCTGTTGTGAAAGAAATTTGACCTACGTAGAGAGTTTATTTTGTGGATTAGGTGGTGGGATGTGCCTATGTTTGAGATGGAATGTTTTTATGGATGAAGGATGCGGTGGATTGCATGTTTGTGTTCAAGGAATTTTGTTACATGTTTGTGAAAGGTTGTTGCAAGTTTTATTGTGTGAGCAATAATTTTTGGTATGCCTATTGTTGTTGTGCCAACAATGCTTGTTGTTGGGATTGTTGTTGTTGTTGTTGAGCCAATAGTGCTTGTTGTTGGGCCTATTGTTGTGTGGCTTGTTTCTATTGGGCTATCAATGCTTGTTGTGTGTGTTGTTGTAAGGCTTGTTGTTGTAACAAGGCTTGTGCTTGTGCTTGTTATGCTTGGTATTGAGCTTGTGCTTGTGCTTGCACTTGAGCTTGAGTTTGAGCTTGAGCTTGTTCTCATGCATGCACTTGTTGTTGTGCTTGTTGTGCAACTTGTTATTGTTGTAGCACAACTTGCACTTGCGCTTGTGCTTGTTCTTGTGCTTGTGCTTGGGCCTAAGCTTGAACTTAGGCTTGAGCTTGTTGTGCTTGAAATTGTTGCAAGGCTTTTTGGTAAGCTTGTTGCGCTGCTTGTAATGTGATGTTGTATTGATTTGTTGTATTTGGATTCAATGGTGGAGTTGGGGGATTTTGTGAGATGTTGTGAGATGGTGTGGTGAGAGATTGTTGGGGTAGTTGTTGAGGTGTTTGTTGAGTGATGACAAGGGGTTGTGTTGTAGATGGTATGATTGATATGCTTAGTCCTTGGGAGACCATATTTTGGGATGTTTGAGGTGTTGTAGAGGATGTGATGATTGATTGAGAGATTTGGATTGGTGCCACTTGATTAATATGCTTATTTTATTTGTGCTTGGGGGATTGATTTGATTTGACTAGTTTTGGATTGATGTGTTGGATGAAGGGATTTTCCTTGTACCTTGAATTGGTGCAGATGATGTCAAGATAGGGAATGGTGGGAAGATTTGTGACATGTATCCTTGTGGGATTGAAGATGAAGCATTGAAAGTACCCATGTTTTGAAATAAATCCACTTGTCCTTGTGATATCATGGGGAGAGAGCTTTGTGTATCAAGAGGGTATGCTAGTTTTGTGAAAAAGGTGGAGGGTTTTTTTGTATCATGGAAAATGAGTGGCACATATGGATGTTTTGGGTATTGTGGGATGGTGCTAGTCATACCCAAGATTTTGTTAGCCTCTAAATTTTGGTTGTTGAAAATTGGATGCCCTTGAAGGGCTTGGAGTAATGAACTTCCCTTGGTGATCATTGGTTGACTTGGAGCATGAGATGATGTTGGTTATATGATGGGTTGGGTGATGCTTGGGATTGGAGGTGTGAATGATATTGGTGGCATGTTCCCAAAAGGTTCTTCAACAATAGTTCTCACATCAAAATCAGAAGGGAGTTTATCCCCTTCCATTGCTAATGCCAACATGTATTGTGTGGGATTGAGCCTCATGACTATGTTTACAAGCTTGTGCGTTTTAGGATTTTGAACTAGTTTCAATATTTCATCTTGGGACATCCCTTGGAAATTGTTGGTGACATT